>OX375874.1:64439664-65039664 GCA_947359465.1 Metellina segmentata | reverse complement strand
TTGCGGCTGGTTTTTCACATTGCAGACGGAATTACAATATTTTGTCGATACCATTAGGCAATTCCTATTTCGTTGCAGAGGGAGATTGGTTTTCTCGAATTCAATATTAGTTGTAAAAATGGTATTTAATGGTGATAATATCTGTTTAAAGAATTAAGGCCCGGTGTACACATCCGGTTTTTCAACGTGCGGCAGCGCAAGTGTGGTTTGAGATACATTAGATCCGATGGAGTAGTACACACATGCGTCCGGCGCCGTTGCGGCGATGCACGTCCAAATTGCGTCCACCCTCGGCCTCGCAGCTACCGCACACGCTACTCCGGTCTTAAGTACCTTGTTTTTATAAATAAATGGAATATAAATAATAATTAATAAATGGTTGTATCCAGTAATGTCTATTTCGTTTCAAAACATACTTTTTTTACACCAAGTAAGCAAAATAAACACGTTTTCTTCAATAGAATATTTATCGCAAATGGCGCGAAATGAGTACTTGCGTCATTTCACGGTTATGTGAGCATAGTTGGGCTTCGGTTCGCAGCGGCACCGGACGTTGAAAAACCGGATGTGTGCACCGGGTCTAAGGTTGTTCCCTTCTGTTTTCTTTTAATATTTATCACGTGTAAACTGTGCTGTTTATTGTTCATTTTTCAATAGTTTTACGTAAACTAAGTATATAATCATTGGTAATAGTTATCTCGTCTATAACCAATGAATGAATATTCAGGCCCATTGTGTAGATTAGTGAACCTGTACCTAACATGCCCAATGAGTGAAAAAATTCCTGATTGAATGAAATAGGTGGAAAGACTGACTAGGGAGACAATGAACTATTTACAATGAACTAACAATAGACGTGGCTGCTTAGTATACTGCTAGGATCTGGTTTGAGTAAAAAGCAATTGTACACTATTCGAGAAAAACTGTACACTATCCGGGGTTAAAAACAGTTTGATATTTTTATACTTGTATTTTATGGTTTCTTGAGAAAAGAGTAATTAATCTTATCTAAATAATTTAACCAAATATACTATCGTGCCAGATTTATATAATTAGAACCTAGTTCTTTCCCTCTTAAAGTCATGGACTCAGATAAAAACCCATTATCTTCATACAGAAATGCGAATTGTTATTTTGTTCATGTAATTGGCAAAATAAAGGCTATTTTTGGAGAGCCTTTTTATGATATAAGTATTGACTATTTTTATATACAATAACGAAATTTCATTTTCACGAATTGAGTATTACAGTTATTTCCTAACTTATGTAAATTTTATATCCGACCCTTCACAGTATTAGTAAGGGAATACACGATAATTATATTTATCCAGAATTTTGCTTTCTTCTAATCAATCAGTGTTGGGGTAGAAGAGAGAAAGTTCTGCAGCTTAGGACTAGTTGATACGTTTATTTCTAATAAGTCAAAACTATTGGAATTCGATAGTGGAACAAGTTTGTTAGAAATGTGGTAAAATAATGAAGGATATGGATTCATTTTGGGAATCGAAAACATTTTCCTTACTTTCCGATGCAAATAATTTTTCGGATGAATAATCATTATGAAATTGGTTTCAATACGAAACGGCTAGTAAAAATACCATTTTTAAAGTGTGTAATTTTTGCTTCTAACAATGATATTCCTTTATGAAAGCTGTGAAAGAATGGGTTCTTTTAAATCACACAATATATTCCTAAAATACGGCTCTTTAAGTTAATTGTGTAATTATAATTAATGGTTTTATTTGTAATATTCAAGAATTACTACAAAATACACCAAATGTGTAAATTAGTTTTCTCATTTTAAATCTGAATTGTTAAATAAAGCGATATCATTTATTTTTAATGTATAGTTAAACGATATAAAGTAGTATACAAAATAAAGTGTTTTTAAATTCTATAAATATAAGAGTTAAGACAACATTTAAAGTATATCGAGTAACGAATTTCCTAATATTTTACAACAAACCATAATTGATTGCCTCCGATGTCTTCCATATAAGCTTGGTATTGCTATTATCTGTCTGGACCTATTTCTGTACATAAGTAATAGGTGTAGCGCTGTTACTAATTTATGTAGTTTTAACCGCAACTGCTTAACTGATCCCTTAGCTATTTTTATTTTTGTCCTGAATTCTTCACTAGAATCTTATATTTTATGTTTTAATTCGCGTTTTTATTTACGTGTACATTTGACAGACTGAATACACTCATAAACTTTTTGCATTTTATTTAAGGTATTTTACCCTTCAACTTGTATTTTATGTTTACATTCTTGTTTTTATTCGTATGTACTTTCGGCTAAAGGTTTTGTGTCTAATAGCTTGTTACGCTGAACCTCATCATGCTACATAAATAAAACATGTAAATTCCATTGAAGATAGTAATTTCAATATGTTAACAGTTAAGATCTCTGATGTAATCTTATAAAATAAATGAAACATTCTAATGATTAAATCAAAACGCGCATATTTCAAAACAATTCACTATCAATAATTTGATATACTGAATTATATGAAGAATTCGTGAATTTCACATATTCGTAGGATTTTCTTGGAATAACAATTATACTTCCTTCGAAAAATAAAAAAAATATTTCGGAATATGAAGCTCTTAATTAAATTATTCTTAATAGTGTAAAATCAAATGGTACATATTAGCAACGTAAAAAAGTGTAAGAATTAAGAACCATGCCATTTAAAATTGATTATGTAGAAAAAATAATAAATACGTTACATTAGAAGAGAATATATAGCTTGAGGTATCTATTCGAAAAAAATGTGTTTTTATTTAAAATGCTTCTTTAATACTTGTATTTATTCCTACTCCATTTAACATTAGGAAGTGATATTTAACTTCGCCCTTAGATTGGCATTTAAATTTAGATTTATATCAAAACATATCATCCTCAATTAAAAAAACAGAATTTTAGGAGCGAAGAATTTTTTCATACCAATTTAGAAAATCGTCTGCAATTTATGTAATTGATTTTCCGAAAGGAACTGTCGAAAGGAAAATGTTTTTCTCAAAGGGAAAAGTAATTTCTTCTCTGACTGTACAATTAGTGTTTTTATGTTAAAAATATTTTTTTGTAAAGAAATTCCGGAAGGAAAATAAAATACTTCCGTTCGTTTTCTAGTTACAAAAAAAAAAGACATTTATTTCCAGTCGAAGAAACATTTTTATTTCTGATGTTTTCTCTCGTAAAATATTTAAATCGTTATACTTTAGCATCCAACCTGTTTGCAGTTGACACATATTACAAACATTACAAAATTGCGTTCTTTTAACGATTTGAAAATCACACACATATAATGTTATAATACATCCATAATTGTAGATATAAGTGATGAATAAAGACAAGAAAATGTTGAATCAAACACTTGAATGTAAATAAATTATAATGAAATTTAGAAAAAAAATGGTAAAGTCACAATATTTGGAGTGTGACAAATATTGATGATTTGTGTTTGCATACATGATTGCAGAAAAAATGCACATTTAAAAAAGCCCCCGAACTATGTAATATTTTAACCAATCAAATCAGCAGTCCTAAAATTTATGAATATTTAATTGTGTTTTCTATTAAATATAGCTATCCTTCGGATATTAAATTTTAACTGAAAACTTATTTTAAGATAAGCATAGTTTAATAGCGTTTTCAGATTTCAAGACAAAAAATTTAAGTATTATTTAATTTTGTGCATGCAATACGCTAAAGATAATTTTCCCTTTACATATCGCACTCCGGCAAGAAAAGTAATACAAGTCAAAAAATAAAAATGTAGATGTTATGTCATTGAAAAATATATTACTATTCTAAAGAATATAATAGAAGTTACCACCATAAAATACTTACCTAAAATTTAAAGGAAGCTTATACTATTTCAATATAAGTTTTATAGTATCCTTTAATTTGATGTTTCTCAAATTCTGCAATTTTGAGTTGTGTCCCTTTTCTTGCCAGGAAACGATATATTTTAAAACCACCCTAAAATATGGAAAATAAAAAATACTGTTACTCAGAGAAAATCAACTTGCTGAACGAATGTTCGAATGAAGAAATTCTATTTGAATAAGTTTAAAAAAATTGTTTCTATTATCAGGTTTCATATGAATCTCGGGACTAAGTAAATATATTAATTCCCGATGGGTCACACCCAATTAGTCGCATATATTATATATAGAGTTATATTATAAGTAAAGGAGCATGTTACTGTGACTACTTGAGATGAAACACAACAAAGCGGGAACCCACATGCACGTATTTTTTTTAATTACTACACAATCTATATTAATGCTCAATTAATGAGCATTCATATTCCTACTATTTACATTCATTTTCATGTACAATGAAACCTTCTGAATCCAAGCCTCGATTAACCGAGTGTCTCTGTTTCCCAAGTCAAATGACACATACCGGATACTTTTAAAGTTTTAATAGAGATTGGACTTCGAGTTTGCGTGGAATGTTCGAAGATACGAAAATATGCTGTGAAACAGAAGATGGCTAAAGACTTTTTACTGATGAGTAAACGGTACGTTACGGAGTTTTAGTGTAAAATTATGACAGTAAATACATCTGTGACACAAATCTGAGCATAGTTTATTCTTAATCCTTGTCGTATGAGCCTTTTAGTAGCGAGTAATACTATAAAGTACATAAATGTTTGTCATACAGGTTCGTTTTTGTCCGTACTGTCCGAGTTTCTGTTTATTCGAGAGAGGTTATTTCGATCACTATTATACCAAATAATTAAAGTTTTACTGTATTTAGAAAATCCGCTATAAATCATGGTACCCCTTAATATTCAAAATAACACAATTAATGTTTGAATTGTTTCAAAACTACATTTGCAAACTGCGCTTAGCATTAACTTTTATCTGAACCCTTTTTTAAACCACGTAGCTTTAAAAGCAAGATGAAGCCAACTCCTTGAATATTTACGAAATCTTGAAAACGAAAGCATTAGGAAGTATACTTACTTTTCTTTCCTTCGTATTTTGCAAGATGAAAATAGAATGATAAATAACCTTAGAAATGAACTTACTACGAGAGAGATTCTGTAGATAAACATTTTAGTCAAACTTTTAAAATAGAGCTGGAACTACTGGTGTATATTTTTTGGCCTACTTTATTAAACGTCTTAGAAATTTACGTTGATATGTTAACTGATAGATCTATGTTAACCGTGCGTCATATGTTACTACAGAATTCAATGTTGCAATCAGGAGAATTCTTCGAGTAAACTCGAGTTTAATGTAGTGTTAATAATTTGTTCGAAAATTCTATAGAAGCCTTAAAGAGAACTTTGATCTTAAATTCAGCCAGTTGATTTCGTGTGTAGACTTAGAAATCTCTAAGTACATTTATCATTTACGTAACGTTATTTTTCTGATTCAATTCAGCAAAGCTGTTTACTTGTAGGAATTGCTCTCATTCATCTATTGAGCAAAAGTTTCTTAAAAAAGACGCTTTATGAATTATACAGAGTTTTGGTTTTTCAGTTAAAGCTTTATTTCAACTGAATAAATTCGAACCCAATTTATATTCCAAAATTAACAGTCGAACTATTTCATTCTGAGCGTAGTTTTAAGTTCGCAAATAATTGCTTGTCTGTTGAGCCAATTAATAACTAACATTTTTAAATGCCTTCCGTTTCCAATTATATCTGCAAGAGCGAATTTTTCTGTTGTAAGTTTAGTAAAAAAATTAATGAAGTATGTAAACAACTTTCTGTACTCAAGAGAAATCACTCACCCGATATAATCTCTATAAAGAATAAGTGCGGGGAAAGGGAACTTACTCACCACTTCAAAAAATAACTTCAATGAGATTGAACAATCATGGATCACAAACAATAGCAATGGAACGAATCTCAACTGTGAAGTAGTTTTGGGTTGACTTGAAGTTGCACTGTCTTCTTTCACTCTCCAATATGTGTAACACCTAAGTAAAATAATACGATGCCAATATTTTCTCTGATTGAATATTTAACAGCCAGAATTATTTTAAATTTAGCTCTATACATATACTAGTATATATGAAAATTCTTATAAAGATTTGAAAGTGGAGAAAGATCAAACAATCAAATCTATGATAAAAGTGGAAGATTGAAGATCGTAAATAGAAAATCGTTGAGGACTTTTAAAAGATAGTTCAAAAGATGTGCAACTAACGTCCATATTTATTCTGATATTATCGCAATAAATACATACAGTGACAGAATTCCGAATATATATTACTCCCTTCATCAATTCTCGTATCCTTATCCCTACTTAATTTCGCATATTGAAGTCGCAGTAGTAGTATCATTACGTTCTTATCGCACGAGTTTCTGATCGTAGGAGATTACCTCGTTCCATATTACTCTGATAATCAAGGTTCTTTAGTAATATGAGCAATAAAACACACAGATAGATAAATCGGAATTGTGTTTTATTGAAATTTCGAAACACTCTCTTGTATACCTACTGTCTAAATCTTCGTTAAAATCTTTGTTAAGTTTGGTTTCAGTATAATAGGGATAGGTGAGGGAAAGATGGTATCCAGGATTATTCCTTAATGAGCGCTAAATCTCTAGAATTCACGGATCAATTCAGTTGGTTGAATAATCTATCATGGTTTCATAATAATACTATACTAACCACCTTAATCTCGAAATGGAGTCTAATGTGGAGCATTAGAAGATCAGCATGAATCCTTAAACTAATTATTACCATCTTTAGTGAATAGCTTTGATCAAAATGTGACTTTACGTTTTGAATAAATTTCAATTCAATTTGATCTCTAAATTTTTATTTCACTTTGTAAGAGCTTTTTTTAACGACATAATTATTATTCTTAGATCATATGATTTATAAACAATTAGGTACAATAGTTTTTTCTTTGAGTAATTCTGTGCTTATCAAGAAAATGTAGATTTCAACATTCCCTAAACATAAGATGTATATCTAAAGCATTTTACGAAGAAATTTTCTACGACATTGCTATCAAAACTAGAATAACATGCAGTTACGGTAGGTGAGTAGTTGAATTTACATTACACTGGGAAGATTCTAGTGGGTATCAAGACAGTTAAGAAACGACAGAATATGTACCGTCGTCTAAGAGCAGAAACTCATTAACTGACAAATATATGTTTTTACTGTACAGATGTTTAAAAACTAATTACTATTTTTGAAGTCATAGCATGAGAACTATAATCATTTTGATACATATATTATCTGTTAATCTTCTAAGTGATTTCGACAAGATAGCTCGTTCATCCAGACTTCGTTGATTTTGATAATGACGAGATAGTTTGTAATCAGGATTTTACCAATATATTTATAATGACGAGATCAAGATCTGGTCATTTTTTTCCCACTGACATGATCTGTCACCCATCAAGATCTGGTCAGCTCTAACGTGCTTGTGACGAGATACCTCATCGAGACAAACACCAGGACGATTAAGCAAGTTACAATACGATTATGTACTTCTCATCGTTATGAAACTAACCATTTAGCATCTTTAAAAAATGTCAGCTGATGAGTTTCTACGCTAAGTCGTTGATACATTTCATGCGTTGGTTGATTGTATGGAGTTCCATGGCGTTGTGGCCGTATTCCGTTCAAGTTGCCCTAAAAAACTCCAAGCATACAAACACAAGGAAGTTTGTACTACCACGAACAGAGAAATACGACCAAGAGAGAATGTAATATGTCCCGTCTACAACTCGAAGATTGCAATATATTTCGTAATCTTTGTAATAATATATATGTGAGTACATGTACTTTTATTAATATGCAATATACGTGCTCAATCCTTATTGTGGGGGCGGTGGTAGTCCAACTGGAAGAGTAACCGATTAGCAACTGAATGATTGCGAGCTCTAATCCACTCGAAGACCATCGTGTTCAAAGGGGTCAGTTACATGTTAAATCTATTGACGCCTCAAATGTCCTCCCGTTGGCATGGTGTGGAAGTTTTCAGAGTGAAGTTCCAGATAAAATGCGACCTCGTCATATGACGTGGTTGAAAATTACCCGGACCTTCCGTTGCAAATAGCCTGTTGTGTTGCTCCAGTGCGACGCTAATTAAAATGCCTACCCTACTGTCGAGCTTCGATTAATTAATATTCGAAATTCAATTCCTTTTGCAACAGTTGCTAGTGAAGGAAATGCATAAAATTCGCACTTGCAAGGTAAACAAATTAGGTGGGTTAGAAGATATATTAATTAACATTGCACTGGAGCCACCTCGCAATTTTGAACAACGGTTATATGACGAGGTCACACATGAACTGTAAACAATTTAGGTAAGACTTACTTTGTATTTTGTTACTAATTCTCTTGTTTAAGGTGACCTAGACCAAGTTCTAAATACCGTGTTGTATGAGTCACACAGAGAGAAACAAGGTCTCTCTTGTTTGGGTCCCTGGTCACTGTGGCATTGAAGGTAATGAAACGGCAGACCTATTAGTAAAACATGGGTCTGTAACACCGTTTGTTGGACCAGAGCCTGTTTTGGGTCTGCCTCACAATGTGGTTAGAGGGACTATAAGGGATTTGCTCCTTACCGAGTTCTACCAAACATGGCTTCAGTCTAATAATCAAAGACAAGCCAAAGAGCTCAATCAGCAGTCTCCATGGGGTAGATCAAGAGAGCTGCTGAATTTCAGTAGGAAAGAAATCAGGATAGCTATTGGCCTCCTAACTGGCCACTGTACCCTGAATAGACACCTCAACATTATGAGTGTTTTAGATGATCCACTATGTAGAGGTTGTCGGATGGTAGAGGAGAGTTCTGTACACGTTCTATGTAAATGTGACCATTACTCTGCACAACGATTTGAATATCTGGGATACCACTGTATCGAACCCTGGGAACTGTCAAACATTCCAATCAGGTACATGCTGAAATTTATTTCGGCCATCGGTCTTTAGTGAATCAGTAGGGGTCTCAGTACAATAGACTATTAGTCGCAGTGCTGGCACTCTTCGGAGTCACCTCTTTACAAGTCATAAGTCATGAGTCACACATATATCAACTCTTGATCATGCAGGAGCTGTCCAACAAAAGTCATTATAAATATAGGAAGAAATGCTGTGGTTAAGGAGCATGGACAATTTGGATAGATTTTAAATCATCTCACAAGTGTCCGTCATCCCGTGCACCCCTTTCGGAGTCTGCCAGAGCAATATGATGCGGTATTGATCACTTTTAAAGCTATTGTAGTCCATGGTGCTTTGCTGGGTACAAAGAATGAGAGAAAAAGTCAAACCGTGTTTAACGATTTTCGATTTGTAAAAGGTGTAAACTTACAGTCCTTTTGTGGTATCTTTACATTTCTACTTTGTACGTAACTTTTTATATAAACGTTACATACCATTATAATATGGCATAATTTTAATTTGGGTTCAATATATTCAAGATCTTATTTATGAAAGCGCACTCCAAATAGTAATTAATTAGATTCATCACATTTGAGAAACATATACTGCAATGATTTAAGGCAGTCCTGTAGAAATGATATACACTACCACCAACTTATTCTCTGAGGCGCACATCAATTTAATTTTATACGTTTCAAATGTAAGAAATAATTGATCATAATTGGCTCGTATCCAGTTTTATTTCCCATTCGAAAGTGTATTTTTCAAACCGTGCTTCTCTCAGAGTCTCCCCAATTAGTTTTCTTCCCTAATACAATTATCTGCTTTGGCCGTGGGTATGGAATAAAATCAACGGCTCCCTTTACGTCCTCCCTGAAACAATTAAGTACAGCAAGTGATTTATCCAGAATCAATATTCATTACCATCGCTGAGAAAACGAATAATGCTACGCTGTGGGCGCTCCGTCCCAGGGTTTACGCAAGGAAAGCTTCCTAGTTTCCGAACTGTATGAAGACGTGGTTAAATAGTTGGTGCACTGTTTTTCTTCCCGCGGATCTTTAATCCAGGAATCGCTCTGTGAATTTACTGTAATCGGAATAACTGTGGTAGATAATGGTTTAATCAAAGTTATGGTCACGAGAGGACGTCTATAAAAGGTAATTATTTTATATACTTCCTATGGTTCACGAGCATTTCGGTCATTAAAATTGAATGTGAACATCTTTACGAAGTGTTCAGCTTTATAGTTTTATTTTCTAATGTATCCTTTTTCGTGTGTCCTATCTCTCCTGGTGGTGCCTCAATGAGTAAATCTCGTCATTAACTAAACACACCAGATATTGATGGACAATATATGACAAAATTTGGAAAAACTAAACGATGAAAAAATTCGTCAGATCTTGATGGACGAGATATCTCGTCGATACCACTTGGGAGCAGTCGTAGTCTTTGTGGTTAAGACTTATAAAAGTTAATTTATTGATACAATATAACGTTATTATGAGCATTATTCATAACTAGCTGATTGGGGATTTAGACAGCATGAAGTACGTGACCAACCTTTTGGATCTGACCTTGAAGAGAGATATTTAGTTATTTTAAAGATGACTTTCCGAACACATGATATATATCCTTCTGGTATTTTGTTATATATGAAAGAATAAGTCGTAATCCTCGTAAATGATCTGGTCAAGCAGTACACTATATATTACAATTGTAAACGCAGCGAGGAAATCAATTTGCATAAAATTATTTATGTAAGTAATTATGTACAATGCTCTGTCACAAATGCACAGACTGTATGTACATCGCACTGTCTACTGTCAAACCTCCATTCTCGAACCGAAAAAAATACGAATCACCTACTTTAATTCGTGATCTACATATTAAGACAGGTACTGGAAGACAACCCAGCCTGTTAATTGAATTTTGTTTTAAAGTTACTTTATATTTTCATTTGCCTAGTTTTATTCATTTCATCAGTCGACATCTTCATAAAGACACCTACATGCTAGTGCACTTTTCCACAATCTTCCTAACTTTTTCTGGACCGTCTGTTTCGCTGCTTTTTTCTTTCTCGTGTCCAAGGTGTCCCTCTAGTGACCGAGTCCTCTAGAACCATGGTACCCCCTATGAAGGAAAGTGATATTGTAGCAGGCCAACATATCACGAGATGGCGTTGTGACTTTTCCTCGGAACTCTTGCCGCCATAACTGTTCAGCTGCGAGTCAGCCTTGAATGTATTAAGTTGTATTCTTCGAGCACTTAACGTTATCTTCAAATTGCTGTTTCTACTTCTTCTATAAAGTTTTATATAAATGTTTGTGTATGTGTTTTTCCCCTCGTGCTCTTTTTTGTCTTGTTGGAACAATGCTGACACAATTTGAAACTTCAAAGTTATCTGTAGTTAAGTTGATTTATTGAGATATAATAATGGTATTAAGAGTATATATTTTAAATAGTTCCAGGAAGAACGCTTTCGTCAGTGAAGTGCACGGAAGATGAAGTCAGAAGAAAAACAAAGTATGAGCGAAACGACAAGCTGAGTGCTATGAAATGTGTTCAATCAGCAAATTTAGGGATTGGTTCATAGACTTCGAAGAGGGAAAACGCAATGGCTTTGAATTTATATGTCTGGGGAGGAAACGCGATCGATATGTGAATATCTAATATAAATACAGTGTGCTAAAGAAAGTGTTCAGGGATTTCGCTACATTCTTGAAAATATATTTCTTGTATATAAAAGACTTCGTTTTAGAAAATATATCACTTCAAACTCCTACTTTTATTTATACTATTATTTTATAAGCTATCGTCCTCAGGCTCATGGTTTCTATGTCAAACAAAATGTTTTGTACTTCCCTAATCATGATTAAACACTGATTAGTTGAGTTTTATAGCTCAGGGGCTACATTTGCCTAAAATGAGCCGAACACAGACAACGTCAAGGTATAGGCACGTATGCAACTAATTATAGCAATTTCAAGAACACTTTTGCAAAAACTTTATATAAATGTATATCAGAATTTCATTAGCACTTTTGCAATAACTTAACTACATTGTACATTAGACAGCAAATGTAACCCTCCTGGTGGTTTTCTCTACGAAGCACGTGCGCAGTTAATTATAGCAATTTCATTAACACTTCTGCAATAACTTTACTCCCATGTATATTAGTCAGCAAATGTAAACCTCCTGGTGGTTGTCTCGACGAGGTATCTTGCCATTAAAAGAAAATTGTCCGTATATTTATCTTGTCGTTATCAAACAATCCGCAATATCGCTATGACGAGATGATATATAGCCATTAGCGAAATTGGTGAAACCTTGATGGACGAGATCTCTTTTCAAAACCACTTCGCGGGTTACAAATTATTAAACTTTAGTCTACAGCAATTGTACATTGATCACGCCGACAAAGAATTTAGATTGTAGCCAGTACAGCAGTTGTACATTGAGGGTTATAAGTATCGCGCCAATTAAGAATTTAGACTACGACCAGTACAGAAGTTGTACCTTGAAAATTATAAGAACCATGCCAAGAAAGAATTTAGACTACGGTTGGTTCAGCAGTTGTACCTTGAAAGTTATAAGAATCGCGCCAGTTACATCTATAGCCGTTGTCAAAAGGTTAAAAATAAAAGGTCTTAAAGTTACTTGCACCTAGGACTGTTTAACAACTACTGGGTGAACGTACTGATCCACAGTGGCCCAATTTAAACATTGTATCAGTGATCTATCAATCTTTGTTCCGTATCAATAGACACTATATCTATTTATCGGTTTATATTTCTGATAATATGCAGAAAAACAAAATTATAAGAACTAAATCAACACCTCCTCGCCACATGCGTAATGCAATTACAGGAAACCACTCCCTTTATTTGTCGAACAGGAGTGCTCAGATCCCGAATGGAAGCTAATCAGGCCACAGCAGCGGTTTAGAATGTGATAAATAACTTGACATTAAATCACGACAATTTACACAGAGCGCCTACTATCAATCCGACAGAGCAAACAGGTCTGACGGTAAGGCATCGGTTCCCCTGCATTCCTGAAGGCATAGGGGGAGCATCGACAACGGAAATTGATACACTGACGTTTCAGAAATTTTCGCTCACTTTACATGTCACTCAATCCGAATGACATGTAAGGGGACTTGGCATCGGAATGACGGATGGTAGGCGCGCGTTAAGCGGTTGAGATTCAATTGATTTCTGAGAAGGATTTGGGTCAACGCTAATTAAACTACGATTAGAATCGAGAAGTCTGGTAATTGTATGCAAAAACAGTATGCTTGGAAGGAATACTGTAATTCGTTTCCCATTTAATGAAACTTTCAAGGCAGATGCAGAATGTATTGGAGTATTTCCTTAAACAATTGAAAATTTCCTTTCGATTATTTAGTTTTAAAATATTGTTATGCAGATTTAATCCTCCTGGTGGTTGTCTTAACAAGGTTCCTCGTCTGTTAGGTTAGGTTAAAACTGATCGAATCCTGATGAACAAGATATCTTGTCATTAGAAGAAACCTGGCCAGATCTTGTCCTCGTCATAACAAAGTGTCTGCAGTACATGGATGACGAGATTTATCGTAATTAGCAAAATGGAGAACATCATGATGGACCAGATGTATCGTTAAGACCATTTAAGGGTTAAAATAACTTAATATCCATTTATGATTATTGAAAATTATGATACATTGTAAATTGTCGAATATCATATTCATCAGTACAATCATGTATTACATATTACTGGATGAACTACTTGAGAAGTATTTTTCAATGTTATTCTAATTGAATACAGGGCATTGTTAGTCCGGTTGGAAGGGCAGCGGATTAGCCGTAGTTTTGGGAGTTAGAAACTCGATCAAGCTTAAGATCTTCATGTTCCTGTTGACATTTGCACGTTAGATTAGTAGTAGCTTCACATACATCGATTGGTGTGCTCTGGAAAGTTGGATAGTGGCGTGCCAGCTCAAGTGTTGACCTCGTCTTCTAACTGTGGTTCAAAATTACGTTTTAATGTACTATAATCTTCCCTTTTAAAGTTTATCCCGGATAAAAAATAATAGCCCATTCTGTTGCTCGAGAGCGCGATGTTCATTAACTTCCTACTTATATAGGTACTTTCTGACTCGATCCGTGGTGTCTTTAAAAACTTCCCAATGTAATTGCATGCATTTTTCATACGATTATAATATATAATTAACATCGTTCCCTTCTCCAATTTGTACTTTATTACTCATTGAAATTGCTATAAATGATAAATGAAGTGTAATATTTAAGTAGTATGTAATATGATTCAGAAGGGTATTTTGCAATTTGACCTACTAGAAATACTTTCAGACGAAGTTTGTAATTAATCGGCAGATTTCCTTCAACAATTGAACAATTTCTTCTTCAATTGTTTAATAAATAAAAATGTTAGTATATGACGGAAAAAAATGTAATATCTACAGAAAAGGTCATCCAAGTTGTTTGATGATTTATTAAAACTTGTGTAATTGTGTGCTGTATGAATGCTTAAGAATAGTTTTAATTAAATTCCAACAAAAATTACTTTCAGACCAGTTTTCTAATGTATTGATAATTTTTTTAACGATTGGAGAATTTCTTTTGAATTGTAGTACAAAAAATATTTATTGTATACAAAAAAAAAAAAGTTGCTCTCCAGTTTCTTTAGAAAGTTAAGGTTATCACCATGCATTGTGATTTGTTTTAAACTGCTTACTTGATGAGTAATAGTCCTGTAGCACATTTATTATTTTATAATCTCAGTCCCCCCAAAAAATTCCCTTCCTCCCTTTCAAAATATGCTTTAGGTTCTTTTGTGAAAGACTGATTTTAAAGATTTCCTCTTCTTTAAAGATGAAAAAAAGAAATTGAAGATTTATTCGCAATTAATTAAGGAAATATTGTTTGTTTTGAAAAAAAAATTAAGTTGGGAATAATTGTTCCAAACAGTTGGTATAAAGAATTAAAATTAATTAATGTAAGCAATACAACTATTTAATGCGCATGTAAATAAAATTTAATTTTAGAAATATTGTCTAAATCCTCCAATTTGGAAGCGTAATATGTGTTATTATCGATGAGCATTTATATAATCCGGACAAAAATATATCAAAACTTTTAATCTTAGATTTTCTTTTACTCCAACTTCATTCCCTCCAAAAACACTAAGAGACCAGGTTCTTAAAGTACTAAGGAATTTCCTTATAATCGTTTAAGCAAATATAATCCTTTCTGGAAGAAACCAATGGAAACAATTCCTATAAAAGAAAGATAATTAAGCTAATGACAAAATTATTAGAAACTAATATAACTATTTGCTGGACACATAAGCAATGTTCCTCCAAGATTATGTAGCTGTCCAATTTAGAAGTGCTATTTTTGTTTATAATTTCTAAAATCCAATAGGCCGGTACAAAATATCAGCGTTTACTTAGCTATGCAGTTTAATTTACGTTGCACTGAAGCTTTATAACGGGCTGTTGGCGGCGGTTCGCGATCAATCACAAAGTGAAAGATTATACTTATAATTTGTAGTAGTCAAATAGTTCAATAAAATTCTTCCATCAAACAAGTTTAAACCATTTTGTTTTATTGTCTTGAATTTTTTCATCGCTCGTTAGGTGAACATGCATTAAATGACTTTTTAAATTCTGATACGAAAGGATGTTACTTTACTCACTTTGAATAACAATACAAATGATCATAACAATTTCTATTGGATATCTTTAGTTTTAATATACATAATAATTGCACGGAAAAATAAAAACTATTTTGAATTATCTTCCTTTGCAAAATTACAGTGTCTTTAATTTTATAGTTTAATGAATAGCACTCGTCACATTCCACCAAACTTTTCCATTGTATTGAGCTAAAAAATCGTTTTACATATCATCAGTATATAAATTGTGAGAAAATAAATCTACTATGTTTAAGAACAGAAATTCTCTGAAACTTGGTAAATTTCTGAGACACGAAAATGAAATGTAACCCGAGTGTAAGAATTGCGAAACTCAATTTCTTAAGTTTCAATGACTTCGCATAAAATTTTTTGACACGTGTCTGCATTTCTGTGAGATCAATTGAAATTAACTCAATTCTTTTCTATATTCATTTGTTTTATGAATAGCGATATAATATTCAATGACATGCCATACCTTTATGCCGAGTACTTAATCCTTCGTTTGCCACTTTTCGATCCTTATTTCGAAATGTACTTAATCATCGGTTTGTCACTCTTTGATCGTTTATTGGTAATTGAGAACACCGTAGACCTGGATGCAGCAGTTAAAAGGGATTTCCTGAGCTGGCTATCAATATCCATACTCTGGCTAGACCAACATCTTATTGAACTGAGAGTTTAAGTGCTATCCACCCTATCCACTACCAGGAAGATTGTCTTGTTCTTTACACAGTAGTTAACATTATGTTGGACTGTAAACCAATATTTGAATTTTGCTTATAACTGTCTCTCTTTGCCTATATAACAAATTTTGTGTTGTACTTATCCGATTATGGAACGTTCTTTGTGTTGGATTTATCACAATATTGGAAAATATTTGTGTACATTTTACAATATCGGATTAACATATAACATTATTAATACTATATAACATTATTTGCTTTGGACAATAAATATGCAGTTCAGGAAACACATTCGGATCCTTCCCTTATGGATTAATCCCGGACCATCGTCAATACCCCGTTGTGTGCTCTAGTACGACGTTAAATAAAAAATTACCAATCGGAAAACACATTTGGATCTTTCCCTTAGGGGATTAATCAAGGATTGTCGTCAATACCCCGTTGTGTGCTCTAGTACGACGTTAAATAAAAAATTACCTATCAGAAAACACATTATTTGCATTCAGTCATAAAGATTGTTTCAAGGCTTAATATACAAATTTTTAGGTGAGATATGGATTTAATCGTATTCCCACAGGAGCTTTTGTCCTTAAACGTCACAAAAATATGCAAGATGTACATCAAGATGCAAAAATTAAAGACAAGTATATGGACAACACTAACTTTTTACTTACCGCCGTCCTAATTTTGCAGATTGGAAATCGTGTACTTACAATTTGACAGTAGGTTCTTAAAACTGGGACAACCAACTTAAATGCATGCCTATCAGAGTTGCCGTATGATCTACCTTACAACCTGCACAGATCACTGTGGGAATATAGTTTAATTTTGTGCTTCCATACTTCCCTAAAAGCCTGTACAGATAGCTTTCCACAGGATAAACACTCTGTACATACCCTCCATGTGATGTCGTTGACTACGTTTCGAATTTAATTTCTAACGACATATGCTTTATTACTGTTAATCAAAATGAGGGTTGCTTCTAATATATGGTTTGTATTGTTATGACTATATAATGACTTTTTATACGAGTTAAACATTTCAATTTTGAAATACATTAAATTTTCAATCATTGATCAGATAGATTTTGAATCGTTGCTGAAAAAGGTTTTAATTCATTGATCAAATAGATTTTCAATCATTGCTCAAATAGGTTTCCAATCATTTCTCAAATAGGTTTCCAATCATTGGATCAAATAGACTTTAAATCCTATGATAAATCGATGAAATGTGGAAACTGTAGAGTTACACACGCGAAAACCTGCATGAGGAATTAGTAACTTTTCATTTCCCTTTTCAATCAGACCCAACTCCGCTAAAGGAAGACAGAGTTAAATCAAATCTCCTCCGGCATATTTTAATAAAATACGTTCATAAGACAAAAAAAAAGCATTATGCCAAGGCCTCGCTTAATGAAAGTCACGTCATTCCAGCTTCAGCAGTGAAGAATCGGATTTTGTCCCTGTTTCAGTCATTTATCTGATCCCCTCGCATTGTTCACTTACTTTGAGGTAACCCAATATCCCCTCTCTAATCACTCCTCTCTACTTAACAGAGGCCTTTCCCTTTTACGACTCGTAAACTGGTCTTAGGTGAATCAGGGACGGAATAAAAGAGGACAAGCTTACTTAGATCGTAAAGGGACTTCCGATTAGAGAGAATTCCCCCCTCTTTTTTACGCTTTAAGGATTCCTGTAATTTGGGCGGGATTTGGGTTTTTCCCTTTGATGTCTTATGGCTCTCTCCAGTAATCAGGCTAATTAAAAGCGGCACAGCAGTTTGGAGGTATATTTCGATCGCTTCAAAAAAAAATAATTGTTTTGAGAGTAATTTTTTATCAAATTTGAATGTTTAGAGGGAATCGGGAAATTTTCCTGGGAGGATGCATTGCGTTTTGTTTTCGTAAACAGGAAAGTGTTCCGCACGTGTTAAACGCATGAGAGTGTTGATAAATAGTCTTGTTTTAAAGAGCAATTAATGCAATTGGAGAGTGATGCTAAGTAAATGAATTAAAACAGCGTTTGCTGTTACTAATTACACTGCCACTTTATGTTTTCCTGTGCCACGGTTGGTGGGGTTAACGGAAATAAATTTAAATAAAAGGATGGGTCATGTATGCTTGATTTTGCGAAAGGTCTTATACAGATGCCTCAGTTTGAGGAATAGTTCAGCCAGTTTTAAATACGGTCAACCAATTTTTTATTGAAATAAATTCAGCGAAACATTGCTCCTTACAAAGAGTTGGTCTTGTGTAGTTTATTCCATTCCTTCAGCGTTTTCTGAGATAATTGATTGTAAAGTGAAATATTTTGCCATTTTAATCTACATAATTTATTTCTAGAAAAATTAAACTACATACTAAGCTGTACAATATTTCGTGATATCACATTGTTGCTTTAGCAACGTAAGATGAACTACCTGTATTCATTTCCATGTTATATATTCAAACGATCAAGGACAAAAATTGTTCGTCCCAAGTTTAGGAAATGTAAACTCTGTAACTGACTGGCATTAGAAGGAACAAATTTCAATAAATAAATTGGGGATACAAAATATTTTGTGTTCTTGTGTATTTGTTCATTAGATTAAATATTGGTACAATGCATCGGCAACGACATCACAACGCGTCTTCTATAAACATAAGACGCAAGCAAATTCTAGAAAAATGATTTTTTAAACTACAAAATATGGATTGTGTGTCACATAAAGTAATTACTTATTGTGACTATATCCATATGTTTGCATC
The DNA here is from genome assembly GCA_947359465.1 of Metellina segmentata. Lineage (NCBI taxonomy): Eukaryota > Metazoa > Arthropoda > Arachnida > Araneae > Tetragnathidae > Metellina > Metellina segmentata. Next base: position 65,020,661 of record OX375874.1, on the reverse strand, counting down.
CATTTATAGATCAATATTTCCATCTATTATTTCCATTAATACAAGAACACCCATAAAGTCTCAGCTAGTCGTTTCATGTAATACGATTAAATTAACTTTGCAACAGAGTATAAGTTGAATCACATTTCAGAGTTACGAGTGGCAAGATGGTAAACGATTAACGATGTACAACGTTAATGAAATATCTAGCATATTTCAGTACAAATTACTGTGACGACAACCCTAAAATTAAATACCAAGTGTGTTAAAATTTATTCAAAATTCTTCACCTTATTCCCTACTCAAAATTCTGCATATTAAATCAACATCTACGTGACTATGTATAAGTCGAATTATTAAAGATAATTTTGTTTGTATTTTAGATTTAATTTATATATATATATGTATATATGTATATATATATATATATATATATATATATATATATATATATATATATATATATATATATATATATATATATATATATATATATATATATATATATATATATATATATATATATATATATATATATTAAAAAGTGTTGTTCAACCATCTCATTTCTGTTTGTATTTGTAGTTATTGTAATCATACTTTTGATCATGTAAGTACTAAATTTTGAAATAATTTCACTTACTACAAGCTTTCTTCTATATTTTAATCCTAAGGTGTTTGTATATAATATTATTTGGTACTTAAATCGTATATTGTAAACTACTTATATTTGGAAGTCAGTATGAATAAAAGAAAATATTTAAACCTCGGAGGGATTCAGAAGCAGAATTTCACAGTAAACCTGCAGTCTTCTCTATATAAGTTCTAACCAATTTGTTGACCAAAAGAATATTTATCAAAGATTATATATTATAAGAAAAATAATCGAACAATAGAATCTTTCTGAAGGATTATTTTCTGTGAAAATAAGTAATACAATCTTTCCAATGGATTCAATTCTAAGGGAAAGAAATTAAATATTTTTAAGGACTGAAAGAATTAATGGGTTCTTTTACCTTTATATAGATTTTTCCACCTTTCCATGGATTCTTCCACCCAATATATTATGGCTGTTTAGTTATTATGTAAGTTGTGAGGTAAAAGCAATACCACATTACTTGAAAATATCGTGACTTCAGTGGTTTAAAAGAATGTCCTCGCTATCTATGCGAAAAGAAAATATGGAAAATTTATTTCAGATAATCCGTTTGTTTAAAACTATTTTACACCATAATTTTTCAGTTAACTCACAATACTAAAATTTAAATATATGCATCTGTCTAACATAAAAGTGTTTCGTAATAACGGAGCAGAAAATAATAAATTACATGAACGAATCTCTGTATTTACGAAGTTGATCAAGCACAATTTGCCCAATTGTCTAGAACAAATATCATTTTTATTTCATATAATTAGACATCAGTTTCGTGATTATGAATATACTGTGTCATTTGTTTTCACATTTTAGTTTCATTCGTTTCAACACTTTTAAAGTCAATATGACCTGAAGATATCGATGTATTGCTTTGTTTCGTCATATATTTATTTTATTAGAGATAGAATTGGAAATAGGAAAGGATATAATAAGGTAACAATATCGTATCAGAGAGCGAAAATATTTGTTTAGAAGATGATTACATTTCATATGGTTAATATTTATGTTTGCTATTGATTCATGTAGGTTACTTTTAAAATAAACAACTTTATTTTTCAAATAGGCAGCTTTGTTCTGTAGATTTTCAGTAAGCAATACAATTAGCTTTTAAAATTTGAAGACCCTTTATCATTTCACGGTTAAAATATTCTTTACGAACAATAGAATACAGTAAATTCGAAGTAAAGGAGCGATTTGGTATTCTTCACATTAAAGCAAACATAATTATAAGAGATGTTGCAGTATATATCTCATTGCTTCCGAAAATATACTTGTTTATTGATAACTTATCTTTCCATAAACACGACGTTTGTATAACTACAGTTAAAATGTAAAAATGTGGGCAATAGTTTGACAGTTAGCTTGTAGAAAACTGTTTAATTTCATTGATTTGGAGCCTCAAATTCAAAATTATACAAATCAAGCATTAAGAATATCAATTATTGTACTTTTCTCAATCTCGTTACCTACTATTATAAACGGAAGTGTTTGTTTGTCTGTTTGGGGCCGCAAAATCCTGACGATTATTTGGCACACAGGTAGTCTGATTTATTTGCAATTTTCGGGTCGCGGCGAATTTTAAAATTCAATCTAGAACATTTTTAAATGAATTTAATGAAATTTAATTATTATTGTTTTCTTTGAAATAGCAACCGCATAAAGATATGACAGATTCTAAATTTATTTTTCCCGTTTCCGTTTTCATACACACACACACATACATACATATATATATATATATATATATATATATATTAAAGAAAGCAAGAAATGTAGACAGTACAATTTTATACAATAACCTTACAAATAAAACTGGAGAAGAGAAGAATGTGGACACCTTTAGACTGTTTCTTTTAAAAAAAATAAAAACAATTTTGCATATCAAGTAGAATATCTGAGTTACGTGTTAAGCGACAATATTTCAAGAATTTATTCATATTTCCTTGTTATAGTTTTACGTATCACGCTTTCGAAGTACGGTAAAGAAGACGCTGTATTTGGCAGGTAAAAAGAAATAGAACCGAATAGAAAATAATTGGACTTGAATTTAAATGTACTAAAACAACATCGTACAAATAATATTATTTGGAAAAATAATTACCAACTTTAATATAAATCATAAAAATTAGATGCAGCGTCCACTTCCCGGAAACAGTAATAAAATGACTATCTCATTCTTACGTATAACAATCTACTTCTTGTATTGAGTTAATTTCCTAGGTAAGTAGATGTAGTTTCAAACGTATACCCAGTGTTTGTGTCTAGCACTTCTTCCTTAATCATTTGAACCTCACAAAAATTTTATCTTTGGTAGTATGTTGCTTTAATTAATAGTCATCAGGACTCAAGAATCACATCAATCGATTGAAATAATTGGTCAAGTAGGTCAAAACTGACTAGATGTCTTGGCCATAGAGGCGTCTAGGCGTTAAGATTGAAAACTGAATTTGTATTTATGTATCGAGAAAAACTAAATACGCATTATACAATTTCCCAATAACGTAGAAGACAATCCACTTGTATAATAATTTACGTTCATGTATTATTGCGAATTTCAGTCCAATATTCTATATTGCATATGATTATTTTCGCAATAAATATGTCATATAGGTGGATATGTTGCGAAGCCTCAAAGGTGAGTTGAGGGTACGTTTTTAGATTAGTAGTATGCATCGACTTTGGTCTCTGGTATTTGGACGCTGGGAAGTAGATTCCGGTTACCACATTTCAGCCGCGGTAGCTCAGTCACTAGAGCGTCGGGCTCGCATCAGAAGGGTCGTGGGTTCTGTCCTCGGCGGAGCCTGCTATTCTGATGATTGCGAGATCGGCGCTTCGACCTAACTAAAGACCGTCGCGTTTACTAATGGTGACTGGGGCACGTTAAATAGGTCACAAAGTCCCCCATGTCCCCATACCAAATCAATACCTCTGGGAGTACCTGATCAGGGGTTATCGTCTTCTGATTGGGATCTAAATTACGATATGTGTAAGTGAATGGATGTATGAAAGGGGCCTTCCTGTAAAACGGATGTGCCATGTATGTTGAGCAAAGTCGGACTTCCTTCCAATGGGGCTCAATAACATGGAAGGCGCACTCCCCTCGCCTCTTGCCGTCTTCGACGGGCCTGGCACTCATTCGGTCTGCCAGTGTAGGCATAAGAAACAACAACAACATTTCAGGGAACGATGCTTCGGGTTTCAGGTGGTACTCTAATTTTTTGGTACATCGATGAGGATGTGCATCGTAAGTAACATGATATAACATTGTCCTCCTGAAAATCTATCCTCTCCCCTTCACAAGAAAAATTTGAATTATCTCTTACTGGATCCACCTTCAATTAAAAACAGCTTCTTAACCAATGATCTCACCAACAACAGTCACATAGTCAACTTAGTCACTTGTTGTGGTTGTTTAACCCCTTCAAATTTGTTATATACAGAGCGACATAAGTCCTATTTTTTTATTAAATCATGGTATGTCATGGTGCAGGGAAGACTACAGGTTGTACATCGGATGTACGCGTTTAAATGAATCCGAGAGATAAACGTTGAAGAGGTATTTATCTTATACCGCATAAGCTGAAGTAGATAAAACTATGAATATGCTTTTCATTCAATTTGGCACTCACATTTTTTAAGCAAAACGCTTTTTTTTATTCATTTCAGTATCGCTAATTTACTTCACTCATTTTTCCCCTCCCAGCGCGTTTGGGGAAATATCATGAAAGACACTGAAGTTCGTAGTAAATTTCTCGAGGATGCCTTTTAGCGTTTCGTTCTCACTCAGTTTCAAGCAAGATCGACTATTCCCTCCTCTTTTAAAAGTGAAAATAGTCCGCATTAAAAAGCTTTTACCGTGCCAGCGAAAGAGAGGCAGCGTACCTGGAGACCGTTAAATAGTTTATGGAATTTCCATTCCAGCCGCAACGCAGGCATTAAGAGAGGCTTAACATCCCCCTTTACTCGCGTAGGATGAAAAGTGACGTAGGACCACTTGCATTAATCATTTATGTAAGCAAAAGAGTTAACGTGTATTTTCCGAGAGCATTTGCTGTTTTCTTTTCGCGTCTTGAGAAAATATTTAGGGGAATTAAATAATATTTTATCCTTGCTTCTTTCTGTCTTGGAATTTGAGGCCGCGGTGTTACTTGATTCTGGAAGTTTTCTTATAGCGAAGCGGCTTGATTTGATCATCTAAGGTGTGTTAAAATTACGCAAATGCAGTAGAAACATTTGAGTTAAGAAATGGTTACATATATATATTCAATATTTTAAATATTCAAAGCACCTTAATTCAATTATCTTTAACCCACTCATCATCACGAGATCTTGTATTGCTTTTACTCCGAAGCACACACTTAGAGACTAAGTAATATAGTGGTAGAAAGCATCACAGTAAAGATAATATTGGGGAAAGAAGGTAAGCATTGGTTACATCATGGAGGATAGACTATTGACCTTATAATGAAAAAGGCAGAACATGTGTGAGAGTTGCTGCCCTACGATCGTTAAGGGTAAATCACGTGAGCTTACAAATTGACAAAGTCAATTGTCTGTCAAATCGAAGAATGGTTTTTTTGCCCCGGTGCATAATGAGTTTAACCAATCGATAATCTAGGATTCATACTTTTACACACATGACAGATCTTTGAACCGATCAGATGGAATAAATAACATGAAGCTGCGGCATATCTGTCTATATCATTAGAAGGTCGATGGGGAAGACTGTATGTTTCAGGAAGGATATATGCATATGGAGCAACTCTTATTGTAAGACATATCAATGACTGTTGTTGTTGCTGTTCGCGTGTCCATGGACAAGCAATATTGTAGTGGGAAAGCGGTCTAGATTCCATCAAAAGCATTGAACTCTATATAAATGACTAATCTATATAAAGGACAATGGAGTACATTGTTTATACAGTAAATATTTTCAACCCATTTCATGTATTTTATCCGCTTTGGGACTTTCTGATGCAAAATCTGTCTCTAGTTTGTTAGGCATCTGTCTGTATATTTGTGCCCGTATTAGAGCCAAGCTGTTAAAATATTTTAATGAAATTTTGCATTCTGTGAGTACTGACATTCATTTAGTGACTGATTTGGTTACGTAAGTCTATCTGTCCGTCTTTCTATTCAATGTTCGATTTTGTGTGTGTCTGTGTTCTTTATTCAAGTATCGCATACTATTTATTCCACAAATTTTAATGCAATGTTCTATATTTGATAAACAATAATTTAGTGTTGTTAATACAATATCTGACTCTTTTTATTCAATATATAGGAAATATATTTAAGTTAACCATTCAAGTAACTATTCAATCAAAATTTGGTAGTTTTGGAGAAACTGGAAGGCATATTCAGCATTGGAGTTTTACCAGTGCCGCTGAAAAATAATTTAAATTTCCAAAAGCTAATTTTGCAAAATTTATTAATATGTTTGAAAAAATTATATATATATATATATATATATATATATATATATATATATATATATATATATATATATATATATGTGTGTGTGTGTGTGTACTTAATTGTTCTTTCTTTTTACCTTAAATGCTTATGTATGTTTAAAATAACTGATATGTCAACACTGAAATAAGTTCTAATTGCATAAATGTGTTGAATTATATGAATAATTGCAACTAATTTTAAGTTACCCATTGTGTTGCCTCTAGTAAGACGTTAATAAAAATTACCGAATTACCAAATTACCAATATAAAGTATTATATTTTTTAAATAAAGTTTATATATATAATATTTTTTAAAAGACAATTCTGATAAAATCCTTAATGATGAAAAATCGAACAAAAGAAATATCTTTATACACGGAGATAATTAAAAAATTTTCTCTTCAATTTCTAAATTTCTTACAGATTATGTTTTGATCATTTGTATTAAAGATCCATCTGAATTATTCTTTAAGTATAAAAATAGCTGATGGAGTAAATTATATGTAATTTTTTTTTACAATTTATTTTGATGTTGAGCTGCTTATTTTTGTAAGAGATTTAACATTTTGTTAACAGCACTACTACGGTACTACGAGGGACGAACTGATCCTTATTTGTGAGAGGGAACCCAGTAGATAAAGCCATCAACACTCCACAAGTGTACTTACATAAGTTCATGCATTCACAAGCATTTAGAAATCGGTATTCGAACCCGGGGCCTATTGGGTGATGCTCCAACACTGACCACTCTAATAGTTAGCGAGATTTAACATACTATCACGAAATTATACACTAATTGTAAATTATTCACACCTATTAGAAATGTAAATTGCATATATCAGAATCACGATCGTCAGAGAAAGTCGTGTTACATGAAGTCTGGTGCACGGGAAATCTATCATAGCCTAACACGTCCTCACTTTGAACCATTGTGAAAGTTTGGAATGTGGGAGATGAACCAGCTCAAGTGTTTACCTCGTCATCTTACTATGGTTCCAAAGTTCACTGAGTATTGTTCTTTGGATCTTTTGCTTCTCGGTCCATGACCAATAACCCTGCTACCTTCCTTCCTATTGCTTACTACTTACCATCAGGTTTACGTCAGATATTATCAAACTCTCTGAAATAACCTTATCATGTGAAAATGAAACACACAAAAGTATCAACTATATAATTTACTTGAAAACAACTATACAAACGGTAGTCACATGTAATCCTGCCCGAGGACATTCAATTGCAGTATGTAACAATGGCAGTGATTTCACTTTCCCCTCCTTGCATGGTAAATCAACAAATCCAGTCAGCCGTCAAAGATTTAAACCCAGGAACTACTGGGTATGCTAATAACTATGCGACTTTTATGCCATCTAGGCGAGATTTAAATCAATACCAAGAAATGGTACACATTATAAAACCATTAAAGGCACCTATTAGAGGTACAAAGTTCATAAATCAGATATCAGGTATCGTCCAGGTCGATGTGAGAAACAATCATATTAATCGTAGACTACCCCAAATCACCTAAATACAGAAGTTTCAACTATTTTACTTATTTGAAAACCGATATGGAAAACGCAGCGGTTATTAACAGACTTTCTAAAATAACCTTACCATGTGAAAACGAAAACACAAAAGTTTCAACTAATTATTTTACTTGAAAACAGCTGTACAAACGGTATCCACAGGTAATCCTGCCCGAGTACATATATTTGCAGTCTGTAACAATGACAGTGACTTCGCCTTCTCCTAACACCGACAATCGCCAAATTGAATGCGCCTTCAAAGATTTAAACCCAGGACCTACTGTGTATACCAAAAACAATGTCACTTTTATACAAGATAGGCGAGATTTAAATCAATGCCATTAAATTCTACACACTATAAAACCATTGAATGCACCTATTAGAAGTACAAAGTTCATACATCAGACATCAGGTATCGTCCAGGTCGATGTCAGAGACAATCATATTAATCGTAGACTACCCCAAATCACCTAAATACAGTAGTTTCAACTATTTTACTTATTTGAAAACCGTTATGCAAAACGCAGCGGTTATTAACAGACTTTCTAAAATAACCTTACCACGTGAAAACGAAAACACAAAAGTTTAAACTAATTAATTTACTTGAAAACAGCTATACAAACGGTAGTCACATGTAATCCTGCCCGAGGACATTCAATTGCAGTCTGTAACAATGGCAGTGATTTCACTTTCCCCTCCTTGCATGGTAAATCACCAAAACCAGTCCGCCGTCAAAGATTCAAACCCAGGACCTACTGGGTATGCTAAAAACTATGCGACTTTTATGCCATCTAGACGAGATTTAAATCAATACCAAGAAATGGTACACATTATAAAACCATTAAAGGCACCTATTAGAGGTACAAAGTTCATACATCAGATATCAGGTATCGTCCAGGTCGATGTGAGAAACAATCATATTAATCGTAGACTACCCCAAATCACCTAAATACAGAAGTTTCAACTATTTTACTTATTTGAAAACCGATATGCAAAACGCAGCGGTTATTAACAGACTTTCTAAAATAACCTTACCATGTGAAAACGAAAATACAAAAGTTTCAACTAATTAATTTACTTGAAAACAGCTGTACAAACCGTTAGCCACAGGTAATCCGGCCCAAGTACATATATTTGCAGTCTGTAACAATGTCAGTGACTTCGCCTTCTCCTAACACCGACAATAACCAATTTGAATGCGCCTTCAAAGATTTAAATCCAGGACCTACTGTGTATGCCAAAAACCATGTCACTTTTATACAAGATAGGCGAGATTTAAATCAATGCCATGAAATTCTACACAATTCTACACATGAAATTCTAACCATTGAATGCACCTATTAGAAGTACAAAGTTCATACATCAGATATCAGGTATCGTCCAGGTCGATGTCAGAGACAATCATATTAATCGTAGACTACCCCAAATCACCTAAATACAGTAGTTTCAACTATTTTACTTATTTGAAAACCGATATGCAAAATGCAGCGGTTTTTAACAGATTTTCTAAAATAACCTTACCATGTGAAAACGAAAACAAAAAAGTTTGAACTAATTAATTTACTTGAAAACAGCTGTACAAACGGTAGCCACAGGTAATCCTGCCCGAGTACATATATTTGTAGTCTGTAACAATGACAGTGAATTCGCCGTCTCCTAACACCGACAATCATCAAATTGAATGCGCCCTTAAAGATTTAACCCAGCATAAAGATTTAACCCATCATTTTTAAGCATATCCAGGACCTACTGGGTATGCTAAAAACCATGTGACTTTTATACAAGTAAGGCGAGATTGAAATTAATACAAAGAAATTCTACACTTTAGAAAATCATTGGATGCTCCTATTAGATGTACAAAGTTCATACATCAGATATCAGGTGTCGTCAGGTCGATGTCAGAGACAATCATATTAATCGTAGATTTTCAAAAATCACTTAAATACAGAAGTTTCAACTACTTTACTTACTTGAAAACCGATATGCAAAACGCATCTCCAGGGAATCCTACCCGAGTAGATATATTTCCAGTCGGTAACAAAAGCCAGTGACTTCTCTTTCTCCGGGTCCATTCAAAAATGCTGAGCCAACGGAATAAAAGCGACTTTCAAACAGCGATGAAAGGAGATATGGTGTCACTTGGAGAGAGGGGGAACAGGTTCATCTGACAGTAAACCTGTCACTACCCATAGAAGTAGCATGTGTCGCCCTTTATCCATGGGTGACATACGTGCATTATTTCATCAGGCTTTCTGGCGGGAGAAAGTCTTCCGCGACTTTTGCACGGGTTAGAAGAGTGTGCTTTGCTTTTTATCGAAGGGCAAGCGACGTCTGAAGTGGAGGAATTTTGTTGCGTTTTATTTGTTGGTCTTTTTTTTGTTGTTTTGGACGTGATTTTAAATTCTGGGAGTCAGTGGGTTAAGGTTTTGAATATTTTTACATACATGTGTAACAACTAAGGTATTTACCTCGTACAATCGCACACGCATATACAAGGATTACGATTTCCCAGTATTGATAATTCACTGTGTCATTGGATGCATTATGGGAGGATTTGTTAAAATTGTGCTTATCACATTGCTTTGGATTTTGTGGAATTTTGTTCCGTTTTATTTGTTGGTAAATTTTTCTGTTTTGAACGTGATTTGAATTCTGTAGTCAGTGGGTTAAGGTTTTGAATATTTTTACATATATATGTAACAACTAAAGTATTTACATTATACAATCACACACGCATATACAAGGATAACGATTTTCCAGCAATGTTTTGTCACTGTGTCATTGGATGCACTTTAGAAGGATTTAGTTACAACTGTGTTTATTACATTTTCTTATGTTTATACCACTCATTTTTTTACTTCCATAAGATGTCGTTATTTTACTATACCATGTTATTTTTCTCCAAAGATTCTTATTTTGAGTTTTCAGGGTATAGTTTGAATTTGTTACGTCTGCTAAGCCTTATACAAATGCGGGAAAACTATCTATCATTATTATCGTCGCACCCACTTTATTCCCTTTATAAAAGTAAGTGGATTAAGTCATTATTTTTTCTCATAATAGTCCTGAAAAAATGTCTTATACTATTTTTCATGGTCATTTTTGTTGATGGTCATTCATCCAATAAAACACACTTCAAAATCTCTCTCTCTCTCTCTCTCTCTCTCTCTCTCTCTCTATATATATATATATATATATATATATATATATATATATATATATATATATATATATATATATATATATATGTGTGTGTGTGTGTGTGTTTCTTTTGTACTTTACTATTAAGTACAGAGTTTGTAACAACGAATGATATTGTGGTTGCTTATATCGTCCATAGTGTATACATTCACAAGGATTATGTAATACGTATTATGTAACTGATGTATAACATTTTTTAAATTACAATGTTGTCTCACATAATCGCAAAACAGTAGATAATATATTAATATCTATCAATGATGGATAAATTTCATCATTCATTAAGTTCTGTACATTTGCTTTCAGACCTGATATCTTCGAATGAATACATACAACTATTACATAGGGATAATTTTATGCAAACGGGGTCTTTTGAGTGTTGGAAAAATGTATACTATTATTCATAAAGCTAATTAATTGGCATTAAATGTAGTTCTATAAATAATTCACACGTTGGTTTTTACACTTAATCAAATTCATCGAATTCATCAAGAAACTCTGACGATAGAGGAGTAATTAATTATATCATATTTTGAAGTTTAGATCTGACCTCTTAATAAATAAGACGATATGATTTAATATTTCAAATATTATCGATTTGACACTATTTTTGAACTCCAACTCCTAGGATTGACTGTCAGAAATATTTTTGACCAATTCAAAAGTATTGGATGTTGTTAAAAATTATATTTGATACTTATATGAAATGAACTATATGAGTATTCACAAAACCCCCTAAAAAGCAAAGGTAGGTACAATAGTTTATACTTTTAAATATAGTTATCTTGAAAACCCGAAACTTATATTCAGTTTTACATACTACATGCTAAATAAATGAAATTATGTTTGATTACGATCTTAAAACGATAAGGTTAACTATTTTGAGTAAAAGTTGGCTTTTATCGCTATTTAATAAAAGTTACCTCTCAACCCTGGTGCAGAAAGTGCTTAAAATTGCAACACACGTCGCAGAAAAAAGTTTTTGCAGAAAGATTTTTCCTTAATTTCATCAAATGTTGGCCGTTTTTTTTCAATCCTAAGTTATGAGGTTCTGCAGTGCAAAGGCCGCTCCTTGCAACAGCATTTGTTCTTTTCTAGCTACGGAACAACCATCCTACACTGCTCAAATTACCACAAACACTTTATAAACATCACATCGTCTATGTTATTAACAAAATATTTAACTTCAAAGGTTATCGACAGAATTGCAAATTCTTAAAGTATGCATCGGTTTTAAATATAGTTAGTTAGTGAATTTTATGTTTTATTATAAATATGTAATACATATTTAGCCGATAATTGTGTTTTACGTCTTTTTGATTTTACTGCAGTTTTCAAAATTCGGAAAAATGCCTGCATAACAATTGCTTGTGTTGCAAAACACTGCATTTAATTCTGCACCTGGGCCTCTCAAAATGAACAATCGTGTTTATTTTGTATCTTACTGAAAAATCAAGCTTTTTAAATACAATTGTTATGCATTCACAAGTATTAATCCACTGGCTGATTATCCCGCGATTTCCACAAGCAACTCAAATGTAGCAAAATTTGCTCATCCCGCGATTTTCGCGGGCAGGTGTTTTTCTATCTTTATTGAGGAGCGCATCCCGCTTTTTCACCGTTTAACCAATGAAATAAATTACATACAGTGTTAGACGTTAAATTTAGATTTTGATCAACAGTTGTCGCTAGTCGTCCACTAAATTGCGGCATTTGAAGGTACTTTGTATTTACCGCTCTAACTTCGCGCCTTTGTTTGGCGCCTTTTTCTAATCAGAAAAGACTGCTAGAAAACGTTCAGCGATTGACAGAGTATATATCCCTGATGATTTATCAGATTCTGAAAAAGATTTTAGTTTTGATAGTGATAGTGATATAGATTTTTCGGATTGCTCCTCAGATAGCGATGAATCTGATCATGATTCAATAAACTTGCAAAGCGTTAGGCAGTGGTGCAAAATTGATATGAAGAATATTCCTCCTCCTCCTCCAGTTCCTTTTCGTGGAAATCCAGGAATTACTGTGCATATAGCTAACAATAACTTCTGACAGTTTAGTTTCTCATGATAAAAATCTATATAAAAAGTCTTTTCTAGAAAGAAAAAAATGCATATTTCAATTCTCCAATATATATATATTTTTAATAGACAAAAAATACACGATTTTTGTAGCGATTTCGGTCTACAAATTGAGCAGTCAGAGGGTTAATACGCTTATTACACACCTTCAAATATTCGATATAATAGTTTTGCGCTTTCACAACCAAGTTGATTTGCATGGTCTACGAACAATTTATTTTTTTATTGCCTAATGAAATGCGATATAATAAACTAAATAAAACTTGTGTCAATGAAGCAGTGAGAAAAAATTAATTTTCATCAGAATCACTGAAATAAATTTTTTTTTAATTTGTCACTGGTGTGTTACGATACACTATATATGGACAAAAGTATAAAGACTCTGAATAAATTCGGAGAAGAATCCATCTTAATGTGGGGTTGTTTTTCTTGGTTAGGACTCGGTCAATTGCTTTATGTTCTTGGTACCATAAACGCTGACTTGTACGTTGACGTTCTAGATAATTCGGCCTTGTCTACACTATGGCAATACTACGGCGACGATGATTGTTACTTCCAACACGATCGAGTTCCATGACATACTGTAAAACGTGTACTGGACTGGTTTCCTGAAAAGGATGGGAATATTCTTGACTGGCCTGTACAGATCCCCAAATTCAATCCGATCGAGCAATTGTAGGACAAACTAGAGAGACAAGTAAGACACTTCTACGCAAGCCTTATCTTCACAGCAATCTCTTCTGACAGCCTTGCAAAAGGTATGACGAGTTATTCCTGACCACACACTTACAGATCACTTGAGAAAATCATCGATGTGTTGCAGCTGTAATACAAGGAAAAGGAGGGTCTACGCATTACTAAATAGAGTAATAAAGTCCTAATTTCTTAAACACATGCAGTGTCTTAATACTTTTGTCTATATAGGGCAAGTGTAATCCTACTTTGCATTTTATATTCCTTACGCTTTTCTTCCTATACAGCGAGATAGAATCTTCATAACTACATGTAATCCAAAATAAAAGTATTTGTTTTACATTTTTGAGTTATATTTAAATACATATTATAAATTTTTACTCTAATTTTACCTAGATTCGAATTTTTTTAAACAATTGGAGATTTTTAACTATGAATATATTCATTTAGCACTTCCTTACCCCTTATAATATTACACATATTTAACAGATATTTACTTTACTCTTCCTTAAGACTACTTCATATGGTAAGCGAAGTTAAAAATGCTTTAAAATTTAAAACACCAGTTTATATAGTAATTGTAGCATTTCAAAAATTAAATTTACATCCAATCAAATTCTGATTATATATAAAAAATGTATATATATGTAATAAAAAATTGTAGTGTACAACTATTATTAATGCATCATGGAGCCCAAAAATCTAATTATCCATGTAAATTCGATTAAATCCAGCTTTGAATAAAATTAATGATTAATGAATGAAGAAGGGGGAGGCTTTTATCAACAATTATACAGTTATGTGTAGCATATTATTCTAAAAGCATGCTTCAGCTCTTTCCACTTCAATTACGGAAAGATTACGAAACATGGTAGATTAAAACGCAGACAAAAGGAAATGACGAGTGCAAATAAAACTTGCAAGCTTAGAAATCATAGGCTTGTTAAATTATTAAGCTTTTCTCTTGTAGTTCTCGTGTGGTTTTCCGCAACGAACGTATTCGTAATACCCACTCCTTAGAGTATACGCTCCCTCTTCAAAATTGCTATTCTTTGTTCATTAACTTTCTTAAGATGTCGTTGATAAGCAAATCAGGCTTGATATACTTATTGGTATTACTGCTACGTCTTATTAAAGGCTATAGATATTAAGTTTGTTTCTAATTACAGAAACTATATAAAATGTATTCCACTCGAAATCTGAAGAAACTGGAACCGAATCTAATTTATGTATCGTAATGCAAGAGTATAGCAACATAATAGCTATTTAATGGCAAACAGAGCATATTTTAAAGGATTATGCTACAGTTACATATTTTACTATGCAAGATTTTTGAATGTTTCATTTCAGTTCGTGAGAATTCTAGCTACTTTTTGGGTTTAAATACGTTTATTAGTAAATAAAAATCAACGAAACACTTTCTTATATGATTATTATATGCTTATATCGAAAAAGAATTATCTTAAGTTGTTTGGTCTTCATTCAAAATAAATGAAAAATCGTAAAGTATATACTATGTCTGACATAAAATTTTTGATATGATTTCTCATTTTTATCACTGATAGATAACATATTTTTTATCGATTATTTTAACTGTACACTGTTCATGACCTAGAAGTAAAACTGTGTATTTCTGTATCATGTTAGTAAACCTTGAATAATAATAAAATAATACTTTTAATAACAATGAACAATACGTATTTAACAGAAATATTTAAAGATTAATGTTTTGACTCTTATTCTCTACTATGTAACCTATTGGTTTCGATGCAATTTTTGCTAACTAAGATTTCTAATTCTAAAACGTAACATTCATATTTAATATAAGTATATTATATCCTATTAGGAAAATCTTAACATTGCACGAAGGTGAGGAATGGTAAACTTTTTTTATTCTGAATACATTATTCCAAAGTACCTAACCAAAAAGATTACAATATTGGAATTTTACTTCGCGAAAATTTTACTTTCAATATTTCATGATGAATGCATAGAAATAACGAAATTAATTCTATCTATTGAATATTCTGTAAGTAAAATTCACTTATATTTTTAATCAAAAATTGACACAAACAAGATTTGAAGAAATGCATCCAATTCTGTTTTTGCACGAGCCTTTTTTACACAAATTTAATATAACACGAATTCAAAATAGGTATTTCTCTTTTTAAGCGAGTCATTTTGATTTAACACGAGCGGACCAAGCCAATTTCAAAGAATATTTTTTACCTAACTCTATAGGAAAAACATTTTGTGGCATAGTAGTATCATTTCTTTACTACACGCACTAATGAGAAATGCGATGGAAAATTTCAACGTGAACTGAAGTAATTGACTGATAATTATATAACATCCTAACTAAACCACGAACACATCGATTAATAACTGAATTCGTTCGTAAAACAGGTGAAACATCAGCACCAGCGGAGACTCGTGCTGATTTTGCTCAAGAGACCACAGAAGAAATTCATTAATAAAGGAAGAGGATGTACACACACAACATTTCTAGTAATAGCAGTGGTATTATGTTCACAAATGTTAAATCTATACTACATGTGATTTCTAAATAGAAGACAATGTGTATTTACAAGTTGAACTCTCATTGCTTACAGTCTATAAGCGAGGTATTTTAAGTGACTTGACATTGAAATCACAGGAAAGCATAATAAATATTTCGGTATCTGGAATCATATTGGGTGCAATTTTCCTGATAGATTTCCTTTTCATGATTATCAAGGCGTTGATGAGCTTGGCATTTTAATGTTCTCTATTCTATCTGCGTCGTGTGATATCAGTCAATTAGCACTTTTCTTGTTCCCGTTGTAATTTTTTCCAACGATATATGTGTCTTACATTTATGCTCATATTTCCCTTACAATTTTGTGACGTAAATAATTTGTTCAAAAGCTTATCAACTTATACCTTTACTACAACTTCTATTTGGTCGTTTATTATATTATTTATATTTAAATGTGCTAAATTTAATAATTGAAAACGTAGGTAATAATATCTTGTTGTTTTTTACAAGCAGATACGGATTTCAACTCCTTCCCAGTCCAACGTTACACTGACTAAACGCCATAAGGTGTCGAAATTTTAAGTGTTTAGAAGCAATACCCTTTCCCCTCACCTCCTAACACCACCGATACCAAGCATTTAAGATTTATAAAACCCCCATTCAAAAAAAATTCATACAAATAGTTTATCATTTATAGTTTAAGAGATATAAGCACTACACATCTGGGCAGTTTTTGGTCGCTAGAGTTTTCATAGACATTACATACAGAACTGAATTTTCAAGAATCACATCAAAACAGAAATGTTGTGAACGCATCCCAATATATACAATCCAAATTATTAAGATAATTCTTAGTAATATTGTGTTTGTTTAATTTATTCAGGCATTTAAGTTAAATCTTATGATTTATTTAAGGTTACCTGAACTAACTATTCACTTTTTCATTTTTGTTCTGTGTGTCTAATTAAATGTTAATTTTACTATTAATTTATAGGAAATTATAATGCTGTTCACACTTAAATGTTATGCCGTGAAAACGTATCTTGTTCAAAAGACTATCATGTACAAAAATATCTTTCCGATTATTCCTATTACGAAGATACCTTAAAGCGATAATACCTTTCCAATGATGAGAATTCTCAGCTGTCCTTTTTTTATTCGAAATCACTTTTATCGATTTTCAATTAATCTAAAAATCATAGCAACAAATATATGGATGATTTTATCGAGATTTCTGAAGCATATTCAATATTTTACTAGCTCGTTTTAATGGAATATCTGAAAGTTTAGCGAGAAGCAATGAGTATCAAAATGAAGTGGACGTAAAGATTCTTTCAAAAATGATAGACAATAAAAACTCAAAACTAAATGTAAGTGTAACAATGAATCACTCTCGTATTTTTGTACAACGAATCCCGTTTTAATTAAATATAAGTTCTGGGTAGTTAAAATCTGCTTGAAATGAATCAATTTATGTAAGCATGTAAGCTAACAATAAGATGTTTTCTAAAATGTAACTGGATAAAAAACTAGTGTCAAAACATCTATACCTATCTAGATGTTTTACAGATATACAACTCACTGCCAAAAGTTAAGCACGAAAGGTAAAATGCGAAACAAAACGACAAGTACAGTATTGATTGACACGAAATGCGGCAGTAAAGTAGCAAATAGGTTTATGCATGAAACAAAGCAAATAATTAAATTAATGTGAGAACAATATTGAATTTTCTTGAATTATAAGATGAAGTCAAATTGGAGTCATTAACAAAATGATGTTTAAATCCAAAACAAATTAACGCGCTCGTCTACACAAAACAGCATTTATTACTAACGTAACAATTATAGTAGGCTACATCAATTAACTATCAACAACAAACTTTCTCAGCATATAAATCAATTATCTACATCAATACAACTATCAACATCAATAAAATATCATCACCAATACAATCCTAGGTTCGATCAACTATCGACATCCCCCCCTTCCGATCTCTGCATAACCATCTTATACTCCTCTTTCTGCCTTTTCATCAAAAACAGAATATTTACACGATCATAATCAGCGCGAAGCATTAAAAAAAACTAGCTGATATATAATATGGTGTTTTCTACATATATGAGTAGCAAAACTCTAAGAAATTGCTCATATACTGCCCCAAACACCATTAAATCAAATACACAAAACCAAACATTAAAATTAATAAAAAACTAAATCAAATCAGCTACAGTAGTCAAGATACCGGCAACAACAAGCCTGAAGATCGCATCAAATGCCGCTACCCACTTCATCCAACAAAACGCCAACATCAATGGCTCAGAGGAGATAGCGAAACAGAATTAGTCATCGGTTGCATAATTGTTAATAACAATAAATATATTGCTTTCCTTATTACTTTCCTTGAAGGATTTATTGGTTAGAAGTGAGTTTTATGAACTGACCTATTAAAAAATGTGATAATAATAATAATAATAACACATTGACAGAGAAGTGCGCAAATGCTGCAACTATCTCTAACAGGTAAATATTGATGATAAACAAAAATAATCGTAAGAAATTTAAGAAAGTTAGACAAAAAATTTAAAAAAATAAACGAATAAAGATATAACACTGACAAAGGTGTGTTCAAAATCTGCAACTATCAAGATCAGTGTGAAAATTTTAAATTCCAAGCTGTATAATATCTAACCAAAGAGATTTAAACTTTTTTAACTGTTTCCATTTAATTGAATTTCCTTGTTTTATCAGAATCTGCAACTTTAAGAACACAATTACTGAAACTGTTTATCTCTCCAAGTTATGTAAATAATTCATATCGTTTCCATTTTTATAATATATTGGGTATTTGTGGTTAGGCAGGATATTTTGTTGTGAATGTGTTCTATTCGTCTGTAAAATTAATTTGAAAGATGTATAAGCCTACAAGTACGCTACAAAAAAGACATCTCATTTACTTCGAGCACTATTCATAATAGAGCAAATTCAAAGGTATCATTCAATAGAGAATAACTTCCTCTATAAATTCAAATCCAAAAACAAATGCATAAGGAGACGTCTTCATATCAAATTTTGCACAAACAACAAAACTTTTAGCGGTAACACCGTGTTTTGATGCCATAAACAGATTTTGCACAGTTAAATAAGTCAAAATAAAAAATTTTACTGATTTTACTATCAATATATCCTGAGATATATGTTAAAGTTAGTTTCAATTTCAGGGATCATCTCCAGATAGAAATAGACTATTTGGAAATTGAGATTAAATGTAGTTATCGCTACCCGAATCTCAAATTTGAACATTATTTAAATCGCATTTTTCATCAATCCGAGAATTATAATATTTGTGTTGCAAGTGGAAACGATTTGAGTATTACATTATTTTATTGACTATGCAAGTACAAACGATCCGAAAACTATTATCCGAGGTTTGTAAAACGCTTTATAAACTTTATGTTGATACCTAAAATCGCAATAAGTGGGAAAATTTAATGTAGCTCAAAAACTTATCATCGGAAAGAGTTGAAATTTTGCATGGCCATACTAAGGGGATCTTCTGAATCGATTCCAATCAAAATATAATAAGGTTTCAATTCATTATTTTTCAAACATTAATTTAATAACTATTATTGCATACTAAAGACTATTTTTAAAATACAAGACTAGGTGGATTGTGTTTGGGTTGTTCAATAACATGGTACAAAATATGAGCACCATAGAAATATGATTTAGGAAGATATCCATAAATGTCTAAGAAACTGATTTAACAATAGGAGCTCTATTCTTTCAGCCCTCATAACTTCGAAACGATACTTCTTCGAATATAATGACATGAAATGTGATACCTAAAGTACATTTTTGTTATAGACTTGAAATTTTGTGTCGAAATAGGTGGTTCATATTGGAAGTTATCAAGTTGGAGTTCAATTTAATATGAAGACGACCCCTTTTGCAAATTTTAGGAATTTGAATTAATAGAAGACGTTGATTCCTGTCAAATGCCATCTTTGAATTTACTCTGTGTCTAAAAGTGCTGGAAATAAGAAGAGTGGTTCGTTTTCATTATGCAATTTAAAAAAATTAAGTTGATTAAAAAACTTTGTGCATAATAAACAATCATAAAATGTTGCAAATAATGTATTAATCCCATATATTGTATTAAGTGCATGGAATTTAAGTACTTTTACGTGTTTAGTTTTTCATACTACTTTTTATATTGAGATGTTGCGTTATGTTGCGAGTGATGAAACGTATAATATTTCTTTGTATATATGTTTTTCTACTTTAACGCAATAATACGTACATAATAAAGAAAACCTTCTATCTATTTTCTGCTATTGCATATTTCATGTAAGCCAGCCTGTTTATCTTTCAATTTTGAGAACCTTTTAAACTCCATTAGAAAATTTCCCTTAAATAAAATGTAGAACTTCGTAGAAAATACATGAATAAGTGCTTCCTTGCAGCACTTCAGATTACTTTAACCGAACCTTAGTAAAAAAAACAATATGATGCATTACCGTATTACTGTAATAAAGCCGATAAAACACAATAGAAAATGACCCTTAAAAACATAACCAAATTCCATAATTCCCTTTTGCCCAAACTGCGAATCACCTTTCCATAAAACCTTTTTAGATAATGTTATTTTGTTGTATTATTTTTCTAAGGAAGGAAAGAATCTCGTTGAGCAGCGGTGTTGTAGAGTTTATCGTACGAAATGGACGTTTCCCTCTGGATCCTTTCTTTTTAAGGTATAAGTGAGCTTCTTTTAGGTCAAGAGATAAAGTCGTTCAAATTTAAGCCGGGGAAGCTAAAAGAGGTTTTCGGCTAGTCCCAGCTGTCAATTGATGATAAATTCTGCCATTTCCAAACGGATATGGTCGAAAGCCATATTATTTTCTGGAATTGAGGCCATCATTCTTATCTCATATGGCAGTTTAAGGTTATTTTAACCCTACATTCGAAACAAACTAATTCTTTCCATCGACGATTGGTTTTCTATTTCAATCCATCTTTTACAACCAATAAAAGAAATTAGCATTTATCTTAACTTACTGATAAGTTCCCTTAAATATATATACCCATATATTCGTAAAAGTTTATATTAAAACTCAATATAAGATATCGATGTATCGCAATTGAACTTATTAAAATTTATTAGGTACCCCATATGTATGTATAATGATACGTAGAAATGATGTCATTATCTCATTACTTTCAATATAGCTTTGAGTACTCTTCAACAAGTTATCTTCATGTTTTGTTATTTACAGTTTAAACTGTTTATCTGAAGCCTACGTTCTTTTTTGTCATGTATATAATTGTTAATTTCTAGAGCTAATTGGAGTTTAGTTAAAAGTGGAAAAGAAAATTTACGATTTATCACATTAATCAGTAAGAAACAGAAAACTCAGTTTCGTATATGTGTTTGAATTTCAGATGAACTTAAGCTGAAGAACTAAAAATAATTTTATTAATTTAGCAAAACATGAATTACATATTTTCAGGCGATGGAACAATTTCATCAAGATCAAAATTTCGATAAACTAATTTCAAATATCTCAGACATTTGATTTTAGGTTCCATGTCTCACTTTAAATGTTTACAAGTTATTTTACTAAAAATTCTTTAAATAGCAAGAGATAGTCATAATTTACTTTATAATTGTTTTAAAGACCTTGTTTAAAAAATTCACTTTACTTATTACTTTTGATAAACCTGTTTTTTAGGATTATCACATTATTTTAGGTAAGACATTTTGTGCAATATAAACGTCAAAATCTACCATCAGAGCCCAAGTTCTCGAACAACACTGATACCCTTCCTACACAATATTGTAGTGACAAAACTAGCCTGGAAATAATGTCATACTAATCCTACTGTCCCTTCATGCTATGAATAAATTTTTACAGTTCCCTGTAGAGTTCTGCAGTCAGATGTTCTATTCAAAGAATGATATCAAATTACAAAATGTGTCTAGTGCACTGTTCCCTTCTTGTCACAAGGTATAAAACAAACATCCTGTGATAAATTGTATATTTCCTGTGATTCAGTTTGATGATTTCAGTCCAACGACTTTGAATTGTTTCTTCTAGTACAGATCCTATGTTTGATGAAGTGACAGCAGCTGGCTGGTTGTATAAGCTGCCGGTTGTTTACAATTATGTATGTATGTGCAACTGCCAAAAAAGCAAGATCACATTAAATTTAAATCAACTATCGAGTATAGCTCGATACAAAAGCTTTATTTTTGTGCTAGTTATTCGTTTTGAGTATTTTGTAGAATATAAAAGATTAACAACAACAAACTATTTTTTAGTTGAAAAATTCAATTTACTTACATTTACGCAATGAACTCGTGCGATATATTCTCTGTGACGCACATCAAATACTTTTGAATACACAATCAACTGTTACGTAAAGTTTTATATAATGAATTATTTTTCCGAATGAAAATGCATTTCTAAAAACATAATATAAGATTTTATATAACTTGTAAATTTTTCTTATATGTATTTCTTCGATGAAACAGTTTAAAATATCCTCAGCGACATAAATTTCAAAGTATTTTTATCAGACGGGGTATCCAATTTTCCTAATAACCCTCCTGCAATATTTTAGTGCCAAAACTCGCCTTGAAACAATCGATTTATCTCAATCTCACCGTCCTTCATACTATAAAATTAACTCTTAGAGTTCCCCTGCAGAGTTTCCCAGTCAGAAGTCTCCCTGGTTCCCATTCAAGGAAGAGTATCTAATTACAAAATTTGTCTGGTGCACTGTCATTCCTTGTCCCCGGGTCTGAAACAAACGTCCTGTGATAAAATTCCAATTTATGATCGCTTGCCTGCGCCTTCGAACGAATCCGACGATCCATTTTGATGGTTTCAAGCCGATGACTGGAGAATTGTTGCTTCAAGTACAGATCCTTTGTTTGACGAAGCGAGAGCAGCTGGATACATGTGTGGCCTGTCGTTTTCGATGATGTTTATTACGCAGCTTGAATTCCGCTGGGCGGCCGGTAACATGTTTGAGTTTTGAGACGCTTTGTGCTTCCGGAGGAACTGTGAGCAAATTGTTTAGGCTGTGCTGGTCGGACCCTATTGGATTCTGTCATTAGCTTTAGACGTCGAAATATGCATAGTAATAATGGAGGTTCGACCAGCGTCCAATACCCATGAGTGGCAGAGTAATATATTTCACATCTCCCAAGTAAATTGACTCTTCCGTCTTCGAAATTCCAGTAAACTTGGCGGTTTAAGTAGGGTGTGGTGTTGAAATAACAAGTGGTTCAATAATTCGAATCTTTTAAACTTTAATTTTTCGTGTTCCTTGATAATAAAACTCAATTTCGACTGTTTCGACTTATCTTTAACTTCTAAAGCCGACGACGTAAACCTCTACATGGTTCCGATAAGATGTTTCGCCCATCAACGATAACATCGAAATAACAGTGGTATAAGCAATCCTATGCGAAAAATTGTAGGGAACAATTCCTGGAAAGTAAGTAAAAAGATATTTTTAAAACAATATAATTTGGAGAAAGAGTAAAAAATTAAAAATGTTGAAATAATTTTAAAAAAAATATTTTTTTAAATATTGAGAGTGTGAAAATGATTTATTTCTTTTGTAATGCATTTATTGTGAGTTGGAACAAGGAACACAAAAACATTTTTTTGTAAATATGAAAGCAAAAAAAATTTTCAAAGGGTACCGTGTCCCCTTAAACATCTAATTTCTTACATGCTATTGGAGATAGCTTTGGTATATGCGAACGGAAACAAAGAAAATAAATGGCTAACTAAACACAAAATTGAAGGAAAATATTTTTCTAGCGAACATCTTAATTATACACCTTAATTCACTAGTAACCAGGGTAATATCAATATTATACTACTCAGAAATCTTGTGACATTCTGAGGGGGTTATGATATACACCTAGAAAATATACCTACAAAACTGCATCTTTATTTCACATTCAATTCTTGTCAAACGGAAGCCCTAATAATAAATAATACGAATTTTACGATCAATATCAGACATTTCCTGATCTCAAATAAGGACTCAATTTTTACGACCCTAGCGAGATTCTAGTGGGTTTTATGAAGTACATTATTTGCTGTTTCCATCCGCCATAGTCGCGGTTGGTCAAACAGAACGGTAACACGTACTCCTGAAACATCCTGCGTACCATTTCGCAAACATTTTCGGTATCCCGAAGGGCTAGGATTCGACACAGTCTTTTCTGGGAAAGCAGGGCTTTTTTCCCACTTTAGTTCACTTGGGACTTTTTCGTTTCCTTTTCTTTCCCAAAGTTACTTCCGAAGATACAGAGAGGGATAAGTAACATTTAGGATCCCACGTACAAAAACGAAGCAGAATTGAAGTTGCTTCGGGCTGAGAATGAGATGAGGTATTAAAAATTCACACGAATTTGCGAGGAAACTAAAAAATGGTGGTTAGGTTTGTGGTTCTATTGACAATCCTGTTGAGAGATTGCCAGAAATAGGTGTATCGTCATCTTAATAAAACTTGTCAAATCTTGATTGATGAGGTGATCTTGACATTCGAAAAAGATTTTACCAAATCTGGATCTGACACTAGGAAAAAAACGGCAAGGTATCTTGTCATTTTTAAAATTGGTCAGATCTTGGAGGACATGATAACTTGTCGAAACCACTTAAAGCTGAAGTGGGGCGTGTATTAGATTAGAACTTAACGAGTCATGATAGGTTGTTGAGATTTATCTTGTGCAAGATTCAGCTTTGGCTAAACTGCTTAGAAAGAGTTTTTATTGTGAGCTTTTTTCACAATGGCAGATAAACTTAAAATGTGCAAAATGTTTCTAAAATATTTAAAAATCAGGGCTTAGTGGTAATGTGGTCTATGTGGATATGTTTTGCTCTGATGGTGCAAGGCAGTGGACGTTTTGGACATGTTTTAAATAAATATTTATATCGCTATCCATTTGAAACTCGTTATTCATGCAGCAATATGCATGAATTTTTCACAGCATTTTAAATGAAACAAAAGAATATAATCACGAGGAATAGAATTTAAAGGTTTTATGTACAGGAGAGAAAAATACAGCAAACCATAAGGGAAATAGAATTGTTATAATCAATGAAGAATAATGAACGTTGTATACAATAGTAAAAATTGTTTGATGTTTTAGGATTGATTACTAGAAGTTTCTAGAAAGTTTTATGATGGCATTAACAAATATACAAGTAATAAAAAATTTAAATTTAAATGAAAAATGGGGTAAGATTATGTATTTTCAATAAAAATCGAACGGCGTTTTTTGAGCCTGGAACATTTTCTACCATTTGTCGTCTGCGCAGTTTGCTATTTATCGTCTGTATGGCATTGTAATAATGTTCTTGAAATATGCATGGGATTGTCGGGAGCGGAGAACTGGAATTTGAGTTACATAGGTTTGGACGTGTCTATTTGTTAAAATAAATTAGGTTGCAGGTTAAATGTAAATAATGCGTTCCTATGATTGACTTCTTTAGTGCGGGTTTTGGTTTCGTGTTTATCAGATAATTCCAGAAGCGATATCAATGATTACGAAAAACATATAATCACTCATTGTAATCGCCATACAGAATTATCTGTAAGAAGATTTTTTGTATCAAGACATAATAGCCACAAAAATATAAAAAGCTGTAAAAAATTTCAAGGTGGTTAAACGAATAGCTGATTGTTTGAAGTATTGGAGGATGTGTAAGAGGTTAAGATAACGTAACGTAACCCCTTGAGCAGTTTAAAATCTTTTGAAATTTTGGAATAACTTATTTCGATTATTGGTATCCTAAAATAATTCAAGCGTGCCTAATATTTATGTTGCCAAAGCCTCTCAGCTTATTAGAACCTCAAAAATGAGTTTAAACAAATAGAATTATGAATACTGTGTTATACATTTCTGTATAAACAAATAAAGTAGCAATAATTATAATTATTAAATTAAATAGCATCTATTAAATAAAATAAATGTTTTCAAATGCATATTTTTGACTACTTTATTTTTTGTAATCCATCTTAAGTTAAAAAGAAAACAATTTATACAGATCAAGTAGAATTAAAAGAGGATTCTTCATTGTAGTAATATTTTATTTTTATCGTTAGTCAGGTTTTTGAAAATACAATTCTTCTTAATTTAAAATAAGAAGTTAATATTCGAAGTAAGAACCTGGTAACGATTCTAGCGGATAAAATTTTCATTTGGTCTAAAAACAATGTTGCAAAAAAGGTATGCCATTGCTTTTATGATTATTATTCTAATTTCTTTTAATTATTCAAGTGGAAGAAGTTTCTCACGAATGAATTGCTTCATTAAAAATCATGAATTCTCAAGTCATTATTGCCTGAAAATTTTTTCTTTGTGAACAATAATGTATGGTGGGTTAACGTTTAAAAAAACATTGAAGCTTGAAAAATAAATAAATCTTCAGTACTTTTCAGCATCACAACTTTTCCTTCAAAACTGTATTTTTTTAATTTTATCTTTTTATATAAAATTAACATTTTTATTCTATACTTATTTAGTTATGTACATATTCAAAAATTATAAAACTATGTAAAAGGGATAATTTTCATAAATTATTTTTGAAAGATTGTAACACCCTATTAATATAATATACTATTTTCGTTATTTATTCATTCAAACCTTGATAATAGTAGTTTCGAAAAATTATTTATTTATCTCTAAATAGGTATTAATAATAAAAGTAATTAATTTATTGTTTAATTAGCAATAACAATCACATAAATAAAATTACAGCTTAAATTTATAAAATGCTTTAGGTGTTGGGTATGAACAGTTTAATTGTTGGGACTGAAAAGAATTTCTCCATATCTTCAAAGCAAAAAGATAAAACGTATCAATTCAAACCAGATAAATATACTGTTTCACAGGGAGTACTTTCCTACTAGAAATGTAGATTAAAGTACCTAAGAACCAGGAATTTACATAAAACTGTTTCGATTTGTTTTGTAATTTACATGTCTTGTTTTGTTGGTTGATTTTCTACAATATTTTTATGAGATAAATCTTTAACACATGAATCTAACGTAATTTTTATCATTTGTATCAACTATATTTTTATCATTTATATTTTTATCATTTTTATATTTAATCCCTTGGTGGTTGTTTTGACGAGTTATAGCATCATTACAACAAAATAGATAAGCTCTTAATTTCGTCGACATAAAAAACAGCAAGACCTCGAAGACGAGATATCTTGTCATTAACAAAATTTAGCAGATATTGATGTACAAAATCGCTCGTCAAAACCATTGTAGGGTTAAGAAAAAGGATTCAGTTAGAACTTTAACAAAGAATCAAGGATGTAACTTAAATTCATTTCGAATAACTTAATTGACAGTCACTGATAGGCAAATATGTAAATCTATAAATGAATCTATATGAAATCCATTTTCTAGGAAATTTCATTTATGCCTATAGATTTCAGATTTTAAATATATGCTATATTTTACCACAACAAAACCTATCTCGCACAATTTCTGCCTACAGAAGTATTTAACAAAATATATATTGTTAAGAAAGTATATAGTGTTACAGTATACCTTTAAAGAAGAAGTCAGATACCCAAAAAGATAGGACATTTAAAATGATAGAAGTAAAACAGTACTCCATTTTTGAACTCAAACAGAAGACAAGAAATTTATTTATGTTAACGAATAAGATTCAGATAGTTTGAAATATTACATATATATCTTAGTGGGTTAAAACAGTCCTTCATTTAAAATAATAATGTAAAATTTATTTTATGTTACAAATTTATTTTATGTTAAAAAATTTGTTTTATGTTAAAAAATGTATTTTATATTAAAAATTTATTTTATGTTAAAAATTTGTTTTATGATAACAAATTTGTTTTACGTTAAAAAATTTGTTTTATGTTACAAAATTTATTTATGTTAGAAAAATTTATTTCATGTTAAAAACTTTACCCTCTTGGTGATTGCCTCGAAGAGGTATCTTGTCATAAGTAATACTGGTATATCGATGTACACGATATATATTATCAGAAGAAGAACTAACCAGATATGGATCTGATCATAAACAAAATTGGCAATATATTGACTGCAAAATATTTTGTTAATCGAAAAATTAGCGATGGACGAAAGAACCACTCAAAGAGTTAATGATTCTAATAAAAATAATATGGAAATCGGAAACAATACAGAATAATGTGGAATGCACAAAACTCGCTTTTATAAACCCTAATATCTTTACCAATTACATATACGGAGTTCTACTAAATATCAAAGTTCACCTAAATTACGTGATTGCATGCACAATTACATCCCACATTATTTGATAAAAACAGTAAAAGCGTAGGAGTATTAAAATATAGCTGCATATTTTCTTCAGGAAACAGATCCTCTGAATTCCCATGTCATTATAAGCACGCACAAGTGGGAAGAACAAACAGGTTGTTACGTGTTGAGACGAACAAAAGAAAATGGTCGAACATATATCAACACTTGTCGGCGGTTTCAGGGATTTATTACCAAGGTTTCAGTTTGCTGGATCTTCCACAGAATTTGTTGTTTTCCTTGTATGAGAGTAATTACTTAAATATTTCAGCAGAATATGAGGACAACCATGATATTACTTTTCTAATATTAGAAATGTGCATGGTTGGTTATGTCGCATTATTCATTTTACCTTTCTGCGTAAAAGTATGTGTTAAATGCCCAGTATCATAACCTAAACAGAAGCATAAATCTAAAATATTAAATATATAAAATGTCTAGTATAAATTTAAGTACAAAAAATTAGCCTACATATTATAAACCAATGTCATCTATATAAAAAAGAATGGAGTGTTTGTTTGTACATTGAATATTTTCGACCCATTCCAAGTTTTCTATCCGTTTTGGACCCTTCTGATGCCAAATCCGCCATTTTCGCGTTTGGTGTCTGTCTGTCCGTCTGCCTGTCTGTCTGTCCATCTGTTTGTTTGTATGTATGTTGTGCCCTATACACGTCCACACGGTTTAATATATTTTTATGGAAATTTGCATACAGTGAGTACTTATCTT
This sequence comes from Metellina segmentata, assembly GCA_947359465.1. NCBI lineage: Eukaryota > Metazoa > Arthropoda > Arachnida > Araneae > Tetragnathidae > Metellina > Metellina segmentata. The sequence continues at coordinate 64,991,482 of OX375874.1, read as the reverse complement.
CATTTAGTGAGTGGAATTTGCTGCGAAAGTCTGTCTGTCCGTCTTTCTGTTCTATGCTCGATTTTTTGTTTGTGTGTTTGTGCAAACATCACATGAATTTTGTTCCAGATATTTGATTTCAATGTCTTTTATTTTATACATTATTTATGATTTTAGTGAATGCAATATTGAACATTTCTTTATTGTTATATTTAGATGAGTTTCATGCTAAAACACCTGAGTAAGTATACTTAAATCAACCATAATTTAGTAGTTTTGGAAAAATTGGAATGTATATTGAATATTACGATTACTTCGGTTGCTTTACCAGTACTGCTACAAAGTAATTATTCTTAAAATAATTTTTTTTTGTGGAATTTCAGCTATAATATTTAATTTATTTCGAGTCTTACTTTTGTTCTTTGCGCAATGAAAACGATTTCCAAATATTTGGGACAGACGATATTTTTCAACGAACGGGAATGAACAAGATTCGTGCGAGCAGTGATATTTTCTGTTTCGTTCGCTCTGAATTAATTTCACATTTCTAAATTTTATGCACTTTTAGTTGTAAGTTGTGGCAACTGTGCGATATCAAGAGATAAAAATGAATCACAAATTAGTATCTTTAGAACAATTTTTTCCGACATCTTTTATTTTGTTTTATTTTGCTGTTTCCTGATTTAAATATTTATTATTTTAATAAATGAGTTTTCCTTCTCATCACACGCAACACCACCACAAAGTATTCGATTTAAAATTAGCAGGTAAGTCAGAATAAATTTTCAGTAAATTTTAAGTGTAGTTATGCCATTATTGAAAGAATAATGCCGTTATTTAAAGAATAATGCCGTTACTGAAAGAATATGCCGTTATTAAAAGAATAATAATATTTAAAAAATCCGAACTGGAACTTTTCAAATATTAAAAAATTCGTTGTAATAATGACAGGAGAAGATTACACTATGACACGTACCGGATGCAAGAGTGCCACAGGTAAAAAAATATTGTTTTGCTGACTATGAGTGCGAGAGCACTCGCCGTAAAACGTAATCATTATTAATTGAGTTGAACATGAAATGAACTTAAAAAAGGGAATTCCAAATCTCTCTCAAAATCGTCTTTTGTAGTAGTAACCTTTCGTCCGTTTGTTTGTAGTCGTAACCTTTAAAGTGTCACCTTTCGTCATTTTGTAGCTTTGTCATACAGCAAGAGTGCGATGTATGTGAAATATATTACATGAATGGATATACATGTGTTAGGATTTGTGTTCAAAGTAAGTTGTAGAAATTATAAAGATGACGAAAGTTATTCAAATAAATTTTTATTCTACAAAAAACGTGATTATATATTTTGACTATCTCTTCAATTTAGAGTAAACCAATTCAAACCGAGTAAGGTCGGGTATTTTGCTAGTTTATGAATAAAAATACTTTTTGAGATATGAATCCATCAATAGTTCCTTTAAATTCGGATTAGAAACCGATGAAAGACAGTCTTAGTATAAAGTAAATGTTAATAAAAATCTAGTCTAATTTTGTTTTAATTTAGTTATAATACTATAAGAATAGAATATATAATACTATACTGTATGTGTTGTAAGAGTAAATTATAAACACATTGACAAATTTAATTTGTAAATTCATAAGCTCTATACTTCTTTTGAATTTTAACTATAAAAAAATCATTTTTTTTATTAATAAAAAATCATCAATTGCAAAATAATACATTGTAACTAAGGTTTTAAGGTAAATTGCATATTTGTAAGCTGTATAAGTTGTTTTATGAAGCTTAGTCTTAATATTAATTGTTATATAAAGCTTATATTTTATTATTAAGTAGATATAAAGCTTATATGTTATACTAAGTAGTTTTATAAAGCTGAAGTTTTGATATTAAGTAGTTATAAAGCTTAAGTTTTAATATTAAGTATAAATATTAAATTATTAAGCTTAAGTTTATAAATATTCACAAAGGTAAAATCTAAATTTAGAAATTGGAGGTTTTTACTAAGATGTTTGAAATAATTAAATTTAAATACTTCTAAAATCGTTGTAAGCATTTCAAGTTGTTCATTCTTGTGTAAGTACTATAAAAAATAAAATTGTATTTAAATGTGCAACTGTATCTTAAAAGAAAATAAGGAATTGAAAGTAACAGGAAAATAAATAGCATAATTCAATTATAACTTAATTGCAAAAAAGATTATCTTATAATTCAAAATGTCAATGAAAAATTATCACTGAGTTATCTTTGAGAATAACATATTTGTATGCATAAAAGCGCTTCATTTTACTACTTAAATAAAAGTCAAGTACACTGGTGTCAAAAACACCCGTACACCAGTCTAATATTCAGTACAACTACTGCAGCGCAGAACGCCAGAGATTTGACGGGGCCTGAACACGAGCTTGTGGAGCATTGAATACCATACTTTCACAGATACTACTATTTCTACTTCGGTGGAGCAGGATATCTGTATTTCCCCGCGGATTGCTTCACTTCTCAGATGGTTCAATATCTTTGAGATCTAGTGATTTAGGTGGATTTAGGGATTAGGTGGTGACGTCATGATTCCGAAATCAGATGAAAGTTCCTTTAACAATAATTTGGCACGTCTAGACTTGCCTGGAAGTGCATCTTTCTGTTGGAAGAGGTCAAACAGAACGAACGTAGGACATGAACGTGTGTAACTCAACCCAAAAGATGCAGACAAAGCATTCCAAACAGATTTTAGGAGTCCCACCGAATGCCAACTAAACAAACCCAAACTATTACGTTGCCAGCACCAGCCTCTACAATCCCATGTTGGCATGGTTTCATGAAGTAATCTCCGCGCAGGGATTTTTCTGCTGAACTCGACAGATCAAGCTACTCGTTTTAGTCATCAAGTGTACAGTGGCGGTGTTTTAGATCCCAATAAAGTTACAGAGCTGAATGTCGAGTATTCAAGACCAATCAAGATGTGTGTCGGCTTGAGAAGTCTAACGGCTGTATTCACAAGTCCGAGTTAACTCGACGATCAACGATAAGCCGCGAGTTATCGAAAAAACCGTATTCGCAAGTCCTGATCCGTGGTTTAAACTGCCGGTTCGGTGTTACATTTTGATCATCCGAAATCGGCGAGTTAACTCGCGAGTAAGAGTTACGCATGCGCAGTACTACCTTTTCAGAGAAACAAAATGGATGACACATTTCATTCTATACTAAATTACAGTTTTCTTGCTACGATTGGATTGGGCGTATCATTACGGAGCACCGAAATTCAAAAGAAAAATGAAAATAAAAGTAGCTGCGTAATCTTAATCAAAAGATAGATGACAGCACCTCCGTCAACAAAGCCGGATAGAGCGAACGGTAGAATATGACCATGACAGATACAAATTTGTCGTAGAATAACAATTATTCTGTTCATTTATTACGAATGAAAGGAAATTGAGAATGCAAGTTACTTTTCACGACACCAACACACACCCATACTGACAAGTACAAAGATAATCAGATTACATACATCTGTCAAGACATTGTGTACAATTCTTTCTTGCCAAATTTAGGTTTCCATAAAAATCCAATTTGAAATTAAATACCTTTGCATTTTTTTCCCAAACCCATATCAAAATGCTGTGTGAGTCCTATTGAATCACAATTTGGAATCAATTCTACCGCGAAGTAAGTACTTGATCAGTATGAATGCAGATTCGGGTGTTGTAACCAATGTAAACAATATCATGTGATCGTGAGGAGACGGTAGTAGCCAATCACAGAGAGCGTCTCATTTTAATCCCCGGATCACTTAACACGCCGTTTGAGAATACCGTTTTTTATAATCCTCGAGTTAACTCTTACTCGCAGATCAACTGGTCCTCGAGTTAACTCTTACTCGCAGATCAACTGATCCTCGAGTTAACTCGAGACTTGTGAATATGGCCGTAAATCTTTGAGGAAACGTTCTACAGTCGTCACGCTTATGTTTAATGTGAGTCCAGTAGTGAATTCCAATGTTATTTGAAAAGTTATTGCACGCCAAACTATGCTGATAACGCTCCCCAGAGTCCTTTTTCGGCTGCCTAAAACAGTTGGAAAAGTGAATAGTCAGTCTAGACTAATACTTTCCAGTCATCAATTATCAGTGTTGGTGTTTCCAAGCCTAGGCAATGTGCCTAGTTGTGTGTCAAATACTTACCAATGATATTCGCAAGTTACAGGTTTTGCCAGAGTTCTTGTAGTCGCGGTATACCTTTGAAATAGTAGTTAGAAAAAATTCAAACTTCTCTACATTCAAAATGCTACGATCCATCTCACGAGTTCAAACTATTAAACAGCATTGAAAATCGTTTAAATCGTAAAACACGCCGTTCTCAAGTCGGAAATAGCTTTTGATTCTTCCACAGATTATATTGCTTAATATTTGAACTGGTTCACTCTAGTAACGATGCGCATGGGCATTTCGTATAGGCTCGTCAATACTAGTTTTTCTGGGAATTCATTGTACTTCATTAGCATTTGCAAGAACTTCTGTGTTACGGAATGCATTCAATTTCACTTTACACTAAACAGAAAACTGAAGTTATAGTTAATTTTTATAGGGAAAAATATTAATGGTTCCATGCAAAGAATAGAAGTAGTGATTAAATTACAAAATAAAAAAGGTTGAAATAAAAAATGCCTTTGGTAGCGGATATTTCTTTTTATTTTAGTGTTCTTTGATCAAAAAATATTATGTTTCAAAGATTACTTTATATTAATAAAAACTTAATGAGAGAACCGTATTACAAGTCTAATTAAAAATTAATCATAAGTAAATGAATAATAACATTTACCCCGTTTTTAATTACGGAATAGAATCATCACGTAATGCATTCTCTAAGATCTTAGAAATTCATGCTTATTGCTTAGTGGAAAATGCTTTGCCGTGCACGCTAAAACTGCATAAATTAGAATAAATTCAATTAATGTATTTTGTGCTAATGAACTAACTTTAGCTGCAATATGAAAGCAAAAATGAAAAGCTACAAGCAGTTAGTAACGGTGTAAATTAAAGTAAAACAAGGATAAAAAAAGCCGACTATCTATAAAGATACATATTCGGGGGAGTTTTTTAATAAAAATGCATCCAAACATTAAAGCGCCGTATAGTTTTTAAATGGTCTCATAATAATATTCCCACCCTTCTTATTAATGCGTGTATCTTGATGCTTTATTAATATCATTAGATGCTGAATTGCTCCTATATCCTTAGTTAAAATTATGTTTAGATCCTAAGTTAAAATTATGTCTATATCTTTAATTAAAATTATGTTTATATCTTTAGTTAAAATTATGTTTAGATCCTAAGTTAAAATTATGTCTATAACTTTAGTTAAAATTATGTTTATCTACTTAGTTAAAATTATGATTATATCCTTACTTATATAATATGTGAAATTAGAAATGTATTTTTTGTGATATCAATATTCAAAATACACAGGAAGCTGTTCGTTAAATATAATTTAGTACACTGTTCCTTAAAATAAATTAATCATAAGAACTCATTAAACTCTATAAATGTTAACATGACATTAAACTCAAAAGCATTAATTACTTTTAGCCCTCAAATATGATAACAATGGAGATATTTACTGATTTGAAAAACACTTGGATTCTGTAAAAATTGAAAATACATAGATTAAAGTAAGGATTTATTATTCCACAAGTTACCTTAGAAATCATTTATTTTATTTCATACTATCAACATTACCAGACATTATTTAGGATGAATTGGTTAACAGTAGATTAAAAAAGTGATACAATACTAATTACTTTTGCAGAAAAATGCCGCACCATCCTTTTACAGTCAAAAAAATGCACTAAATTTTCGCAATTTTTATAGTTTCTATAGCTTTGGACGCAAATCTTATAAATTCATATAAAACATAATAATACAATTTACATACATCACACCTCTGTCGTATGAAAAACAACAAAAAGCTTACAAAACTTCAAAAGTTGATAGTGAGGTTGGGAAATTATAATTTACCTTCTTAATTTCGTTTCCTTTAAAATTTCAGTTACTCAATTCGTAAACATCACGATTCTACGTTAAATATTCTAGTAATCATAGTTTTAATATTGTAATATTTTTTGACTCGTGACACTTCGTTTTTAAAGAAAACCCTGTTTCCAACAAATCTATAATAGGATGAATAAATTGCTTAAACACAGCTTCCACTCGTAAAATAAACCACATTGACCTTCTGTGAATCCAACAAAGAATTTTTTGAATGCTTCAAAAATGCTAATTTGAATATTTCAACGTTAATATTCTTCAAAGCTCCATTTAAAATTAGTTTTACTCTAATTTGCACATTTTAAAAATATTCTTAAAGTATCTTAAGTGTTCTTAAAATATTCTTTTCAATTCATAGATTAAATCTATTTCAAATGAGTATTGTGGTATTAATTGCCTATTAAATTAATATTTCAATAAAACAAAGAAATATTATTTGAAACCTGGAAAAGAAAAAAAATAATATAATGAGTTGAATAGTTTTGTATAAGAAACCAGTCAAAATTTTAAAATACTTTTGAATAATTTCGATTAGCTGACAGTCATGGATTAAAAAATTTTGTCACAATGTCTGTTAAACCAATGACTCTCTTTTGAGGAAAGTTGGCCGAAATGAACACTTGCAGTCCAGGAATGAAAACACGTTTATAGAAATTTTGGATATGAAATAACTGATTTCTGAAAGGCTTAGGTGCAAAACTCAACATGTTATTCTCCTTATATAGTCTGTCTGAAATATTCGAAAATTTCATAAAAACTCGAAATCAGTATTGCATTCGAATTTAAATTCTGTAAAAATAATTTTTTAGAAAGACAATTACATTTTCAGCTGTACCGATATAATATTCTAAGTAATCACAATGCTTTATTTACAAAATCGTACTAGTATCGCCAACACTCTTAAATTAAAAGAGATGTTCTTACACTCGATATTCTTCATTATACTCGCATTAATCGTGTGTCTGTTACTTGCTTTCTTCTCAGTATAACTCATAACAATTTGGACTTTATTTGTGAAACAAAAACTTTTATTTTAACCAATAGATGTGGTTATTTTGCCATTTTTGTTGGAGTGTACAGGTTATATTATGTGCTATTCAGAAATGAAATAGGTTTATTAACTGCAAGCAGCTTTATGTTATTTCTCTCTATCTCTCATTTTAGAGATCTCTAATTGAGCGGCACGTGGTGTTGGGAGAAATAACGAATCCTAATGATAAGACTAATTACTGACTAGTTGATGTAATTATCGAGATTAATAAAAAAAAGCTCGTTTTTGCTTTGATAGCTAGCCAATCTGCAAAATCTAAATCACTAGCTCACCTAAGATCTTAAGACATTAGATTACTTCTGAGTTCTTAAGACAGCAAATACTCTCACATGCTCTACCTAATTAAACAGAAGGTCGATGGTCTGAAATTGATGACGATCAGATGGTTAATTAGCATTTCACACAATATATTTGCATATTATTTAAGTCATAAACAAAACGTATGTGTTCAATTTAGAGTTTACTTCAGTAACAGTAATTGAATAAAATCACATGCCTAAAGTTGTATTACAAACCTAATTTGAAAAAAATAAATTACTTTTTTCACCGAATTCATCCAGGATTCTTCAATTTTACTTAATATTCTTTTTCTGCAGAAAAATCAAAGTAGAATTTTCTTTGATAGAGGAAAGGGTCTTCTGAGTGCCTGATGAAAGCTTTCTTCGATTTCGCTTTTCCTTTCCCCGATCGGTACAATTCCAAGAGGAAGCCATTCAATGCCAGGAGAAAATGAAATCTCCATTAAGAGAAGGTTTTTTTTTATAAACTAAGAAAGAATTTTCATTTACCCTGTTATGTTTCATAACAATAACTTTCGAAACAAGCTTCGGAATCCATCTGCCGAGAGATCGTAATAAAGCTGCTTTACCATTTAATACTGAAACATTAGGTTTGATCAAAGTACGAGGATTAAAAATATAACTTAAAAAGATCAGTATATTTAATATAAAAAACATCAACTAGGATTATAGAGTGAAAACACGATAGAAAAATGTTTTGTTTGATACGTACTAACAACTAATCACTTAATTTATAGTTGTACATTTGTTATAAATAATACACATAACATAAAACTACAGTGAAACAATGTATTAGAATACTGTCTCTAATATGTATGCAATTTTTGCATATCTTTCAAGTAAAATGTTAATAGCATTACAAATACTGTGGCATGTAATGTTACTGTTAGAAAGGAGAAAGACTTAAGTGATATGACTATGTCAAAATAAATGTGTAATTTTCTATATATGGCAATACTAGTAATATGTTTACGTTTTAGATGAATTTTGAATTATTGACTGAATGAGTGTTGTGCTATGAGATAGGTAGATAGGAATTTAATTAACGACGCACCGGAACAACACAACGGGCGATTTTCGAAGGTCCGAGATCAAATCCGAAGACAACACCACGTTATTTTGAAACATTGTCAGATGACGAGGTCACATCTAAAATAGTACCCCACTCTCCATACTTTCATATTACGCCAACGTGAGGACATTTGGGGCCACGACAAATTCAACGTGAATCAGCCCTCTGTGAGATAGCATTATTGAGTTATGTATCACTGAGTATTTTTTATATTATGAGACTATTACTGGAACTAAGATGGATATTTGAGCCGTGAGATTTTTTAATTAATTGAATTACTGAATTACTAATCCATGTATTTTGAGTTGTAAATCAATTCAAAAAATTTTTAATAGCTTTTTTTATCTTGTGAGTTAGAAACTCGACATTTACTCTGTTACCTGATAATGAACCATTAGAGTTGATTTATATTAGAAATTTAGAGTATACACCATCAGTACATTTATAACTAAAAGTAAATTTTACCTACTATTATAGAACAAATATGGCAAGTAAATAATGAGAAATATTTCAAAACATACGTCTTCTGTTGTATGCAAAATATTCTAATAATGGGACCGATTATTCAAAAAGTTACAGCATAGAATATTATCTCAATATAGTAATGTATTGTACTATAATGTATGTAATGCTATAATGTATGTAATTCTATGATGGTATATGTGTGCACCCTTAGTCGCAGGTTCTTTTCCAAATCGTGATCGAAAATGCCGTTGCACAACGGTGACAGATTCCGTTTTGGCTCAATTCAAGAACACTAAACGCCTTCTCCACTGCAGACGCAGCCATTTTCACTGACTAGTCACGTGACACGCTTGGAATCGCCTTCGTCACTTTGCTCGGGAGAGGGCCCCAAACTGTATGAGTGTACCTAGATAACAGTTTGTATTTGGGGACCGTGTCTTAAACTCCTTGTGTTTAACAGCATCTAGAAACTGTATATGTACATATGAATCACCCTGTATATTAATTTAAGAATAATAATGATATTTAAGTCGTATATATGAGATGACATACAATTAGGATATAGTGTAAATGGAAAAAAATAAAGCTATTGTTTATTTCATAATACAGTTAGTCAAGACGAGAATTGAAGTTTTAACGTTTAATCATATCAACGTAGAACACAATATTTACTAGGAGTAGTTTGTGAAAGCACTAATCAGTCATACTTGGGAGAATCGGATATACAAAAGGCACAACATAGTTTATACCTAGGTGTTCAACATATATAAATACGTGGCTAATGGCATTGCACCCAAGAGAAGCGTTTGAAAAGCAATGATGATAAATCCTGATATAAAAAAAATCTCCTTTGTATTAGGAAACTATTTAGGCCGAACAAACCTCTCTGTAAATGGAAATTATTTGTCCGAAATCTCAATCTGTTTCACAAATCTACTAACACAACATTGTACGTATTTTTATTTCAAGGTTCGGCAATTTAATAAAATCTTAACAGCCAATTAATTTTTTTAATCACGAATTACAATACTTTAATACCTAGGGAAAATTATTTTTAAGCGAAGAGAGCAAAATGAAAAATTACATCATTAGAACAAACAGTATTTTTATCAACAAACAGGTATCGCGATATCATAACGTTCGATACTGTTGTCTTCCAAAGCGTGTTCACGCTTTAAATTAAAGCACCGGAACCCAAAAATTGGCAAACAATTAAAGAACCATTTAATAGACAGCTCATGAATGCCTAAAACTCCACTTACAGGTACCAGTAGCGCTGTTCTTGATATTCTAATTAACCTGAGTCAACAGACCAGGCGCGAATAAGGATACGTGATATGTTGACATTAGAGCTCTCAGTCCCGCCATCTTGTAGTGTTTGTCTTTGCGAGAGAGGGCTGTTTGCAAAGTTGCGCCAATCACAATGCCTTGGTCTTGTTTTTGGATGGTCCGGACCCCACGCAAATGCGATGCAAATTAATTTGCCAGCTAGGCTTTCTTCTTCTTTGAGTGTAAACACTGCAATTAATGCATCCAGAGAGAAGAATTTTCGGTAAAAATGGAGTATATTAAACATGTGATAAAAGAAGGGTAAATATCGGAAGGAAACGTTCCTGGTGCGGATAATACTGGGGAGTTCAGGTCTGAAAATAACGTGTGGTGGAATTGTGTTGGGTGTGGATAAGTAGAGAGTATGAGAATTTGGGATATTTTTGCCAAATTACGTAAATGAATTGCATGTTTCTTTGCATTCAGATGAATTGGTCGTATTTTGTGTTTCATAACGATAAAAGCAAAACATAAAATTCATATTGATATTAATGTGTGTGATTCTCTTATATTTCATTTACACATCACTTATTTACTGTAGTAACACACAATAAATAGGTTATGGGTAAGTGAAATTATATTTTTGATTACATATCGCACCCCGGCAAGAAAAGTGACACAATTGAAAATTGCAGAATTCGAGAAACATCAAGTGATACTATAAAACTTATATTGAAATAGTATAAGCTTCTTTTAAATTTTAGATAAGTATTTATGGTAATAACTTCTATTATATTCTATAGAATAGTAATATAACACTCTGGGGCACCTCATACATTTTTGTCAATGACATAACATCAAAATGTTTCTTTTTGACTTGTGTCACTTTTCTTGCCAGGATGCGATACGTGAAGCTCAAAGTTACTGTAATATATCGTAATGTATATAGCATATACGAATTAATATGTATCGTTTGCTTAGAGGAGACACTCATTTCTAATTTCTCTAATTTCTATTTAGTCATTAACTGACCAAACTGATTTTTAACGCTCATTAACTGACCAAAATATTTTAATTGATATTCTTATAGACCAATAATGGTGTTTAGGTTAAAAATAACTTATAGCTAAGCATTTAATTTTTTGAGCATAAAAGTTTTATATATATTTTAAACGTATTACGATGTGACAGTATACTTTTATCATAACAAAAATAAGTATTAAGTGACACCAAAAAATTATCAGTTAATGGGTTTCTATTCTAAGCCTACTACATTAGAAATGAATCTGGTGTTAATAATCAATACCGTTTTTGTATTCATAGTAGGGTTTAAATTTCGATATAGATTCTCAATTTTGCGTTGATATTAGGAGTTCTGGGTAATTATTTAATAAGGCATGAATTCGGTCCCTTTTGCAAATTTTAAGATTTTATTTCCTGTTTTATACTACATTTTAGATTGTTGTATAATAACCGATGTTCAAATAACGATAGTTGTTTTCTTTTTCTTAAAATGTAATTGATTTTTAACCATCTGAATGGCGTAAGATTTCCGTGTAGTGTGTTTTTTCCATCACAACACACACGTAATGACTAAGTAACCACATTCATTAATTGGAAGAATTCTAGAAAATTTCTATTTAGAAAATTTCATGTAGGAAATACTAAAGATTGCGGAGCTATTTTGTATAGGCCTCTCATAGCGTTACAAAACAAAAGAAAATTTAATTAAATAATTAAATACTTCATGTATGTTCTCCTGAAAAATTGTTCTAATTTTTGATGAAAGAGAGAACCTGACAAACTATGATCAGTGCATGGAAAAATATATATTTGTAAGATAAATTTATAAATGGAAGTGAAACGGTTAGGGAACTTCTATCTAAATAAGTTGTAATTCTTGTAAAAATGTACTGATTTTCAAAAGAAATTCTTTCAAAAACGATTAAAGAATGTAGTACCCATATGCTTAAATATTATTTTACTTGGGCCTATTTCAAGATCTTAAATTTAAGTTGTAAAGATAAGAATTTAAACCATTTTAGCAAAGCTGGAGCCGTACCTTTTAAAGAACTATACTGTTGGATTATACTAGAGTGAAGAATCTACTCGAAGAATTGAAAGTAAACGACAATATGAATAAAAGAGATGCGCTTATGTTCTGCCAGATTCAACGTTTCAATAAAATGCAGTCTAGGAGAAAGAGTAGAATAGAATGATAGTTATTTTCTCATCATCGTATTGTTTTTGCTGCAATGCCTTGATACAAAAAATTCTATTCCATCAGAAGATAAAGTTCGGAGGCAATTTCGAATCTACAGCGTCAAATGTTTATAAACTTCCACAAGTACACGATATGAAGAAAGATTTCCAAATTGGTTCAGTCAAACCAAATTCATATTTCATGTTCTTAAAACTTTCTTGGGAGTTTAGATTAGTTTGTTTTTCGACAATCCTTTTCTTTGTTTGATTTTTTATCTTTATGTCTATCTCAAGGGATAGAACTGTGAAACTTTCTGCGATAAAATACCAGTGATGAAAACTTGTCCCAATTGAAACCATTTTATAATCAAATATACATACATACCAGTAATCGTGTTAGTATATTCGATAATAGCATGGATTATAACTCGAATACTAAATAATACATTGTGCATGTGACCGGTTTTTTTAAAGGGAGTGAAAATGATTCCAAATTTCTGGGTTTGCCATCTCATTTGATTCAGTTTATCTCAGCAATCGTTAGTGCTGTATGACTGACGGTAGTATATTTTTAAAGCTCTTGACGAAAATTATTGAAATATAGATTAACAAAATATCAGAGTGGTTTGAACTGATCATTTTATAAATGTGCTTTGTTTTGAAGTGTATTTTTGTAGTGTGAAGTTTGATTATATATACATATATATATATATATATATATATATATATATACATATATATATATATATATATTATATACATATATATATATATATTTATATATATATATATATATAATATATATATATATATATATATATATATATATATATATATATATATATATATATATATATATATATATATATATATATATATATATATATATATATATATATATATATAGGATTTTTGTTATTGATATTTCAACTTCAAGTAAATTTCAAGTAAGCTTGAATAAAATTTCAATAATTTAGTTTTTTTTATGTCCAATTTTTCATAAACATTATCTCTTTGTTTAAGGCATGTATTTTCAGTGTTTAAAAATGTATCGGTCATCGTACAAGCTTACTTAAAAAAATAATTACTCTAAAGGCAGCATTATTATGTAATGCAGGCGAAAGTTTTCTACCCTCATTTAGAACAAAATTCTACGATAAGACCGGTTTTCAGTTATTAAAAATTCAGTAAATTAAAGCAACGCATAAGATGAGAGACAGTACCGGATCTTAATCCTAAGAGCATTAATGCCGAATATTACCTCACTACATCCTTCCGTCCGTATACTGCTACCTTACTCTATCATTAATACTACCTACTTCGGACAAAAGCACAGCTACAAGAATTAATTTTGTGAAATATGCACACAGTTGCGAATAATATTTAATTAATGCACTCTGCTATACAAAGAAAATTGAATTTCCTTTAGAGAAAGCCGTGAGGATTTACGTTCTCACAATCTTAGGCCACATAGAGCAGTTCGTGTATGCTCTAATTAGTCATACTTGAGAGAGCACAGTAGTCTACCGTGTTATGTAATAAATTACATAGCAATGCTTCTTCGGTGAGTGACAAGTGTTATTTATTGCGTGGGTTTCACCGCGGTTTGCCCCTTTCATAAATTCAGGTGCGGTCAGCTATATAGAGAGGGATTAAAATCACTTTATCAATTTGATTTCAGATCTACAGGTTGTACTTAGTTAAGGTTTCGTTTCTCTGTGTTAATAAATGTTATATCATGTACCTATTTGGTTAAAACTCACATTGTTGGTAAAAGTTGTTTTATGGGTAGGTATATAAAATTAGGGCATGTATGGATGTGATATAATGGTAATTACAATGGCGATAACTTTTGAATAATTATGGTGTGGTCAGTTATGGAAAGATGAATTAAAATCACTACAATATGTTTTGCAATCTGCTAATTGTGTTATGTTTAAAGCAAAACAAAATACACCTACAAAAATATTCGTGTGTGCTAATAAATATTAAGTCATCTACCTCTCTTAAAATTCACATTTTTAGTCCATATATTTTTTTATTGAGTAAATCACACTTTTGGCTGTCCTATCCACGTATGTGATTTTTAAATAATGATAATTAGAAGTGAATATATTTTGAACTACTCAGGTGTGGTCTGCAATTGAGAGCATGATTAAAATTATTTACTTAAAAGTTTTGGGAACTACAGGTTGTGTTTGGCTTACAGTATTATTTTGTATAAATTTCTAAATGTTAAGCCATGTACATACGTCTGTCAAAATTCTCGTTTTTCGTTCGTTCATATGTTTTGATTTGTAACTTACAATTTTGGCTTTACAAAGCGTTAATATTTTCACTGTGTTATAAATAGAAGTGGAGATATTTGAGATTCTGTAAGAATATCATTAGTGGTAAAAAATATAACAATTGAAAATCCAACTGCAATATTATATTGAGCATCAGGTGCTTAGTTCAACCGACACACAAGCTGCATTCAAACATAAAAATATTATAATTTTATGTCCTAGCACAAGTGTGTGTTATACCCACATGTTTCAATGAATTTGTCAGGATGACGTGGAGGGCACGTTGTTAAGCGAAAAGGTTATTTAGCTGCTGCTGGAGAAGATAAGTAATCATTTTTGCACTTACTTTTTCGAGTAATTGGAAAGGCTGCTGATCTAAGCAAATTTGATAGAGGGCAGATCGTAATGACCCGAAGACTCGGAACGAGTATCACCGTAACTGAAAGACTGGTAAGTTGTTCTAGATCTGCCGTTGTTAGTATTCATGCAAAGTGGATAAATGACGATGACACCAACAATAGAAGCCAAGGTGTTGGTCGTCCACGTGTCATCAAAGAGAAAGGTCGTCTAGCTTGGTAAAGCAAAATCAGCGCGAGACAGTGGCTCAGCTGACAGCCCAATACAATGCATGTCCAAGCTCAAGTGTTTCGGAACACACAGTTCAGTGGACACTGTTGGATATAAAACTGTGTAGCAGACGTCTCACTCGTGTGCCTCTGTTGACCGAGCTTCATCGACAACTACACCTAGAGTGGGCCCGGGAACATCGAGACGGATGAGTGGTTGAGAGAGTTGCCTAGTCAGATTAAACCCGATTTCTCATTCATGGTCGTGTCAGGGTACGCCGTCTGCCAGGCGAACAGTTTCTCCCCTCTTGTACAACAGGTGATACACAGGCTGGTGTTGGCGGTATTATGCTTTGAGGGACGTTATCATGGGCGACTTTGGAACCCGTAGTTGTAGTAGAATAGACCATGAACGCAGCAAACTATCGGATTAGTTGCACCCTTACATGGCGTCTGTCTCCCCAACTAGAAATAGAATCTTCCAGTTGCACAACGCCCCAGGTCACAAGGCTCGAATTGTGTTGAAGTGGTTCGAGGAGCATACTGATGAATTACACTTAATGTTATGTCCACCTAAATCGCCGGATTTTAATCCGATTGAGCACATTTGGGGTGTCATGGAGCGGTTTACCACTAAAGCTCGAAAGCCGTCAAAGTGCACATTAGATAGCTAATTTGCAGAGTAACTGATTTGCTCCGTTAACGTAAGGGATCAAGAGTTTTCAGCATTTAACCTAGGTAATGTGCACATTAATGGCTTCTGTATTGTTAAAGTTCAAAAGTTTGTTTCTCTCATTTCCTTTCCCTAAACCTTCCCTCTCTTCCTGCACTTTTAGTTTTAGTTTGGTTTAGCCAGTGTCTTGTCGTCGTAGGTTGTTTTTGTTTATCACTAGCCACTGCTCGACTAGCCCGGCATTGCCCGTGCTAGTCGAGCTCAGTTTTGGGGGGGTTATTGGTTTGCTAAGCAAACCAAATGGGAATTCGTAGCCTATTGGATTACAGGCATCAAGGATTACCAATTGGTTTGTTTCGTAAACGTAATGGGAATTTGTAGCCTATTGGATAACAGCCATAACGGAGTTACCCGTGGTGTTGGTTTGCTTCACAAACCAAAAAATATAAAACATTTAATTCAAAAATTATTCTTTAAAAGAAAATTAAACGTATAAAGTATCTATCTAACGTCAAATTACAAATTCAATTGTCCGCAGATAACAAATCCGTTAAAATTTTTAATCTATCTTTAACGATCCCGATTTTACAAAAACAAACTAAACAATGCCAGTCAAAATGTTGGCTGTGGAATAGTTTTAGCGGAGATTACGCATTCCCATTTAATTGCGAAGAGCGGAAGGTGAAAAATCTTGGTATGGCTCCAAAGGCTGACGTCAATAGTGACGATTGTGATGTGACATCAGAGAAAAAATAGTAAAATTATGCCCTTTCTTCAATTAACGGAACGAACGTATAAGGGTGAAAAAAACTCTCAAATTCATTTTAAAATGTTCTTTTGTAAAATGTAAATTTTAAAATTCGCCGTGACTCAAAAATTGCGAAAAAATCGGATTACCTGTGTGCCATATCCCATTACTGTAAGTGCCGTAGATTTGTTAGGACTTTGCGACTTTGAAAAAACAAACACTTCCTTTTATAATAGTAGACATAATTTGCGTCGGCTGCCAGTGCGTAGCATAGCTACTTATGCTTTCAAATTCATTTCTAACTGTTATCGCGTGAATTTGTGTCGTGATTTTTATAAAGCAGATAAATTTAACTCTTAGTATGCAAGCAAGCACCGAATTGGTGAATAAAATAAAGAAAAGATTGTTAGCAATCGTCTCTATCGAAGATGTAAAATATCATAGTGTTTTAATGACAAAACGAAAGTATGATTCCATAATTCAATATGTAAAGCAAATCAAAGTTTCCAAGAAGAAAGAATCATCTCGAGATTATCGAATAATTCAAAGGTATGATGCGTTGACTTTTGCATCGTACCTAGTAGGTAATGGACACATTATCTAAATTTTTTAGTAAAAGAGATCAGGCAACATAGGTTCTTATAATTAAATTAAGAACACCCATCTTGGGTACTTTGAAAGAAATATACAATAATTGACTCATGAATATTTACATGCTGTAAAACCTTAACATCGCATTTAACTGTTTAAATTTAAAACATTTTATAACAGCATGGGTACGCATATTAATTTAAACAGATTTGGGTTAATAAGCATTCACGCTATCTTAATTCGTGAATATATATTAATTTATTCACACACACACAGCTTTATAATCGCTATTTTTCTGCAATGTAAATTCATCCCCCTAATCCCACACATTCTTCTTTATTTAAGTTTATGTTTACATATACACAGTGGACAAAACCCTCGACACATTCGAATGCAGTTCAGGATTCTAAACCGAATAATTTAATGAACTTTTATTACGTTCTTTTCACGAATTTAAATCCCCTTTCGAGCCGCGGAATTATTTCTTTCGTTCGCAACTCGAAGTCAATTAAAAAATAGACACACTACCAGGACTACAGGATGCGTTAGGAATCCTCGTTAAAATAGCTGTCTCCTATCGACGAGGCAGATTTTTTCGGTGCCCCCGTTTTCTGAAATAATTCCATTGGATCGGTGTTGATTCTTCTTTCTCTCGCTTCATCCGCGTAACACCGCCAGCAAGGAAAACCCTCCACAGTAAGTGGGAGCATCCCTCGACAAACAAAGCTAATTAAAGTTTCTTGTTCACACTTTATTACAAAATCCGTGGGATTAGTGGAGAAGTGAAGCAAGGCATTCCTCAGCCCCGAATCATTTCTGTATGCTAATGATTTTTTTTTGTGTTCATAAATAGCTAATTACTTTTTTGTCGGCTGATAACACGGCGGAGGGTGTAGTTGTAATTAATAATGATATTTTTCTGTGATAATTTTCTGCCTCGTTCCTTTTGGAGAGAGAATGGGACATTTTTAAGAATTAAAATCTTACAATGAGAATACGGTCCTGGTTTTTTGATAGTTCGATAATGAACTTAAATTGTTTTCTCGCATAAACTAGATGAATATTGTGTTCAATAATTACGATGAAAATATTTACTAGAATATAAAATGCCGTTCTAAAGTTTTATAATTAAGTGAAATATTTGAAGTTTACGTCTAATATTTTCATACGCTTATTATAATTACTGTGTTTGCTGTAGTGCACTATATTTGAATAATTAAGAGAATGTATGTTCTATAGTATAAAGCAGATTTTGAAAGTTTTATAGTTAAGTGACATTAAAAAAATACTCCATCACAAAATTATCGTATGTATAATTTATGGGATAAGTGGAAGAAGGGTGTGAAATTTACTTACATTTTGCGATTATTGTAGTTTTGAAGTTGCCTTAGGGTAATTTATAACTTGTGCGGACAACTAGGGCAAGATCCCCTGTGAGTAAACTTACAACCACCACCAAACCCAAACTCCTTCTAACTCATCTAGCATAAGTACTAAAGACTTTGAGAGGCCAAATATCTCGAAACTATAAAAATGTCACCATAACCCCCTTCTTCAACTCACCACTTCATTTATTAAATGTTGTCGACTTTACAACTGTCATTTTGCAACTTGCTTTCAAACTGACCCTCTAGGACAATTGTAGATCAGATAGAAGAGTAGTGCATTAACATCAGGAGGCGAGTTTGAAACTCGGTCCTACAAAAGACTATCTTGTATGTGGGGCTTGTGTTTGTTAAATCTGACATGGATCCAAATGTCCTTACGTTAGCATGGTATGGGAGTTTAGAGAGAGGGATTCCTGTTTCCGTTTTTTTGTGGCTCGTTTTGACTTCTTTTCGAGGTGATACTGTTATTTTATTTTGCGAGGATTTATTTGAACACGCTACATATTTGCTGTACATAATATGACTATTAATGACACGAAAATACACACTATAAAAAAATATCGACACACCAAGAAGAAGTTGTTCTATTGCTATAAAATTGGTGGATGTGAAGAACATACATAAAAAAACAAATTAATTAAAAATTTGAGAACCATTGAATGATTTATTTCCGAGTTTGACCGTTACAAAGGGAGGTAGTGAATAGGGCATTGGACCACATCTGGTCTGGATGTAAGCTATCACACGGCTTTGCATAGAACGAAAATATTATGGGATGGTGTCCTACGGAATGTTTTGCCAAATTGTCTCCAACTATCGGGTTAAATTACCAACATTCCGGGATGGTTGCAATCCCCTTCCCATAACGTCCCAAACTGTGATCTATGGGAAAGTGATCAGGAGACCTAGCTGACCAAGGAAATGTTGGGAAAACTTGAAATAAATTCATCACAACATGTGGTATGTACGGCCGGGCATTATCTTGTTGAAAAGTAAGTCCGGTGTGTCGAAAAAGGAACGATGCCACAACCGGTCGTAGAATGTCGTCTACGTACGGCTGTGCTGTAATAGTGCTAGAAATACCTACCAAAGAGGTTCGGATATCAAAGGAGATGCCACCTCAGACCATAACGCCCTGTTGTGGTCTTGTTAGGAGTGCGATAGTAATAATCCCCACGCCGCCCTGAACGTCACCAGACAAGTCTTTTAAGTTGCGGCTTGCAAGACATCAGTTGGAAACTGGACTCGATACTAAGGACTATACGTCCCCAATCAGCTCCGTTTTAAGTTGATCAAGCCCGTCACAACTCCTTCTTGGTGCTTCGATTTTTTTTTGTTATAGAGTATATTAAGATTTCTTTTAACATATATATCATTTGTATATTTCATGTATGCAAACAATTAATTTAAATAAACATATCACTCTCAATATATACATCTCCATAACAAGTGTTGTCATTTTACGAAGTATCTAAAGAACAAACAAAAATATAATCACTTTGCCGTTATTTTCTATAACCAATGTCTAAACAAGAATTTTAAATCTAAACAAAAATAACAAATTTTAACCCCCAAGTAGTGTCGACGAGATATCTCGTCTTTCATGACCTGAGGTATTTTTTCAAAGACGAGAGATATATCTTCAATTAATATCTAGTCAGTGTTTTGTTAGTGACGAGATATCTTTAGGAGAAAACCACCTGGAAAAATCGACACAATTGGTATTGTATTGTAGTTGATTGGTACAGCGCTAAATTGGAGATTAATGCTAACTTCCCTTTTAATAGCCTCCTCAACTACTCATTAACGTCCATTGTATTCAGAACGAGAATTACTAAATTGACTTTGTTACGATTAGATTGTTTAATATTCTAACTACGATTTAACGTGCTCATGCATTAAAACTTCCGCAACAATTATATTTGCCATCAGGAAACGATTTCGATCAATATTGCTCTGAAAGTATTCGATAAGAAACACAGTTTAGCTTAATTTTTTGCTAAGGTAAATTTAATTTCATTAGGTGCAGATATCACTTTGATAATTCAGAGTGGATGTATTTATGAATTAGTTTTCAAATTATTTTACCCTGTTACAGTCATGGAGGGTATGCCACATCCCAGGCTATGTTCATTGTAATTTATCTTGTATCCCTTCGTTTGGAAATGGACGCAGCATTTAGTTTCTTACCTTATTGTCCCCTTCTTTGCTGGGAATTTCTAAACCACTTGAGTAGATGTATTTTTGGTATAGCATGTAGTTAATAATATCACAAGATCGTAAAATACCTGAGCGTCATACCACGTTAATCGGAATTTTATGAGTCTTGTTTTTATGATGCAAGAGTCAGATTTAACCAAGTAACATTTTTCGGTGAGTAAATGTATATGCTACAAGGACAAAAGTATTTGTCCACTACAGAATTTCGGATGAGGATCCATTTTAGTGTGAACTTGTTTTTTATTGTTAGGATTAAGGCCATTTCTCTATGTACGACATTCTGGATGATTCGGCTTTGACTACACTATGGCAATACCACGGCGATGATGATCGTTTCTTCCAACAGAATCGAGCTCCATGTCACACTGCAAAACGTGTGCTGGACCAGTTTCCTGAGAATGAGGTGAATTTGCTTGAATGGCGCATTCACAGCCCCAATCTCAGTCCGATCGAGCATTTTTGGGACAAACTGGAGCGACGAGTACGATACCACCACACCAATCTTCACAATAATCTCTTTTCACAGTCTTGCAAGAGACATGATTGCAAGAGACTATTCGTGCCCAGACGTTCAGAGAATCTACGCCACATATAACTCGCAGGCTGCAAGTTGTATGGGAAAACCCACTGAGCTACACTCATTTTCTAAAGAAAAAATAGTTGTTTCTTACAAACTCAAAAAAAAATGTTTTTCTATTGTTGACATTGGCAAAATTTCCTTACATGGATACCGACAAGAATGTCTCTGCACCTACGATCGATAGAAGATTCTATAGTTTGAGAGATGGACATCCTTAAAGATATACTTAAAAGCAAGAAAATACACATAAAGATATAAGTAGTTCATGAAATGTGTGTGAAAGGTTCGAATATCTTCAGTGTAAATATTCTAGGATACCGCCTACAGTTCTTTCCCATGAACTTTTTAGGAAATGCAGCAGTTTGGATATGGTGGGTTTCTGTAATGAAACGCATGCATTTTTTCTCTCGACTACTAAAGGGTGTATTGCATCGTAGGTACAACAACACCACGGACATTTCGTGGTGTTGTGCAATGGACAACTATTACAATTACATGCACATAGGTTATTTGTTGTTCAAACATTTAAAAATACGTAAAAAAATTAGTAATGGCATGAGGAAATACTGGAGTTTCGAGTTTCCTTTGGTCTTTCATTGAAGGACTCTTCTTAACTCTGGGATGCCACAGACCTGATATAATCTCTCTACAACTTGACTGTGGTTGTTGATGTAATAAGAGAAACCGGTATGCGCCGGTTGTTATAATATTGGATCTGTGAATTTTTGTTATATTTTGTTCATTATTATGCTTTGCAGCAATAAATGTGACGATAATGTAGGTTTCGAGAAACCTACTAGGAGTGGAAGATTTGTTTCTAAAATCCTTGAGACTATACTCAGAGACGACATCACGAAACGAAGACTTCAGCGATTTTTACTTCGAATAAGGATACTTCCAATAAGGCGTATTGTGTTACATCTAAATTAAGATGGTTGACTTCAAGCATCTAGAAATAAATTGAAAATTCCATTTTAGGCCTACCACCAAAACAATTCAAAATTATTCAGTTTGGAATAAAGGCTTGTATCTAAAAATCTACCAAAAGAAATAAACTAAAATTCTACAAACAACTAAAATTCTACATCAAGTTTAAGACGCAATGATGAATTGAGTGCAAAAAAAAAATCTATACCTTTTAATTAATTATTTTTATTATAAAATTAATTAACAATACTGCAAAATTACTCATATGAAACTAAAATAAGGGATGCATTTTAGGGGGTATTCAATATTTTAGTATAATATAACAACTACTTCGATCGGTTGTCTGTTTTAGAAACATATAAATAAAAGACTGAAACACTCATTTTACATCACATGTTCTGAATTTCAACCACTCATAAATCATCATAGATATTGCCAAAGTAAGTATATTTTAGATTAATTCAATCTATTTCATCCAAAAATACATTATCTGTAATGTAAAAATTCGAAATTATCCCTTACAATAAAAAGAGTTGATACATACTTTATTGGGAAAATCTACTCTTATGCAAATAAAATGCACATTAATTTGTAGTAGACATTATTCCAGGCCGAATTGTACTGTGGTTTTGATACGCATTCAGGGATTATCTTATGGCGAGCAGAATGTCCAAAAATACATTATCTGTAATGTAAAAATTCGAAATTATCCCTTACAATAAAAAGAGTTGATACATACTTTATTGGGAAAATCTACTCTTATGCAAATAAAATGCACATTAATTTGTAGTAGACATTATTCCAGGCCGAATTGTACTGTGGTTTTGGTACGCATTGAGGGATTATCTTATGGCGAGCAGAATGCCGCACATGGAGAAACAACTGTCATTACGTCACCTTTACAGACGAAACTCGATTCTGTCTGCAGCATCCGGATGATCGTGTCTGAGTCTGGGGCACAGTGGAGACAGACTTTGATGCTTTGTGTGTGTTATACAAATGCTCAAAATTATTTATTAGGGTATTTCCAAATTATTTCCTGAGTACTTTGTGTTTACAGTTAATATCTAAACCATTAAAATGAAAAAAATCTTGTGAAGTTTAAACTTTAATTATCAACAAGGCACATCAGTGCCATTCTTGTGGTAAACCGGTTCTGAAAACCGCTGCACTGTACAAATAATCTTTTCAACATTCTCCTTATAACCTAAATAACTCAATTTACCCAAGTAAGGTTTAACCATCAATACTTCCAGTAAACAACATTCAAACTCTTAGTTGAACGCTGATAAAAACGTTTCCTCACTCCTCTCCGAAAATACCTGCCACTTCCGACCTCACGGGAAGTAATACAAATGTAAATATCGCCTTTGAAGGAGGCACCATTCAAAAGACTGGCGGTGACATTTTAAGAATTTAACTGTACTTTTACAATTCACTTTACTATCGGGGCCCATTTCGACACGATAAAAACGAGACAGGTATTCGTCTCAGTACAGTGGAAGGAAAAGGGGAAAATGATGGGAACGTAAAGAGGATGCATGCTAGGCAGTAAACCAAAGACGTTATTCTTCAGCGATGAAGTCCGGAGAATTCTAAGCGAATCATTCGAATTTGATGGTTCCCGGGTATAAAACCCCCCAAGACGAATTTCTGAGGGTTTATTTTTTCCTGGAAAAGAGTATGCTGTGCGCATTAAAACTTCTGGTGCTGTAGTCTCTGAAACTTTGAGAAGAAATAAGCTCTAAAAAGGTCGTGGGGAAGAATTGATGGTTTTTGCCAACGCGCACTCGTAACTTTGTGTTTTATGTCTTTGTAAAATCGTCCTGTTCTCGTAAATATGATGGAAGACGCAGCGCTCGTATCGCGAGGACCATGTGGATGTGATGGGGTTTTATTGCAATGACACTAACTAAATCGACACATGGGAATCTTAAAAACAAGCGCTAATCCATAAATTGTGAATATTTTAAAAGGAATACGAAGAGAATGTGAAATACACTTTTAAAGAACCTGAGCAATATATTATTCCTTGGGGCTATTTTAGTTCATGCCGATTCTCACGTATTCCATTTTATGCTTGTTCTTATACCTCTATTAAATGTTTTAAATTCATCAACATCTTTCAGAATTCAAACTTACCCTCAACACTTTTCTAATTATAATATTTCTAATACTAATATGTAATATAATATAGTAATATGTAATATAATGTAGTAATATGTAATATAATATAGTAATATATAATATAATATAGTAATATGTAATATCATATAGTAATATGTAATATAGTACATAGTAGCCCAGGTGCAGAATTATATTCAGTGTTCTGCAACACAACTCTTTCTCTTTGCAATTTTTTGTTCTGCTGGCATTTTGTCAGAATTTTGAAAACTGTGGTAAAATCAAAAAGGGACTTAAAACACAATTATCGGCTAAATATGTATTGCATATGTATAATGAAACACGTCACAATTTAATAACTTACTTTATTTAAAACCATGACATACTTTCAGAATTTGCAATTCTGTTGATAACTTTTGAAGTTAAATAATTTGTCATTGAAATAGATGTGTTATTTATAAAGTGTTTCTGGTAATTTGGGCGATGTAGGGAGGTTGTTACATTTCTAGAAAAGAAAAGAAATTTGTGGAAAGCAAGGCGCTTGGTGCTACAGAGCATCGTTAACATATGATTGAAAATATAATCGAGTAAACTTTTGATAAAATTAAGGAAACATTGTTCTGCAAAGACTCTGTTCTGCGACGTAGGTCACAGTTTTAAGCACTTTCTGCTCCCGGGTATATTAGTATGTAAAATGAGTACAGCAGTAAATTTAAATTTAATGATTATTTAGAAACCCATACTCAACTAAATTTTTAAATTGACTTTTCTTAGTGAAAGTATGTTGATTTCGGTTTGTCTATGTGCGTATTATGTTCGTTGTATTCTGTTACGAAGTTTGTCCCAAGATGTTTTCATGCTTTTAAGCATTATAATCATGTTTAACCCATCAAGTGGTTTTGATGAGATATCTCGTCCATCCAGACCTAATCCATTTTGCTAATGACAAGGTATCTTGTCATTATGATATTGCCTGTTTGTTTATGATAACAACTTCAACAAGATATAGTCAGTTTTATTCCAATAAGCAGATATCTCGTCCATCAAGATCTGGTCAATTTTTGCCTCGTGGAGACTGTCACTTCAAATGGATTAAATTCAAATAATTATATTCCTGTTAGATGTTTGCAATTTAGTTAATGTAATTATTGCCGATTTTAAATAATGAATTTTGAATTACAAAGGACTAGAAAATAACATTTCTGACTCATTTTGTTGATATTTATAACACTGTTGGTATCAGGTTTCAACATCTCCATTCCTGTTAAACTCTATCATATTTAATATTCACAATATTCTCACTAGTCAGAAAATGGCTAAATGCTAAGTTAATAAACAAATGATTTAATTTTAAAAATTCTAAATATTCAGTTCGAATAAAATTAGCAAATAATTCAATTTGTACATTTTCTAGATGAAAATATAATATTTTCTTTCTTCTTACAGTTTAATTTCACTTCTGCATGAACTTAAATTACCATTCTGGTCTTTATAAAATGTTTTCTTCCTATTCTTGTTTTCATCATACATATGCTAAGTATCAGAAAATCTAAGAAATATTATTCGGAATATTTTTTAAAGAATTCCTAAGTTATTTCAAATGTATACAATGCCCCTCCCCGTCTTGATAACATAATCTAAATAATGAAATATTTTTTAATACGATATACAATTACGACAACGTAGGTTTTAGTATGTAATTTAATAGTCTAACTCAAAATTATTTTTTATTTCTTTAGACGTTTTTTCTCTTAATTTTTCAACAACAGTAATTCATTTTTAAATTTGGTTTCAATTACTTTCAAAGGATAACTCATTTTATACGCTTACTTTCGTAATTTAACTATCGGCGTATTAAGTTTCTGAACAAATGAGAGTACTTTTTATAATCATAGTTTTACATGTAAAATATGATTTAATATTCACGATAGTATGAAACTGTATTATTATTATTACTCATATTACTCATAGTACTCATATTATTTCTTCGCTTCCAATAAAATTGCAGCTGGAGTTATTTCGAAAAAACAGGTTTTCCAGGAAAAATGTTTATTTTTATCAAAGACAATAAAAAGTATTTGAGTAAATTTTTAATTAAAACATGATGGGGGACAGCATTCAGGTTTCATATTTCTTATAAATCTTCTATATTAAAAAAATTGATTCAATTAATCTGAGTTCCTTAGTTGTGAACATTGTTAAAATTGCTTAATTATCATAACAATACACCTTTGAAGAAAAGGACTTCCACTATTCTTTCAACTATGGAAAAAGTGTTGTTTCATTTGAAGACTCAAATAATGGCATTAGATTAAGCAAATTGCCTCGTGGTAGTTTTTTACTTAAAAGTTGTAGAAATGTCCAATATATTTCCTTGAAAATTATTATTGCATAGACAATTTTTCGTTTTCCATATAAATTTCATTAAATTCTTTTAAGTTTCATAATCATGTACTAATAATCTTTTTAATTATCATAACAATGTGTTTAAAGTAAATTAACTCTTATTTAAACTAACCTTTTAATAACTAAAACTGTAGTGTTTCATTAAATATGCAAGAAAAGAAAATAGTTTAAATAAATTGCCTTATAGTAGCTTCTAATTTAATGTTATTATGATGTCAATTTGATACATTAAATTTAAAAAGTCTTTATTTCTTTATAACAAATTATTAAATATTAATTTGATATTTTTAATTGGTTTCACTTTGTTTAAATAGTTTAATTCTCATAACAGCAGGCTTGGAATAAATTAATTACCAGTATTCTTTTAAATTAGAAAAATTAATGTCTTGGAAGTTCCATTTCAAGACGCAAGTAACGACAGCAATTTTTAAAAAATGGCTCTTGGTATCTTGGAAGATTATATATTTATTTTAAAAACGTATTATTTTATTGAAACAGTTTTCTCTTTGCCACCCTTATTACTTATTTTTCACCACATGGGACTAAAAAGTACACATATAACAGATAAAAAATTAGATGCGATGTGTTTAAATCTTTTATATTCAAAGGAGTTCAAGCTACAAAGCTTTTATTCCTTTTACGTCTTACGTAAAACATTGTGACTGTGAGGGACAGATATGGATTTCTTTTATTCAACTTAATCCTCAAAGAACACATCTAGAATATAGACAAGTATTCAAAATAAAGAATAAATCTCAGGGCTTAAGATCACGGTCCAACTTTTTTCTCAAGCATGGAAAATTTCCTTCCGTCTAGAACAAAGGCAACAGAAAACCAAGCGTTAGAGGAAAATACCCTAGTCTGATTTATCTTCCAGGAAACACAGAACGTAGAGTATTAGCACGCTAAAGTGCATTGCAAAGATTTGAGGAGCTCAGCTTCAGTCAGCCAGTCTGAGACCCAACAAATTCCTTTTGGACTGACTCAAAAAGAAGAGTTTGGGAAGTTTTCTTTAGGGACGAACTGAGAAGTCTGACAGATGCAATTTGGCTGGTATGTGAACAATCGGATGCGTTCCGCAGGGATATATCTTTTAAGTATAAAAATAGTGTCGGACGTTTTAACGATCCCATATTTGTCATGGGTATGTATATCTGTAAGACTTTCAAGATGTAAAAGGGAAGTTCTGTATTCCCTACACATCAATTAGTGGAAGTAAGTGTCTTTCAAAACATGTGCGGATATTTCATGAACACAGGAAACTAGAAATAACTTTAAATTGTTATATTTTACACTCATTTATATTGTTGTTTTCCATTTAATTTTGTAATATATTATTTGAATAACTTATTCTAGAATAACTTGACGTATAGTTATTACAGTTTCACGCGAACGGAAAATGCATTAAAAGTAAATAATGGATCAAAATTTATATAGATATGCTTAATTCCATTTTACCCAGAACTTATTTATTTTATGTGCATGAAATATGCGAAAGGAAATTTGTTATTACTTATAATATAAAGCTAAAAACTATTGTTATTATTAATTTTTTCATAGGACTGTTAATCCTGTTCGGTCTAGGGTTAACGTTTCTTGTATTTTTAGTGCCACATTGATGACTGGAATGCTCGTTAACACAAAACAACATTTATTACTAAGGTAACAAATACAGTAGGCTGTATCTCTTAAGTAGCAACATCAATACTATCTCAGCATAACTCAACTATTGACATGAATACAACTATCAACATCAATAAACTATCAACCTTAATAAACTATTATCATCAATACATTTTCATAATCAATCAACTATTAATATGAATATAATTTCCGCATAACCATCGACATCTTTTTTTTGCCTTCTTTTTACAAACATAATATTTCTTTAAGTTCATGTAAGTTTATATAAACATATAAAATGAAAAAAAAATTAGCGCTGTCAGATTCGGATACACAAGTGTGTTGCCAGATTTTAATCTACTCAAGAATTCAAACACTACATTGTTAATTTTTTGTGTAGCATATATTTAAACTGCTGGTCATATAACATCGCTTTTGACTTGAATATCTAAATTTGTTCCGTCTTATGAGGGTGTACAAAGCAACTAGTAACCAAAGAATGGCAAGATTTGTCGATCTTATCTCATAACCTATAAATGCTAATCTATTGATTTAAATTTTGGAGTAAGAATTTTTGTCCGCTTCTAAAATGGATGGGGAGTTGGAGCATAGGGTAGCACTTATGCATGAACGCTGAAAAAGGGGACATCGTTTGGTCAATGTTACTTTGTATTTGAAAGAGAGAGGACTTTGAAAGTATTGTCAATTTGCAGTACATAACAGGATTTGCAATAATATTTTTTATTGATAAATAATTTTAATTGCAGAAACTTTTCATGCATGCCTTGAGCATCGCAATTTGATAAGGAATATAAGAAATGTAACCGCTGAAAACAAAAGTTCAAAAGGAATCCGTATGTCCCAATCTGACTAATGATGACCAATGCAGATTGAATAGAGACCGGAAGAAAGCCGAACGCGTTGTACCGCATCGACGAAAAAGTATACCACTTCCTGGTTAAAATACTCATATTGAGAGTTAGTATTTACAGAATTGTACAGCTACAGTTTTTTATAATTAAAGACGATGTCCATCACCGATACAATACAGCCTCCTAAAGATAAAGTTCTACAAATCGTCTGCGGCTAGAAAAAAAGCCTACATTCCAAAGTGTCGCTTTTCCCAGCCCGCCTCCTCCAGTCGTCACTTCCGCAGTCCGACCAGGGGGTGGACTTGGTGAACGATTCCCGTTGTGAACTATCACGATTCTCGATAATGATTGATTCTGGATGCTCTAAACACGTTACAGCGTTAACACCCGCCCGAGAGGGCCACCGCCTTAACTGATGGATATTACCTGGGAATGTGCTAACATTAAATCATTAAAACGATGAGAAATGAAAAAAAAATGACAATATTACTGTAGCATTTCATTCTGAAGACTATGTAAGAAGATAAAAAAGTTATCCGATGCCCATTACGATTCAACGTGTCAAGAATTTTATCCTTCCTTTAATAACTAATAACACAAAGATGGATTCACGTCTTTAAAGATCGCGGTTGGCTCCCCGTGCACAACAAATTTAATGTACTGAAGTTATCTGTGGATTTCTCTCAGTGATTGATTTTGATATGAATACGATTATAATAAGGAAATTATCCATTGAATGTTTAGTATATCCATCAAGTTGGAATAAACGACTCAGTAACACCCAAATGCATTATGATACTGATTAAAAAGTTTCATATAATTTACTCACATGTTATTTTGTTTATTATGTTTTCATCTTGTACTGGGCTAAGGTAGGTAGGTAGGTATTTAATTAACGTCTCACTGGAGCAACTCGACGGGCTATAGGCAATGGTCCGCGATCAAAGCCAAAGTGCAAGATCCCTGTACAACGTCACAAAAATTTGAACCACGGTCCGATGACGATGCTGAACCTGTAGGGCCGTCCTAAGATATCCTAAGATGTCCTGTAAGGCCGTCCTAAGGGCTACAAACAATAAAACGCCCCTCTTCATAAGAAAATACACGGGACTGATGACCGGTGAAGTTTTAAAAGTATCAGAACTAGAAGAAGTCAATACGATCAGTCAATCTGATTTACGTGTGAGCACAATTGCCGCCCCAAAAGGCTGGTGCCCCGGGGCTATAGCCCATTTAGCGCTGTGGTTAGTGCGGTCCTGCACATCTGAGCTTTTCACATAAAGAAATATATCTGAACCCAGGTGCAGAATTATATTCAGTGTACGGCAACACAACTCCAAGCAATTGCAATTTGTTTTGCAGGCATTTTGTCCGAATTTTGAAAACTGTAGTAAAATCAAAAACGGACGTAAAACATAATTATCGGCTAAATATGTATTGCATGTGTATAATAAAACACATAAAAATTAATAACTTACTTTATTTAAAACCAAGTCATTCTTTCAGAATTTGCAATTCTATCGATAACTTTTGAAGTTAAATATGTTGTCATTGAAATAAATGTGTTATTTATAAAGTGTTTGTGGTGATTTGGGTGGTGTAGGGAGGTTGTTACATTTCTAGAAAAGAAAAGAAATTTGTGGAAAGCAAGGCGCTTGGTGCTACAGAGCATCGTTAACATATGATTGAAAATATAATCGAGTAAACTTTTGATAAAATTAAGGAAACATTGTTCTGCGACGTACGTTGCAGTTTGAAGCACTTTCTGCTCCCGTGTATGTGAATAATGACTATATCTAAAATACAAAGTTAATGAAAGTTAATTCCATAAGACAGAACAGGGGAATTCATACTTTACATTGTTTCATCTCTCTTCAAAGCAAATCTGATTCGGGAATCTAAATACAGTTTACACACGTTCCGACATTAGTGCTTTGGGGAAAGTAAAATCTCCGCAATTAACTAATTCGCAGAGCGCAGGACTCTGATTCTCCCCGAATCCATTTTCATTTCAAACACTCATGTTACGTGAATCGCAGTGACAAAACCATCACGCCTGGTGTGCGACTCAATTCCCTTTATTAGAATTCCGTTCAGGAAGTAGAAGTTTCGACTTAGAGCAAAAGTGGCTTAACTTGTGTTCCGGCGAAAGAATGCTTCGGCTTAATTAATCCCATTAATTTCCTAAAGGCATCGATGAGTTTAGACTCTGATTTACTATAATTCATGCACAAAAGCATGATTTCCTAACAGTGCGTGATGGTGTTAACAAGTACTTTCCTGTCAGTTCTTGGTTACTGAAGTATAGGATCGTGATCTTCCCTTTCTAGGTAAAGTGTTAGGTCATAAGTTAAAAGAGTGAGTGCAAATACTAACTCATATTCTATTAAACTTTACCACTCACTAGCTGGAATAACATGTGATTCAAATGGGAATTCATGTTGTAGTACGTTTATTGAAATCATATATCGCATATTTAAATTTATAGCCATATATATTTATTTAAGGGAGCTAGGACTTTTGAAAATATTGTCTTATTATGAAATTTATACAGCCAGCTTGTATTTTTTTCTAAATGTCCTAATAAATCGTAACCTTAGAACAGAAACTCAATAACTGACAAAACATTATTCTACCATACAGCTGTTTAAAAAAGTACTTTTTTAGTTTCCTAGGTAAAAAGAAAGTTATAAGAAATCCGATTGTATTACTCATTTTTTGAACAAGATTTCATGTATTTTTTTTTCATCACATAAGCATTTACTGTGTTCAAAAAAACACAGTTAATGCTTTCTTGCTGTAATCCACTGATGTGAACTTTTGTCTTCAAGTATTAAGTTGTACACGAACTGTTATATAATATGTGGACACAATGTTTAATAAATTATCACGAATTGATGCGTTCCAAGAACAATGATTTTAATTACATAGCATTATCTTTACGTGCAAAACAATTTGCATACAAATGAATAAAATAATTGCCATATGACTAGTGCATCGTTCTATGATAAATTAAAATTATTTGTACGTAAAATTTAGAAAAAAATATATACTAAGCAACACATTATAAGCCATGTTTTTGCAAAAGTAGAAATATTGATGAATTTATCATTCTGCTGAAATACATACAACAGAATGCAAGGATTATCCAAAAAAAAATTTCAAGAAATCTACCAAGAACTGGTCCTTATAGAACAGTTTGAAATCAGAAGAAATTCAAAAATCACAATCAGAGAAGAACTCATTTTTGTAGATAGATCTTCTATATTTCTGCACTACATTTTGTGTTGCCTAAGGAAATGTCAAAAATTATCGTAAATGAAACTTTCTTTTTGCTATCTATAGTTTGACATAAAATAATTTCTGTAAGCAAAACGTCAAATTGATGTTGGTGATATTGTTTGAAAGTCTACCTCTTAAAAGATGTTATCACTTATTGAAACTCTGTTCTCTAAGTCCTCTAAAAGTATATATTGAAAATTCTATAGCAAAATTTTACATATTTTATGTTTTAATGATAGTTATATTCTAATGGTATGCTTTTTTTCTTTTAGGTAAGTGTGTTTTGTTCGAGAATAATTTCATGAAGAGTAAGCCAGGTATGCTTTGTCGTTAAGACATTCACAACTACTTATAAATTGAACATTATTAAATATTTTTCTTAAAATTCTCTTTAGCAATATTCATTTTATAAATTAAATTATTATTCCTGTAATATTTAACTTATTATTATATTGAATAAACGTGTATTCGACCAAAATTAGGTTATATTTTCAAACAGCTGATCAAATAAAACATTCAATTTATCAAGTTAAAATTATGTTCCCTACATTAAAAGTTTTGTAGAATTAACAAACTAGTTGCATCTACCATAATACGGTCATTATGGTGAAATATAATGCATAAAATAACCATGGAAAACCATAATATCCAACAATTTAAAATAACTGATAGGCACTAATGTTATGTGCAGTAGTCTAAAAATAATACCATACTAATATATAATATACAAATCTGTGATAATAGTTAGCTTCTATTATTTTTCAAAACAACAACAAAAATTATTATTGATTTCAATATTTTTCTTTGCAATATAATATTTTTTTGGTTGCGTGTATTCATTTTTTTTTCGTTAACAATCCCGGAAATACTTAAGGTAATCTTCAATTATAATAATCATTTTATAATTTTTTTATTTGACTTCTTATGTACAATATACTGCGCTTAATATGTGTTCATAATGTTATCTCCATTTTTGCCATTCATTACCATACAAATTTTTAATGTTTTACTCAAATATTTAATTTTTGTTCAGAATTACAATAAAGATCCATTATCAAAATTAAAAGGTTTTCGAAGGAGTTCCTTATATTATACAATACTGAGATTTAAATTACAATTAGCTTATAACTACATATTACATACTGATATTGTACGTAAGTATTACATATTACCAAGCTAAAATTTTAAAATTTTTAATGCATTACCCAATTATCTTAGTTTTTAGTTCAGAAATTTCATAGATTTTGATACATCAAAAGTATTATCATTAATAAACATAGAACTATGGCTTATAGTAGTAAAAGACATCTAGTATACTGATATTCCTTTATTCGCGATATGTTTTCAATCTTCGTTGTGAAATGGAGCATTCAAAATTAAAATAACTACACTGATGTAAGACACAGAAAATATATATGTTCCACAAAAGTACTTATCTGATATACTTCTAAGAACTAGAAGATCATTTTTTACAACTTATTTTTAGCCTTTTACGATAGAAATGTTTGAACAGACTAATTTATTTTCTGCTCCAGATTAGAATAAAAAATACATTCTACACGAAAAAAAATTATAATCTTATCACGTAAAACTCTTATTTAAAGTGCCTTCAAAATAATTTTATGGAAGGTTGCTTTTTTCTGGAAACACTTAATCTAACTATTTACATCATGCAATGCGTGTGTTTACATTTTACAAGAAACAAAATAAAATGCACATAATTAACCTTACCATTTTTCAGGCAGTGCGGGAGCTGTTTTTAGAATATGTTATACTTTTGCGTTGAGATTTGGCCACGTATTTCGAAATGATTCAACTTTTTTATCTTTATCTTATTAACTCCAACTCGCATGTGCTATTTTTGTCATTCATAGTTCCTCCGAAGTTGAAATATGTAAAGTATTCGTAAGTTCCTGTGCGCTGTTAATCTATTTATAATTTTCATTATTTTTTTTTCGTTTATTGTTATTATTTGTTTTTTT
Source organism: Metellina segmentata (assembly GCA_947359465.1). NCBI lineage: Eukaryota > Metazoa > Arthropoda > Arachnida > Araneae > Tetragnathidae > Metellina > Metellina segmentata. The sequence goes on along the minus strand of OX375874.1, from coordinate 64,956,829 downwards.
ATATATTCCTGTTTATAAGTACACTATTTTAACTAATCATTTGTTTTTTCGACTTTAAATGACACATTGGTTTCATTAACAATAAACGCGAGTTAGTTTGGAATGTTTGATTCGATAAAGCTGAAATTGCGCTGAGAAGCTAAATCATGCTTTCTCAAGAAAAGTATCCAAATTGTACGGGTAAGCAGAATGAAGATAGACATTTTTTAAAGAATATTTTACATTAAACTTGTTGAACTCGTTCACATCTTCTGTTTTCATGAAAAACGTTGTCATCAAAGCATTATCGATTAAAAATGCCTAGCATATGTCCTAATTTGATTTCCATGGTTTGTTTTAGTTTAATGAAAACTGTTGATAAATTATATAAAATAATGAAATACTCATTTTGAGTGAGAGCTTTATCAATTATGTACAATATTGTGATACAAGAAATGAGAGAGATTTTTAGTGTACACAAAAACAATCAGAGACGGAAAAGTACTTCCAGTTAAGAAATATATAGCATATTTTTGTCGCTAGAGTCTGAAGTTAATCAATTGAATTTACTACAAATCCTATTGAGACTATATATTTAGCATGCATTGCTTATCAATTGTCGCAGCAACCGTCCTCCACATCCATATATGTATCATGTTTAAGAACGTATTTTCGTCATGATATCCTATCTTTACTCTCTCTAGCTTATAATTCAGTTTGTACTGTTACTTTTGTTCATTATATTTTCCTCCTGCAATGTTTATTTATAATGGAGGGGCTTTTATTAGTTATATTATGACCTTTTAATTTCCCCAACCAATTATAGTTCGACTGAATTCAAGGAAATTGAAAAAGAAATGTTCCTTATCCCAATTCATGTAATGCCTTATTTGAAACCTGGGCACCTGCTCAAATTTTGTGTCACTTGAGTCTGAAGTTAATCAATTGAAGTAACGACTAATTCTATCGAGTACTTTGGAGTGTGTGGAGCAAACACTCCTATAAACCACTTCATTTGGAGTTTCAAATCGAAATGACGTAAAATAAAACTGAAGAGATACGAATTTCTCCCAAGGCAATTTTCAACAAATGAAGGTATCAAGCGTTAAATTCGTAGCTAATTAAAGAAGCATACGTAAAAGGAGAACGAACTGCAATTTTAAGTTGAAAGTTTTGGAGAAGTAAAACAACAGGAGTAAACAAATTTGTCTTACGGAGCACCTATATAAGAGAATTCAACTTCGTTTCCATTCCTCGGAGAGTTGTAATTCAAATTAATTTTCCTTCACAGAAGAAACGATGCGGTGCATTTAATTCACTCAAGAAAGTTTTCGATTGCTTTCTCAGTTGTAGAGATTTATAATACGAATTTGTTTGCTCAAACTCTAAGACTGTTGGCTTGTCTGAGATTAGTTTGTAACTATTCTGCATAATAATGTTGTGCCCAATACAATAATTTCAATATTGTTATGGTAATACAGTTGGCCCACATATAGCGAAGTCATACGAAGCAATTATTCGTTAGATCCGATATAATAAAAAATGGACTTACCCGCATGTTCTAAAGCAAAAGAATTTTCACACGAAGGCTAAAACCTCATTTCATAAGCCTGAAAAAGTCTAACTTTCTTTTGAACAATTGAATTTACAATACAGTTGTATAAGTATTTTATCCAGAGCACTAAAATTATGACGGCAGTCAATGTTATGCGATTCAAGCAACGCACGCAGATTTTGAAGACTGTCCACGGCAGATTTTGATGTCACTAATTGTCTATTTACTTCAATTTCAATGTCTTCCTCTTCGGAATCATTTGAAGTATTTTGTAATACTGTTGCAATAATGTCATCGCCTGTTTGTTGTGCTTCAATTTCTACGTTGTAATCGCTATCAAAAGTAATATCACCATCCAAAATTCTTTTTTCCTGTAAATTTTTCCGCTGGGAACTTTTTTCAGTAACAGGCTCAGAATTAAAATCTGATTCCCCTAAAAATCCTGCATGTTTCCAGCAGTTTTGGAGGGCTTTCGATTGAACAAAACACCAGGCATCATCTAAAAATTGGCAATTGTCGTCCAGAATTGGGGGGGAAAAAAGAGGGGTTTTGGTTCCTTGCCAGAACACAAAACTTCGCAGTATCTGATATTCACGCACCAATATTTCGCTATATGCGATCTTTTTAACAGTATTTAATATTGCAGTTCCAAAGGGACTAAAAAAAGTCATAATAACCTATACTTCGCTGCATCCGTGCTCACAATAAGTGGGCTAGACTGTATTGCCGCTACCGTAATTGTAGTAAATACCGCTACAAATAAATTGTAAATATGAAAAAATTTAAATGTTTTGGCATTTATAATATAAAAATGTTTCCTGTTTTCATATCATGCTGTATAACTTAAAACAAACGCAATTTCTTATGCAGAAACTTATTTAAGTAAATAATCTACAAAATATGACACCGAAACATATATTGTCAGCTTATGTAATTTAATAAATAAAAAAAAACATATTTCTGAGAAAACTAAGGTGGAAATAATACTCGCTATGCTTTACTCATTAAGTGTGTTTATCAAGAAGAAATCTAACCATCTCATGCATCGAAAAAATTACTTAGAAAATTTCACCAGACTAAAGATCCCCCTTCCTGTCAAGAAAAGTTAAAAAACTCATTGCTTGAAATTTTTCTGAATTAAATTTACGTTTGAATAAAATTTTGGCATATTTTACTTCTAAAATTATTTATTCGCAGCTTAAATTTCCAGAACAAGATGGATTTTTAACACATATTAAGAAAATTATGTAAATCTCTATGCTCATATTATATTAGAACATAAATGCAGATAAAAATTTAAAACTTCACTTTGAAAATTTATTTTTATTAGTGTACAATGAAAAAATCCCATTTGTCATTTTTACAAATTGTAATAAAAAACTACTAAGCTGTAGGTATAAAGTTAAATAATTAAAATATTAAAATTGGTAAATAGTTCATTCAAAATTTATGTGAAAAACAGTACTATTTTACTTTCTTTTTATAATTAGAGGCTTCTCATTACAATAAGATTAGCAAGGAATTCCAAATTAAAATGTTTTTTTTACAAAAAATCAATTTGTGCAGAATTATATGAACTTATGAAGAAACTAATGAAGACCATCGCTTACTTTTTATGCACAAAATAAAATTATGCTTTTGTATGAAAATAAAGTAAAATTATATTTATCTTTATTCATCATCCTTTTCAATTGAGATTACATTTTTGCATATTTTGAATAGATCTTTAACATGAATCGATTTTTTAAGTAGGGTCATTTCTATCCTTTACTTCTGTATCGGTTGCCTATTTTTGCATCATAACTGTGTTGTTTTTTTCGATTTACTCTAACCTGCGATATTAAATACTAGTTTTAACATTTTTGATCGTCAGTGAAAGATGTTATGAATATAGGTATAAAAATGTTTAATTTACTACTAACTGAAAACTTAATTGTGTTAAATAAGTAAATAACACAAAATTTATAAATATGATTGATACCAGACTTTGAAGACTGAGCAAATGATGTTTCTTAGATTATTCGTTTGCCTCAAGAAACATTTGTTAGATTGGCCATTCTTCCCAAAATACATCAAAATATTATATATACTAGTACATATAACTATAAATTTAAATTATATCAAATACGAAGTTCAGTGAAAAAGATAATATGAGATATTACATTTCTCAAACTTTCTCATAAAAACAAGAAACCATTTGGTTCTGCACATTTTTTTTCAAAACTACTAAATATACATTTTAAACAAATATCAAGTGAATGTAAATGCGATATAAATTACTATACCATGCTATTGTTTCTAAGTTTCTCCAACCATTGTCTCTACAAACAAATCTATGTTGTTCAGTCTTCCCCATAAATTAAATGTGAAACATACATTAAAGGGAAACGTAATTTACTGCATAAATAAAATTACTTGGTTTTATTGAAAGCTGTTCTTATATTGAAATAACAACATCAATGGCATTCTATACCGGTAATTTATTTCCATTCACAACTAAATATAAGAATTGAACAAAAGGTATGATTTTATTTGGAACAGCATACAAATTAAGATAAACTAAGGAGCCCGCCCCCTGCTCGCAAACGCTCGCCAACCCGGAGGATTGCTTAGAAATCCTCATTGTTCACTGCGCGAACCTTGCACTCTTCGCTCGTATCAATGAAGACACATGTCCTAGCATAAGGAATTGTTTACAAAATATGATATTCCAAAAAAAAATATATTTCAAATGTCAGAACTCAAACAATTTGGAATTCAAATGAAAACTTTGAGCAAATTTTGACTCGAAATGTGAGCGGTGCTTTGGAAATCGAATACCCAGCTTGCTATTTGTGTGTACATTTCCTCAGCACTCTATTCACCCATACGCTTTTCAATGAGCTTGTTGTCGAAAGTTGAAGTGCTGGTGTCTTGTTGAACTATAATTGTTGGCCCTGAAAGAACCCTCGTTTATGACATTTTGAAAAAAAATATTGCTATCAACTGTAATTATTAATTTTTTTTCAATAAAATTTCCTCTAATAACGCTATAAATTCATTTGAGGAGCGAGGCTTCATGGTAAACCAACAATCGTAGTGTTGCCAAAACGCGATAGCAAATAACGTCTTTTTTTGCGTGCCACGTATATATATATATATATATATATATATATATATATATATATATATATATATATAGAGAGAGAGAGAGAGAGAGAGAGAGAGATGATATAAAATGGAATTTCGTTATTAAATGAATATAAAGGGGGTCCGGGACACATTGAAAAGTTTTTTTTATTAATTAATTTGGAATTTTGAATTTTTTTGTACGGATTACCCATTTAACTAATAAACAAAATCACAGCCCAAAAATTTTCCAAAAGTTTTTTAAAAATTTTAAATTTAAATTTTTTGAAAAAAAGAGGGGTCATTCTAAATTGCTAAAACTCAAAATATTTTTGATCAATTTTCAAAATTCTTGCAGTAAATTATTCACAAATTTATAAACTTTAATTCTGATTCAGCAATTTAAAAAATATTAATTCAATAAAAAATTAAAAATATTTGAATGAAAATTTTTAAACATTTTAAGGTACTTTTTTTTGAAAAAGTCATATTTTTAAAAGTAAATATTTGTTTCATATTTGCTGAATTAAAATTAAAGTATAATGTTTGAAAAAGATAAATTCCAAATTTCAACCCTTAAACTTTATCGGTTTTCGACTTATAGCAATTTGAATACAGGAAATCTTGAAAAAATGTATCACGGAGAAAAACGAATTTAAAGTTTTAAAGACAGATTTTGTTGCCATGACAACAACTGTCAAGAGTGTTAGATTTTCAAAACAACGCACCACAAAAATTATTATTATATCTCTAGTTCTAATTGAGATAGAAACATGATTTAGACGTCATTTTAAGCAGAAAAACACAGAGAATTTCTTAAAATAATAAAAAAAATTCGAAAATTTGACGATTTTTGTGTCCCGGACCCCCTTAATGTTACAAAAAATATCCGAAATAGGACTTTTAAAATATTAAAAACTCTGATATGTATTGTCAGCAGGTTGAATGAGGTTGCTTACTTTACTATTTGAAGTTATATTTCAGCAACCATGAATATCCCATAAAATTTATTTCTCCAATTGCTATCGATCGATTAATCTTTTCCTGAAGGATAGTGAAATTCGATAACGTCGTACTACTCGTACAGTAATTCCACTTGGAAAAACATTTCAACTATTCAACATTTTTACAAATTAGGACAATTTTACAAGAACCTAATTTAATAGTAATTCCTGAACTACAGCTAACTTAATATCAAGTTTAGTTGTTATCTTATGTAGATTTGCCATACGGTAGTGGAGGTTTAAGTGGAATGTATAACATAGATGTATATGCCATTTGCATCCAAAGTAAGTTGTAGAAATTATAAAAAATATTTTAAATCTGTTAAAATTTATATTTCTGGCACTCAAATGATGTTGGCATTTTAAACAGATTATTCTGGTAACTTTTTAAATCTACTCTTAACCAATTGAACCCAATAAAAATCTGGTATATAATTCTGCTTTGAAAAAAAAAACTGCAATATAAGGAAACCTGTGAAGTGATGTATCCTTATTTTATTCTAAGTATTTTTATATGTTACCGAATCTAAGCATTCTATAAATATCTGTAGCTTTGTAATGTTTGGGGGCTAGAAAAATTCATTATTTATAGTTTGTGTTGTGCCACAAGTCAAAATTATTAGATGGAAAACTTTAAGAGCTAGACTATTTTCCGTTAATTAGTTATTTTTATGAATGTAGTCACTCTGGGTTTACAGAAAGCGAATTTAAGAAGGAACTTTCACAATTCTCCCCACAAAAATAAACAAACTGAAATTCGACATCATATCGAAAATGGAAGAAATTTCTACAGCAATGTAGTCTTTGTAGTTTTGTCAGATAACGAAGGTGTGCTCTGTATGTGAAATACATTTGATTAATATACATGTATACGTACAACGCAAGTTCCATAACTTACAAAAATTTCATAAAGGTGTAGCAAATAATTATTCAGACACTTAAAAGATGTGGCCTCTTTTCCACGAAAGAGAAATTTGTTTTCGGACCACTTTTTCAATCTAAGGTCAAACAATTTAACCTGAGTAAGGTGGAGTAATTTTTCTAGTTAAATATAAACGTAATTGAAACATGGCACGTAATATTATTTTCTAACCCATTTTTTGCTCTGACTTACAAAAATTTGTATGCAGCTCATTCTTTCCCAAACATCAAAATATTGAACATACATTTAATAAAAACCTTAGTTGAATATAAATGTGATTCAAAAGTATTATGAGATGTTATTTTTCTTATCTCTTTCCAGTCTCGTTCTTCCTCAAAACAATTCTGTATTGTTTATTATTCCCCTTAACAACAAAATATTGAATACATATTCAATGTAAAACTTAGTTTTTTTTACATAAAAAATGATTGAAAATCTAGTAGCAAATATTATTTTCTTACATTTTCGTTTCCACGAACCTTTTTCAAATTTGCAATTGAAGTTTATTTTTTTCATAACACTATGAGTTTTAGGTGAAGGTACAATTCCTTGTGAGCTGGTATTCATTGCTAGATGTTTTATTTTATTTTGTGAATTGGGTCAAATATGGTTCTTGCGCCATATAACCCAACCGATTGCATTTTCCAAGCACCAAAATATTATAAATGCATTTAATGGAAATTTTAGTCTCTACTATTATAAAAGGAAATGTTTGTGTGTGGATTGCGCGTACTGTACTGATGAATCTATGGCACTTATAGTATTGGGATTTGGCATAGTGGTAGTCCGAATATTTTGCAATTTTTGTGCGAAGCCCGAATTTTAAAATTCAATCTAGAACATTTTAAAATTAATTTAATGGCATAGTTAATTATTATTGTTTTACTTAGAATGTCAACAGCATAAAAGATCACAGATACTAAATTTATTTTTTCAGTGTATCCCGTTTGAATGCTTTCAGCCGAAGAACAAAACAAATAAAAAGTTTGGCTGGAGTTATATAGATCTTTTTTGGATCTCCTAGATACTTAAAGATGGAGTAAAAATGTTCTACGGATTTGAAATATGCAGACAATTTCACAGTTGATCGATACCTAAAGATATGATTTTCTTTAAATAAATCATTTTTAAATTGAAACTTTTATATATATATTTTTTTCAAATACGAACGGCCACTGCGAAGAATGGCCTTCGTTTGATTGGAGATTTTGATTTGCTGAGAAACGGATTCGAGAGAAGCAAAAGAAATAATTAAAGTTATGACTGGCGTTCTTCAGTGCTTTTTTTTTCTATTTCAGCGATTGTTAAAGATAGAATAGAAATTTGAAATCTGCGGAAAATTGCACACCAGATAGATAACTTATACGTTTGATTTTCTTTTAATAAATAATTTTCAATTAAATATTTATATTTTCGCAAGAGATTGTGGATCTCTTCGCAATTCGAATTTAGCAGCATTTGACAGTCACGAGGCCATTGCGGTGTTGCCCGTAGTGTTTCGCAAAAAAACAGTACAGGCAACGCTGTGATGGCTATTACCCAATAGGCAACGAATTTCCATTTGGTTTGCAAAATAAACCAACACCATGGGCAACGCCGTGATGGCTGTTATCCAATTCGCAGCAATCACTGGGGTTTAGCGAGCCGTGGACACACCTGACCCCACGAAAAGAACTGTCGTGGGCATAGCCTTACTGGCCACGCAGTGGCTAGTTGTATATAAATGTGATGGTATCATGTTGTAGTATTTATCTTACATTTACCCAAACATTGCTCAAGAAGCTATTTTCTATGTTTATTCTTCCTCAAAAGCAAGATATTCAATACACAATTAAAAGTAAAACTAGGTTTATTAAAATGTAACTGAAAATGTAGTAGTAGATATTATTTTCTTACATCTTTTCCCTTGCATGAACCTATAAAAACTTGTATTTGTTCATTCTTCCCCAAACGCAAAGAAAACCTCAGTTTATTAAATATAAATATAAAATGTGATTGCAAATCTAGCCAAAAAAAAATTTCACACATTCTGCCCAGCATACCATTATGAATATTTGTATGTATTTGTATAAAGTTCACTCTTCCCCAAACACCAAATTATTAAGCACACATTTAATGATGAAAAAGCTGTATATAATGTAATGGGAAATCAGGTAGGCATTTTCCTTGAATGTTTCCAACAAGCCCCTAGCGCAATTTGTATTAGTTCATTCTTCCCCGAACACTGAACCCTCCACCGATTCTCGAGGTTCATTGCACAGAACACATAAAAATGGATAGTGGAGGTCATATTGTTTTCTGCATTCACTAGTTGCGTTCATTCTTCGAGGGAACACTCTATTAATACAAAACCAAGGGAGAGCGGGAGGAAAGTCTGTCGTTGGGGCGGTCGAAGATTATTATCGCTGCTTCGGGAGTTAATGAAGAAGATTCTTCTTGATTTATAGGGCAAGTCTAATCACACAACGCACAGGGCCCATACATAAAGTATCTGCCGTATAGTTTGTTCGTACATAGGAATCAAGATCAGCTGATGCGTTAGCAATTTTTCTGTGAAAAAGATAATTTATACATGCTGAGATATTATCTGCAAAATTAGCAGAGTATTACGTTCAGCGTCCTTTATAACTTTAAGATAGGAGATATTTATATAATTTGTATGTTCCTATGTTAGTAAAGAAAGGAGTATATCCAACTTTAGTCTTTTAGAATTAACAATTGTTAAAATAATGTTGTTTTGGATAATGTGTACAATAGCACGGATTCTTGTACTGACGAAAAACCTCTAGTAGAGCAGATGTCCAGTTTTTCGATACGTCTATGGGCTCTGTTTTACAGGCTTCTTACTAACATGGTTGCTTAGAGCGCTGTGTTACGGACTGTGGTTATAAAAGTAGATGCTAGTGTGGTCATTGTACGTTGACTCTCGTTGAAGGCAAACTAGTAAATGAGAAAGATTATAATCTTTTTAAAGTATCATTCTAATTACACAAAAATGAGCTTGATAACGTGTATTCTTCTACCATCTTCTAAAAGTCTTTTGTGTGTTTATGGAATCAAATTAGTCTATTTTTTGTTTGATTTTTAAAAACTTAAATCACAAAGCCATACGATTGAAAATAATAAAATAATATTTCAGATTTGGAGATTACAAAAACAATTGAACATCTTATCTATGTGATGCAAATGGTTTCGAGTTCAATTTTTTTATGTGGAACTAATACAATAGGATCGGCATTCAGAGCTTTGTGCAGAAGAGTGAGACGTAAGATGGAACAAGGAATTTTCAAATAACCGACAACCGCTGCTAGAAGTTTTTATCCTGTCAGCCATATCTTATACATCACAATGCCAGATACTCACTTCATACTTGATTGACCATAATATTACTGAGTGTTAAGAACTGCATATTACAACCTCGATTCATTAGTTTAATGTTTAAATCCAGATTCAAGACGGTATTATTACAACTATCCCACATAGTTGCATAGACAATTAATCGTACACTTGTATTATGACAATTCAGGGTATAATAAATGTCATTTATCCGTTTAAAGCAGAGTTCGTCTGCCACAAATAATTAGTTTTTTATGTCTAATTTATGGGAGTTGTGAATGGTAAATTCATGGCAAAAGCCTGATGCTTGTGATCTCTTACTTTTGGGCATGGGTTTCGTTGATCACTGCTGTGGGTTGACAAGCTCGATACAACGGGATTTCAGAAGGTAGCTGCACCAAGTTTGAGTTTTGCAAGGAACAAATCACAAGTCTACACTCCTGTCTCAAAAAAATATATATCGCCCTTGAATACTAGAAACTAGAATTATTCTCTCTTGTCAGTTCTATCTCATTGAGCCTCAGCTTCTTAAATAATCTGGCCATATACACTGCATATAATAATCGTCTCAACTCTAAAAAATCATACAACTTCTGGTGATTAAAAAATTATAATGAAACTACATAAATTACAATTTTGGAAATTGAATTACTAAAACATCATTATTTGTTTTCTTACTATATTTTATTATTAGTTTAGATTAATTTGCTGCATATTTTTGAGATCACATTTTTGATATTATTTTAAACATCTGTAGTTGTGGTAAAAGCCTTCAGACGCGACGACAATGCCACCAGATCTCTAATCTGAGCAGTAATTTTTAGCCATGAGATCTAAGGCTAAGCAAATATCAGAACGGAAATTGTCTATTTTTGTTACGATTCAGACGAAATAGACTATTCTACAGTTCAAATATATTTTTGCTTTTCTATTAACTATGTATACAAAAGCGTCGGGGAAAGACATAGATATTCCCTGCATGTTACAGTAAAAATTAACGCCATGGTTGATATTCCTGAATACAATACCCAAATATATATTGAAATATTTTTTGTAATGAAAGTTGTAGTATATAACTAGTACGCATAATAATACGCAATCAGTAACTCCCCAGGAAAAGAAAAAACTAGATTCAATGCCAGTATAGAGAACTTCTGTAATTTAATATTCCTAATTTTGACCATAATAGCTTCGATAATGGCAACAATTTCTGATTAAAACAATAAAACTACATTTTTGTTAGTTTATAAATATTTGCTTAAGTAAATAAACAAATATTTATAAACCAACAAAAATGGAGGCTTTGGACTGAATTAAAAAATAAATGCTCCATAAAAAGTTATGATTTATAAATTAACATAAGGTGGAATATTATATAAAAGTAACAACTTTCTTTACAACACTGAGTAGACGTGTCGACTAATGTAACACACTTTATTCAACTGTACCATAATTTATTGAAAATAGGGAATTTGTCTTTTTCCTTCCTACACCAGATACATAAAAATAATTGAGCAATTAAGTCTCATTAAGCAAAGTAGCCTTGAAATGTCACTGTATTTTAAGAGGATTCAAGATTGCATCACATTATTCTAGCAAAACCAGTCCGTGCTCAGATTCAAAATGGTATAAGTACAATCCTGGAGTCTTTTTTGATAATGTTTAGATGGTGGCAAAATGTCGTAAGTCTTTTTCTTTCAGTTTATGAAAAAACAAAGGTGGGAAAATTGTTATACATCAAAACCCCCCCGAACCCACATGTTGAATCTTAAAATTGCTGTCAGGAAAAATTAAAAAAGTGACCTATAACATTCTGCCATCTGAGCACAAAGGTGTACTCGGAAAAAAAATACATGCATTTTGTGAAAATAGTTACAAATGTCATACTAGTCCATTCTGCTTAACCCCACAACTCCTCCCGATATTTTAGGAACAGGAGCTTCTGTGGGACGGATACTGGAAAATTGAAAATTGTACTCTCTGCAAATATAACATGTTTTTTGACTCACTCTACGTCCCTAGAAATGGATTAGTGACACAAATAACCCCATTAAAACTAGCACTAGTGGTAGCACTCTTGATAGAAGTTGAACATAAGCATGTATTTTAAACTACAATGTTTTCACTTCACCAACACATAAACACCAAAACAGTCTGTTTTACGAAGATATGATATATCAACACGAATGGGATTGAATTTTAAAAATGTTATACGAAAACTACTTTTGAACATCTTAAAGTAAATTCTATCTCTTATGAATCAGGAAATTAATATGCTTTTCTCTATTAATTGCTTTTGTTACTTGGTGTGTGGCATTTCCCTGTAGGTATATACTCAGCCTTAAACTTCAAAATGTCTATTGATAATCGATCAGATGCTAACCTCTTCATCTGAGCATGGTTCAAAACTACGAGGTATCCTCGAATCTTTCACATTTAGATTTAGACCGCCGGTAATATCCCGTTGTGTTGTTCCAATGCGTTGAAAATTCAACTACCTACCAGCTCATACTGATTATATTTCTCGCGGTTCCTACTGACTGCATTTTCCTCCACAGTCACCGATTGAAACACGATAACGGATAAAGTAATTGCATTGTTTTCTAATTCCACATGAGGGTTCTGAAATTACACCTTTGAAAATTTCAGTATTTTTCTAAATGAAAATGGCTAATTACCATCAATGCATCTCAAGTATTCTTTGATCTTTAATTATGTATTCGTTTAAAGAGCGCCTGACAGAATTTGCATTTAATTCATTACAATTTAGAAACTCATCTATATTAATAACATGTCTTTAGAAACGGAATATTTTGATCTCAAATATCTTTTCACAAATTCAAAGACATAATTCTTATGACAAAATTGCTCCCCATTGTACGGAAATGTATTTATTACGAGTTTCTCAAACTAGTTGGAAATACATTTTTAATACTTCAAAGTTTCATAATTCGATAGAAGTAGTCAGTTTTCAGGTGATTCTAGAAACTTTAAAAGAGTGCTTTGTCAAAGAGCTTATTAAAATTGAAAGGAACTGACAAATTTCATCAAGTTAATAATTTTGAGTGTAGCAATTAAAAATAATCGTATATGGGAAATGAAATTTACCACGAAAGTAATCCAACTCATGGGTATTTCGACGGACTTCTTCAACTTTTGTATAATTGTTTCTTTAAAGAATTTTAAATCAGATAATTTTATTTTTATTGAATTTTTTATCCGTTTGTGCAAATAATAAATGTTACATTATAGTAGTTATGTAACATTTATGATTTGCATTTGAGAGTGTTTAATAATAGTACATTATGTAAGTTCAAAAGCCAATAAAAGCTTTCTTTGAATAAAATTTTCTATTAGGCTTATAACTATCAATTTTTTTTTTGTCAGAATACGCGATCTGAATTGTATCCTACAATTTAAATATAGGTTTGTAATTCTTTTACAGAACTTCGCTCTATATTTTTAGCCTATCTCCCTTTCTAATAATCACTCCAAAATAGAGTTTCCATTTTAGCCACGTGAAGACACGTCAGAATGAAGCAGAGGGTTACAACTATATCAGGGAACTGCAGTGTCCTGGTGGAAATTAAGGTTTGGTTTCAATATTTTGATTTGTGTGAGAAAGACTCTTTTTTATTACAATTTCTTATTTTACTCTGAATTTAATTTCCGATTTACAAACTCTACATTCACAATAATTTTACACTGAATACAAGCACTAAGACTTCACAAAATTAACACTTTGCTCTCATGTCCCGCTGTTCTCAACTCATGCCAATAATAAAAACTTTGTTATCCACCTGTCAAACTTATTACCGTCACTAAAGGCACATTTTACCCATCAGTCACAGTTCAGCTGAACACGGATGAATTTGTGAGCTTTACCAACAGCTGATTTCATGCGAATGTAAGACATTTTTCCCACATAAAAAATGTCATACTGTTCTTTTTGAGTCTGGCAAATTCAAATTGTGTTTTTAGCATGATCAATTGGTTTTGATAATTTAATTCTTAGTGCATTGTCCATTCCGAAATGAAAGGTTTTCTGTGGGCTGGTTCCCTTTTACAAGGGTGTTCTTAAAGGTGTGTCAACATTGGCTGAAAAGTGGTTAACTTAACATATACCAAATTGAATTTACTCGATTCTCTAGAATCTCTAAAATTATCAATATGATCAGTTTCTAGTATGCATGAATGTTTCTCCCCGAGTATGAATTGAATGAAACTAGCTGCATCAAAAACAATTCCAAAAGTTCTAAAATTCCTGGTGTTTGTATCGATGAGATATCTCGTCATTACTAAACCTGACCACATCTTGATGGACGAAATTTCTCTTTATTAGAAGGAAACTGATCAGATCTGGGCTCTCGTCACTGCCAAACATTCAGCAATATCTGATGACGAAATATATCATCATTAAAAAAATTGTTTAGATCCATATGGACGAGATATCTCGTTCAAACTATTTGGAGGATTAAAACTAGAAGTGTTGTTTATTTGGAGAGACAATTTGCCCTTTGCATGAGAAAAAATATTCAAGTAAAAAAAAAATTGGGGCTATACCTTGCTAATGTTTTTAAAAAGCAACAATTAAAATTTTTAACTTAACTACACACATGCATCTTTTGTAAGCCTTAAGTTTTCTTTGACGTTTTTTGGAATAAATTGTATCTGAGTTTTCGCACAAATTTTCTAGCATTCAAAACATTTGAGTTACTTTTTCATGATAGATACACGTGTATAAACTGCAAAAATCCCATCTGAAAGCGATAAGCATATAGTAAGCATTTCATAGCCACGCAACCCTTATTCTAGTAAACTTTCCTGATAATACAAGCAATCAAAGCTCCCCTTATCAAACGAAGAAACATCTATAATCAAAAGGAAAACAATTTTTTACAAAGTGTGATAAACCGATTTATCACCGAGAGCGAAAAGATTGTTTTGAAAAAGATAACAAAGTGGTCAAATATGCTAATAATTAATCCGAAGTTTAAATACTATAAGTGGAGGGAAAGTAATAGTTTCCTATATAAGAACTACGTACTCTACATGGAGTTACCACGTAACGTAATAGATGATAGAGTTGGAGATAGTAGTCTATTTATATTTTACAGCATATATACTACATAAGCGTGAGATCTCTATCTATTCTTAAAATTGTTATAGCTAATTTAATCCGTTATAGAATGGGGTCGAAGTTGCTTATTTTGCAGAGTAGCGGACTAGTAATCATCGGATTCGAATCTCGATGGAACTAAAATCCGTTGTGTATGTGGAGTTGGTCTATGAGTAACCACTCTACTAAACTACACATCCATTTACGTTTTACTACGCACAATACATATCCACTCCCATTAACATTCCTACAGTCCTATGATTCGCGGTAGCCTGGTGTGAAGAGCAAAGCATAAACAACCGAAGTGTTGCAGGATCGAATCTCGATCAAACAAAGATCATCGTGTACGTGGGGATGGTCCACTTCAATTCTGAAGTGGCCTCAAATGTCCTCACCCTGGCGTCATGTGGGAGTTGAGGTGTTCAGCTCGTCATCTGACCGTGATTCAAAATTACGAGGTGTCCTAGTAATTTTCACTTCATAATCGATCTCGGACGGTCACCAACAGTTGTTTGTGCTGCTTCTATGTGGTTTTAATTCAACAACATGCCAACTAGACGTTATGGGCTAAGCCTCAGGCGATATAGAGTGACAAATACAGATCAAATCTGAACTTAGACACAACCCTTATGTAACATTGTCACATGATGAGAAATATAAACATCTGACAACAAACCACAGAGCGTCAAATTCTCGTCACAGTTTTGAATGCGTTAGTCTTGGGATCCAGAACTTTTAAAATGTGTATGACAAACATTTTCAAACGTACTGTAACATGGGGTTATTTTGCTCCCCTGGAAGTAACTGCTCCAGAAATGGGAAAACCCTTTAAATGACATCACAATGGTCATGTGGTTCAATTGGGTGGTTTTGATTTATAATCACATAGTAACTTTCTAGGAACATGGACTATAACTTCTAAGCGAGAGAGAAAATTATTTCATTCTTATCCAACGTTGTGAAATTTTCAGTACAATAAACAGTGATTTAATAGTTTGAAAATACTGACCTGCATACAAGTGGGAACAACCAATCGAAATAAGTGTCATAATGTTGTATTAAGAAATTATCTGAGAGTAAAATGCATTAATTTGTTTTGATTTTACTTTGTTATTGTTGTATCTATTATAGTTTATTTACTTTGGGGTAACATTGGCACCGACAAATGGGTGTCTTTATACCAAAATAAATGTTGGAGCACTACAAAAATTGTAAAAAAAGCATGGCATTTAAACTGATACCTATGACAAAACTCAAAAATAAATATTGCAATGCTCACGACTCAAATATTTAAAATGATATCTTTAGTTGCTTATTTTGTTTATGAATGATAACAAACCGCCAAAATATCGTTGTTTCGTTTCTGCAATCTTCAAAAACAGAACTATAAATTTATTTCATACTGCTTTATTCATAGTTATATATATTTCAATAAACGGCTGAAGAGAAAAAGCTTTTCAATAAAAATCGAAGTTTTGTTTCTGTAAAAGATAGTAAATAAACATAATGTAAATAGCTATACAAAAAATAATAAAAAATAATTATAACAAAAAAGTAATAATCAATAAATATAATGTAAATAAACTAATAATAAATTAATGTAATATAAATGTATTCATGTAAAAAATAATAATAAATTAATGTAAAATAAATGTATTAATGTAAAATACAGGGTATCCATAAAAGAATGTCCCACTTTCAATGTATATTATAACAGTTTAATTTAGACTATTTACAAGAAATCATAAATCAAATTGAAGGTAAACTAACCTAGTTTTCTTACAAATGTTCAGTATGTGCACCTTTATTTATACTGCACACATCCAACCTAAAGTCCATTTCTTAAAGTAACAGGGGTGGCTTATCTCGATATGTTAAAAGAATGGCTCTTTCCTCTATTAGTAGAGGGTGAACCTGTAAACTTCATTTGACAACAGGATGGAGCCCCTCCCCATTGGAATATCTTTGTATGAGTGTAGTTGAACGTGGAAGTCCCTGACAGTTGGATTGGTCGTAATGGTCGAGACGACAGAGATCTTTTTCGCTGGCCTCCACGTTCACCTGACATAACACCATACGATTTTTTACTTTGGGGATTTATAAAAGATCTCATGTACGTTCCTCCGCTACCTAATGATTTACCATAGTTGAGACGCAGAATTGAAGAGGCTATTGCCTCCATTACTCCGGACTTGTTAACCTAAGTATGGGGAGAATTGGACTTCAGGTAGAATGTGTGCCTTATAAATGTGTACATATTAAACATTTGTAAGAAAAACTAGGTGAGTTTATCTTCAATTTTATTTATGAGTTGTTGTAAGTAGTCTAAATTAAACTGTTATAATATACCATTGAAACTGTGACATTCTTTTATGAACACCCTGTATAATAGTAAATAAATATAATATTATTGTAGTCATGTAAAAACTAATAAGTAATGAAGGAAGAGTGTATAATGCAACTAAGCATTTAGTAATTAATAAGCAAAAAGCAGTAAGCAAATAAGCATAATAAAGGTAAGTTGAAAAGGGGTCCAAAATATTTTCATAGAAAAAAAAAGTTCGTAACAGTACGAGGTTAAGTTTGATTTTAGAATAACAGCAATCAATCCTGTTAAATTGGAATTATATCTTCATTGCAGTCTGAACAGTAAGACAATCCGACCCAAACTTTCAACTTTTACGCAATATATACGCATTTTTTTAACTCAGCAAACGAACGTCTGTGTAAAAAGCTATATTAGTATATTAGCGTTAACTAAGCGAAAGCGAACTAAATAACAAAGTTGTCATATATCTTACAATAGCGAATTATTTTATATGAGTTAAAATATCAAAGTCAATAAGCAAGTTCATTATTCCAGGTAATTTAATCTCACACAAAATTTATCTCTCCGCAAAAAGTAAACTGTTTAAGCTGCTAATTGTAGAATGATCATCATGAGGTATACACAGTTAAGTTTTAAAAAATATGTTCATTCCAACTTCATTCCAACTTTTAGATTTATTCATATATGTTAACTGTCAATTTTATGCTTACGTACATGTTATAGTGTTAATTGTTTATATAATGTACATTTTTCTTGATCGGATTAGACCCATATAGTATGTGTAGACATTAAATAGCTGTATAAAACTTTTTTTTTCCGAAGAGTTCTGATTGGAATTTTAAACACCACTTTGTCCATTCGCTATGTTTTCATATTTGCGTTACAAATAGTATTATCTGTAACTGAATGAATAGTAAAAATACTTCTTAACGAAAGTACTTACATTAATAAGATTTCCAAATAAACCAGGACTAATGAAAGAGCATTATATTCCAAAAGAGCAATCATTAAACAAAATATCTTGATGCTATAAAACGAGGGAAATATCCTATTATTTTAAATGAACTAATTGTATTTCCCCCATCTTACATATCATTTAATGATTTTAAGTTAAAAGGCTTAAGTCTGAATTTCAAGACAAAGAAAAGCATGTGTATATAGCTAAATGTATTATAGCTATAGTGCAAATGTATTATAGCTATAAAAAAAATACCCATTTAGATCAGAGGCCACTTATTTCGACAAAAGGCTTGGACATAGTTTATAATTTAAATTTTCCTTCAAGCAAGGACGAATTAATTTACGAATAACTTACATGAAGTCTTAATGAGTATATATAGTGCATAAGCTTTTAAAAGCATAACAAGCTAAAATATGTAGCGTAACAAATACTTTTAGACAGTTGATTATTCCATAGTTCAACAAACAAAATTTCCTCTTAAGATATAATTGAACTAAAAGATAATTTGTAAGTACATTACACTAAATTTTTTTAAGATTTGACAGCGAAGCTTTAAAGGATTTATTGGAGTGCAAAATGTCCCTTTTTGGTGCGAGTTCATTAAGTTGAATAAATTGTGAGTGAATAGTAAATACCTCCTCCAAACCAAAGTCATACATATTTTCTTTTTACAAGGTGGAATTAATCCAGGTTTCAAAAAAATTTATATAGTCAAATTGATACAAAGTATTTTACATTTTCGAAAATATGGCTCATTTTATTTCATAATATAAACTTTTAATGGATTATAAATTGTTTATAAATATTTTTCTATAAATATCAGAGAATTTCTATTACGTACTTTGTGGATTGAATAAGTTAAAAGACAATAAGCGCAGCTTTAATAGCTGTCACTTAATCCCCAAGTTACGCTCCAAAATATTATTTTAATAATCCGATTATTATTTTTCTTATACAGCTCTTCGTTTCTGGTAATTAAATTGTCACTTCGATATTTTCTGAACCTCTTTGTCAACAAATGCGTATTCCTTTTCAAAAGTCCCACAGGAAAGCATTTCTAAACCTAATCAATTCCTTGACTCGTTTAATTAAATTCCTCAAGTAAACACTTAAATGAGATTTGTGAAGTAACCTAAACTTTGCATCGAAGCATTTCAGCGAAAATTATAATGAGGAAAGCGAATTACCTTATGAAACCTGCTGAAAGTTGTTTAAAATAGGCGACACAAAGGACTTCAATACATGTGATACATAACGTGTCATATCCTTTGTATCAAAAAGATTTGGAGTATTAATTCAAATACTTCTCAGATTCGTTGAAACATATTTAAAGCAGGCCATAGTAAGTGCTGAATGGACATTATATATATATATATATATATATATATATATATATATATATATATATATATATATATATATATATATATATATATATATATATATATATATATATATATATATATATATATATATATATAATATATATATATATATAATATATATAATAATATATATATATATATATACATATATATATATATATTTATATTGTCTGGCAAGACTGAATAAAACGTAAGCTAATTCAAATCTTCTGACGAAAGCCATGCTCAAACCCCATGCAATCAAATTATTTGACAATTAACGCAAGTGGAGTACTTTGGCAATTAACTAAAAAGGTTTACCTGACTTTCTGCTCTAGATTTATCGATGTGATTAGTTACTTTGTAGAAGATAATAGTTACATGTTATACATGTTCGTCTAATTTTCCTCTTTTACTTCATTTGCTCTCTCCTCCTGTTCAAAACGCTATATATATATATATATATATATACATTCCCCATTATTAAAAACCTTGACCTATTAATGGACTCAATGAACTTTCCACCTTGCAAATCACCACCTTGCAAATCCAATAAGTTTTAAGAGAGTCACTTCAAACAACCCAACAGGTGTCATCCTCAAAATTTCACACGCACCAATATTTACGCCTCCAGTCTCGGGCAGGAATAAAGGCGGCAGCTTTCACTCGCTGCTTATGACGAACTATCGTCTACCCCCAAGAACATCACAACGAAACAAAAAAGGGCCCGTCCGCAGAACACAAAAGCAAATGGGGACAATAGTCGGCGTATGATTGGTGTCACTCATAAGAAAGCGCTGGAAGCCAGAAAAAACTTTGGCCGCCAATGAAAAGGTTCTTTGTGAGAAGCAATAATACCAATCAGCCAGCAGACGAGAGAGGGGCCATTGTCGTGTGAAGCCCAGCTGCTGGTTCCAGATTTTCTTATTTCTCGACAGCCTGCAGGGGGATGGAAGAAGGGTGCCTTAAAATCTCTTTTCCTGTTCGTTTCCCGTAACTGGAAGAGATAACGACACATCCTGGACAATAAATTGGTTTACAGGAGGAGATGGCTTTTGTTCTTTTGAAGAGCTATTGTTTCTGACTCGTTACATTTTAGAAAAAAAAGACTTGATATAAATCATATATATATATATATATATATATATATATATATATATATATATATATATATATATATATATATATATATATATATATATATATATATAAACTAATATGATTTATATCAAGTCTTTTTAGATATGGTAACTTAGTAGTTACGTGTGGTGTAAAAGCAAAAGAAAACTATTCTAAAATCCCGTGGCGCTCAGGGAAGTAATCATCTCAGCTAGCACAATTTGTCCCATTTCGGACCTTGCGCCAGAAAATACAAAATGCAATATAATCCTCTAGGTTCACGAGAATTTCAAGAAGTGAAGTGTTTATTTCTCTCACAACCAAATATAACTTGTGAATTATCATACGTTTGGATTAAAGAAGCCTAAGAGCAATTCTATTAAAAAGTATTAAGTTTCGGTAATTTTTGAATTATTAAATCATATTGACCTTAATAGAAGTCAATTCTTCAAATTAAAAAAAAAAAAACTGCTTATACTTCTAACACCACAGAGTCATTATAAACTCAATACATCGTTGGTAGTGTAAAATACATAGCATAAATTATTTAAAGAACTTTTTAACAAATATTAGTCAAATTTGAATTATGTATGTTCTGTCCAAGATTACTGATTCAGTTAATGTGAAGATATTTCTATATTCGTATCACCATTTGGGATATCGGATCATAAAGTTATACTGAACTCTGTAGTTGGAACATTAAAAAAAACACTGATTGACAGATATTTACCTACAAAGTTTCTCGATATTTTCGAGGAGTGCAGTATTGCTTTTTACTCATAACTCGCCTAATGATTACACAACCACACCTATTGATTGAAGAAATCCTAGTACATATTCTATGAATGAAATAAGCCGGAACTGGTAAGAAGTCAAGCAGGAAAGTGCAAATTGAGGAACAGATACAATAATGTGAACCCCTCAAAGGTTAAAGAAGCAAGCAATATACAATAAATCATGAGCCATAAAGACATACAATTTATGGACAAAACTATTTAGACACTGCAGAAAGAAGGAGGAATACCCATCTTTGTGATTCTATGAAGATTCTATGAATGAAGTATTCCGGAATTGTTAAGAAGTCATGTAGGAAAGAGTGTAAATTGAGGGACAGATACAAGAGTATGAAACCCCCAAAAGTTAAAAAAGCAAGCAATATACAATAAATCCTAAGCCATATAGACATATAATTTGTAGACAAAACTATTTGGACACTGCAGAAAGTAGAAGGAGGATCCATCTTAGTGTGGGGTTATTTTTCTGGTTTGGACTCGACCCATTGCTTTGTGTACATAATGCCATGAACGCTGACGTGTACCTCGACTTTCTTGATTGTTCGGTCTTGCCAACATTATGGCAATACGACTCTGCTATGTTCCTTTCAACAGAATGGAGCTCCGTGTCATTCTGCAAAACGTGTGATGGACTGGTTTCCTGGAAATGAGGTGAATTTGCTTGACTGACCTGTTCAGAGCCCCGTTCTCAATCCGATTGAGAACTTGTGAGACAAACTGTAGTGACGAATACGATACCGCCACGCACCCCCATCTTTACAACAATTTCTTCTCGCGGTCTTGCAAGAGACATTGCTAGCTTTCCTGGCCAGACTTACAGAAAACTTGTGGAAAGTATACATTGATGTGTTGAATCTGTAATACAAGCAAAATGAGGACCTACCTTACACTAAATTAAATAATAAAGCACTTTTTCTGAAAAACATGCAGCGTCCAAATAATTTTGTCCATATAGTGTATTATCAATATAGTACAAGAATTATAAAATAAGAGAGTAATAGCATAAAATTGTGTATGAAGGTTTCATAAAACTAAGGTACTAATTTCCAATGCTAAAAATATCGTCATAATTAAAACATTTCATAACTTCATTTTTTTTAGACTTGAATCTACAAATTTGATTTTTTCAACCATCATTTGAATTTTACTCTGAAACTCTTCAAGTATACAAATCTAACTTCTTATGATAAAATCATGACCCGTCAAAATTGTCGAAAGGCTAAATGCATCACTCTTACAAAACTGTTAGTCTGAAAGCGCTTGTTTAGGAGTACGGTTCTTGTATGTACCGAAATCTATTTAGACTGATTGAAGTTCTCTGGACTCTTCAAGACGATACGAAAATGGCTGCTAGTTTACATTCAGTAAAGTTTTCCTCCATCTCAAAGAAAATTCAAGTCCAATGTGGCTGCACCTCCCATGGTACCCTGAGGTAACGCAGACTCTGCCATGTTCTCGATAATAAATGCTTGAAGGATTACGATCCATTCAAGTCGAAAAGTAAAAGGGTAACAACGATCTCATTTTACACATAAGGGATTCGTTTACACATTACCCAGCTCATTTTTATTCCAAACACAATACATTTTCAATTTCAAACGACTGAGGTATAATTTACTTATGTTTCGGGTGGAAAATATAAATTTTGTATTAAAATAATATCCTTGGTAAACCTTGAAAATACTTAAAACGTCACTATTAATCAACACCAATCGATTGGCTGGATTTGTTTTTGTAACTATAACGTATTGATGAAACAAACACACGAAGTTATTAAAATGAATGTCTGTATATCATCCTAAAGTTAGTAAGAGATCATGCTTTGTAAGCAAATGAAGATTTATGACCACCGCGAAATTGTATCGTATTCTAACCGCGAGAAAAATATATTCCTCAACTGAACTGAGCAGAAGCATTCGAAATTTATTACGGGATTGCCTGCCTTTTTAACTCGTTAAACCAAAGTTATACACACGATAGAGGGACACAAAAAAGGGTATTCACTTTCTTTATTACCTTCCTTTTCTTTTTTATAATATACAGATGAGGGCGAGAAGTTATTTATTTTGTCGTGTCCACCGTGCCAAATGGCGTGACAGCCCCTATTTGCTTACAGAGAGTGAAACGCAGCCTTGGCGACTAATTCCTCTGGAGAGGTGCCAGAGACCGTCTAGGCATTCTGCCAAAAACCTCTTTCGATTTGTAACAAGAGCAATTTTTCTCACTTCTCTTCAAGTCTCATTTCGATAATACCGCCGAATCCTGCAACCATGTTTCATTAGAAGGTATTGCTCCCGCTTTCATGTTTGCCGCCAACGAAAGTTTCGGAATTCAGATTAAAGTTTCAGAGCTGCCGAAAGAGACTTAAACTTTGTCATGGAAATGCGTACTGCTTAGAGGTTGTTTATTGCACTCGATATTGGTAATGTTTTATGAATCAATTGGCGGCGATTCATTAATGGAGTCTTACCACTCATGCATTTTTGAAGCTGTCGGCGATTGTCGGCCGTCGGAGATCAATGAATGTCGAAATGGGTTATTGTGGATCTAGTAAGGGTAAATAAATAGCATGTGAAGTACATGCTGCTGGATTGTTTTTTAAAGTTTTACTTTTACTACTAGAGGTTTTAACTTTAAATAAAAGCTTCAAGTGTATTTTCTTTTGTTACCTCTAAAAAAATGGATGTAAAATTTCAACGTGCAAGAATTGACTTGGATTTGAAATTTTCTGGAACAATTGTCCCAAACAAGACACTCTGTGTCATAAATTAACAAGATTGTTATTGTTTAGATTGTGTACATTTTTTTTAAATTTTATAATGAATTGTTTTTCATGTGTACTGCCTTAAGCTTTCAAAGAATGCGCTTGTTTAAGTAATCAGTAGTATAAGAGTGCGTGAAAAGTAAATTGCGTTCAATTTCTTTGTACGTTTTATTTTATAATAAGAATAAAATAAAACATATGTCTTCATTTTAGTTGTAGAATACTCCAAGTACCTATTTTTTATTACTTCGCAAAATTAAAAATTTCTAGACGTTTATTTTCGGAATTTTCAAAAAGTTGACGAGAAATGTTATTAGGTTGTCCTTAGCCATCAAAGTGGTTGTTTCTACGAGGTCCAAATCAAAATCCACGATATTTGAAAAGCTAACCAGATCTTGATGGACAAGATATTTCGACATTCAAAAAAGCTGACCATTTCTTGATCTCATTACCATTAAACATCAGTAATATCTTGATGTCATGATATTGCAGATTTTCCTAATGCTATAGATTTTCCTATATGTAATTGGAGGGTTAAGGTTTTAGGACCCGTTGTTGTGACTAAAACATGAGGACAAACTTATTCACACAGGAGTTACGCACACTACGTTTTACCACTATTTTAAATATAAACTAATGCTACATTTAACAACTCGTGTGCTCTGTTTGCAAGCAAATTTGAGTGGCAAAGGCATTTGGAACATTTCGTTATCTGTAAAATAAAAATTGTCATATCTTCAGTCGCCTGTTGTGAGAGCAAATGGCCGTCCATAGAACACTATTTAAGGTAAAAGCCGATTTGATTCTTTAAGAAAATCCGGCTGCCCATTGCAAAATTGTAATAAACTTCAGCTTGTAGTTGAAGTTATGTTCCTAGAATCTCATAGATGCCGATATATGTATCATGTGCTTTATGTTCTCATTAATATTACTTAACCACAAACACCATAATACACTTTTATACTATTTTCAAAATTCAAAATCTGATTCTACCTTCTTTGCCATTAATAATTTAAGTATTAAGGGGGGCTGGGACACAAAAAAACCTTCAAAAAGTCCTTTTTTGTTTTATAGTCTCAAAAAATTTAAAATTTTACTCTCTTTTGTTTGACACCAATTTTATGAGGATATCTTGAGTAGAACCGAAGTTATAAACAAAAGAACGTTTTGATAGCTGTCAAAGTTTTAAAACGAAAAATATGTCGACTTATCCGAAAAACTGATAACAAAAGTACAATTGCATACAAATTGTACCGTAGAAAGGTACTATTAGCCAAAAAAAAACTTAATCAAAGGTCTGAAGACATTAACGGATTTACTTACGTACTCGGAGTGAAAAATCCATCAGGTACTAAAATTTCACCTTTGTAACTGATTTTCATTAATGTAACTTTAAGGTGATTTTTCTCCATGATGGATTTTTCACACTTTTCCCAACTTTAAAATGATATAACTCAAAATCTATTCAAGATAATTGCATGAAATTTGGTATGTATATTCTTCATACATATTTAAGTGATTTGTTTACAGCAATTTAAAAAATTATTGATACGTTATAAAATATAAGTGTTTTTATAAATTATGAAATAAAAAAATGCTCATTTTTAATAAAAAAATTTTAATATTTTTTTATATATGCATGTATTAAAAAACTGTGAAGACAAATTTTTAAATATAATATCTGCTTCTAGAAAATGTAAATATTGTGTCTTTTCCTAAATAATTTCTCAAGTTATATCAAAAGTAAAAACAGTCACTTTTTTGAAAATTTTTAAATTTTAAAATTTTTTGAACTGATATCAAGTTAATTTTTTATAATTTTCTATTAAAAAACCTTCAAAAAGTCCTTTTTTGTTTTATAGTCTCAAAAAATTTAAAATTTTACTCTCTTTTGTTTGACACCAATTTTATGAGGATATCTTGAGTAGAACCGAAGTTATAAACAAAAGAACGTTTTGATAGCTGTCAAAGTTTTAAAACGAAAAATATGTCGACTTATCCGAAAAACTGATAACAAAAGTACAATTGCATACAAATTGTACCGTAGAAAGGTACTATTAGCCAAAAAAAAACTTAATCAAAGGTCTGAAGACATTAACGGATTTACTTACGTACTCGGAGTGAAAAATCCATCAGGTACTAAAATTTCACCTTTGTAACTGATTTTCATTAATGTAACTTTAAGGTGATTTTTCTCCATGATGGATTTTTCACACTTTTCCCAACTTTAAAATGATATAACTCAAAATCTATTCAAGATAATTGCATGAAATTTGGTATGTATATTCTTCATACATATTTAAGTGATTTGTTTACAGCAATTTAAAAAATTATTGATACGTTATAAAATATAAGTGTTTTTATAAATTATGAAATAAAAAAATGCTCATTTTTAATAAAAAAATTTTAATATTTTTTTATATATGCATGTATTAAAAAACTGTGAAGACAAATTTTTAAATATAATATCTGCTTCTAGAAAATGTAAATATTGTGTCTTTTCCTAAATAATTTCTCAAGTTATATCAAAAGTAAAAACAGTCACTTTTTTGAAAATTTTTAAATTTTAAAATTTTTTGAACTGATATCAAGTTAATTTTTTATAATTTTCTATTAAAAAACCTTCAAAAAGTCCTTTTTTGTTTTATAGTCTCAAAAAATTTAAAATTTTACTCTCTTTTGTTTGACACCAATTTTATGAGGATATCTTGAGTAGAACCGAAGTTATAAACAAAAGAACGTTTTGATAGCTGTCAAAGTTTTAAAACGAAAAATATGTCGACTTATCCGAAAAACTGATAACAAAAGTACAATTGCATACAAATTGTACCGTAGAAAGGTACTATTAGCCAAAAAAAAACTTAATCAAAGGTCTGAAGACATTAACGGATTTACTTACGTACTCGGAGTGAAAAATCCATCAGGTACTAAAATTTCACCTTTGTAACTGATTTTCATTAATGTAACTTTAAGGTGATTTTTCTCCATGATGGATTTTTCACACTTTTCCCAACTTTAAAATGATATAACTCAAAATCTATTCAAGATAATTGCATGAAATTTGGTATGTATATTCTTCATACATATTTAAGTGATTTGTTTACAGCAATTTAAAAAATTATTGATACGTTATAAAATATAAGTGTTTTTATAAATTATGAAATAAAAAAATGCTCATTTTTAATAAAAAAATTTTAATATTTTTTTATATATGCATGTATTAAAAAACTGTGAAGACAAATTTTTAAATATAATATCTGCTTCTAGAAAATGTAAATATTGTGTCTTTTCCTAAATAATTTCTCAAGTTATATCAAAAGTAAAAACAGTCACTTTTTTGAAAATTTTTAAATTTTAAAATTTTTTGAACTGATATCAAGTTAATTTTTTATAATTTTCTATTAAAAAACCTTCAAAAAGTCCTTTTTTGTTTTATAGTCTCAAAAAATTTAAAATTTTACTCTCTTTTGTTTGACACCAATTTTATGAGGATATCTTGAGTAGAACCGAAGTTATAAACAAAAGAACGTTTTTAATACATTTAAATAAATGAATCAATATTCTTATTTTAAAGCGCTCATTTAAAAATTCAGAAAATCTAGCACCTCTAAATAAAATGAAAAGTTTTTTTTTTTTTTATAATTTGAATTCCTGAAACTGTACGATAGTTTAATTTTTTAAGCTAAATACAATTTGTTTTTATTTTTTAATAATGTGTCTTGTAAAGAATGTAAAGTGTTTCCGAATTCGAAGCATTTGGTTAAAAATGCAAAGTACCTATTTTTCGGTATTACCTTTAGTTTCAACCAAAGCCATTGCATATTATCATACAAGTGAACAGTATACACTTCTTTCAGCAAACACGCCTTTAAAAGTGACTAATTATACTCGGTTTCTGTCTTTTAAAAACACGATTAGACGCTCAATAAAAGAAACAAAAAAAAACATTTGATGGCAATTACGACGCTTCTATATAATCTTCATCGAAAATAAAATACTTAACGATGCTGTGGATAATTTCAATTCTTCACCTGAGGGGATTCTCCCATCAGAATAACAGTACCTGAAAACCCATTAAAACCAAGGGATAAAAAGATTATCGTAAACAATTTCAAAACTCATTAATATTAACTCTATATCTTCTTTCATTTGGCAATTAAGGGCAACTTCTAGCGTAACTCCAATCGTTCGGAAATAATTAAAAAGATAAACGTTAATGAACATTAACAATGGGTTCAGAAGTTATAAACTCTATTCTTCACATTCGTTCAGGCTTATGCGCGTGGGTTTTCAGTTAGATAGACAGTTATGCTGATCTAATTACTTGTAATACCTTAGCTGTGTAATATTAGATTGTTTCATTTAATTAGCAACTTCCATCTGCGCTTGTGATCTTTTTATGGTTGCTTATAATTATTTTAATTGCTTCTCCTAGGATAATCAGTTTTCTAAGGTTTTATTGTAAATCATTTTGTTTCATTCACACTTACAAATATTTTTAAAGGTCCTATTTCAATATTTTAAAACCTATTTCTAAAATGACGGCTTGACAGTTTTGTATACCTATGATATTTCCAACTCATTAGTAAAGATTCTGAGCAACGTGGTATGCATTTTTTAATGTTATGTAACGTCTATCTTCACAATGAGATAGGCTTTGTCTGAGAGAGTTTAGATGCTTCCTACACAGTTTCGTTTTCCTTTCGTACTAATGTAGCAAAACTTAGTAATCGTAACTTAGCAACTTAAATAGCCTGTTTTAATACAATGTATTGCCTTTGCAAAAAATATTTAGTTGTGAACCCAACCCTGCTGCCATTTTCACTTATTTTACTACACACAACGTTTACTCGCACAAAAGGATAAAAGGGAATGAAAAGACTATTCCTTTAACAAATTGTTTACTTCCTTGAAAGATTGTTGAGGAAATCGTTCCAAGCTCATTCAGTTCCCCAACTTTAGCTAATTCTATCTACATGAGCATTAATCACAGAATGTTGTTCTTTCTTCCAAAATCTACTCGCATAGCAGGACTTAAAGCGTAATCTTAGTCTTTTTGTGTTGCACCACTGATTAATGGTGTTTGTATTTTGTATCAGTTCTATCTTGGATTTTGGCTTAGAGAAGTTGTGTGATAAATATTCATCAAATGCCAATACGCAATGAATGACAATGAGCGACTAGTTCTATGTGTATTGATCTTAACACATTAATCATCTTTATCGAGAAGTAACGAATAGTGCAATGTTGTCTGCCATTAATTACTTCATGGTGAATGCAGGTTACAGTGGTACGAGCTTCGTTTGATGAGTTTGGTAAATTTCTATTAGATGGCGACGCAATTAATATGGTAACGTCATGGATGGTAGGTGTCATTCTTCCAACTAGCTCAGCCCAAATTTCAGCCAGATGCGGCATTTTGTTTGCATTCTACAGACATTTGAAGTGAGCATTTGCACAGCTGCCATAAAGATATAAAAAAAATTGTGTACAGTGATAAAACATCTATATTTTAAGACCACCCTATTCTACGTCCAGACTTTCCACCATGCCTTTTCCGCTTGTTTCTAAATTTTAAAATTTGCTTTGTGTGAAGAAATTGTCGTAATAAGGATGTCTTTACAGCACTCAATCCGTATGTTGCCTTTGAGAACGGTATGTAAAAATTAGAATCTCTCTGAGAAAAAGAACCAAGTTTGCAGCCTCAATGGTGATTATATTCAGAAACAAAATCGATTTTTTTTCCAAACTTGCACTTTTACCATACTTTTTAAAGGACCCTCGTACAGTTTGTTTATTTCTGAAGCGACGGATAATTTTTCCCACAATTCTCCCTCTTCATAATTCAACTATGGCTAAAAATTACATATACTGCCACAGGTTGGAATATTACCCATTGCGTGAGATCATGACAGTTGTATTAATATCATAAATGTATTTCCATATATGTGGTTCTTGAGTGTATAATTACTACAGTGTACTGTCCTCTTTTACTTTAAACATCTGAGTGTGTCATGCAGTGTGAACAGAAACATAAAAGACAACGGAGAATGAAGTCATGATAGGAATAGAAGCAGTGTATGCTATAGCAGTACTTCAATTATTAATTATTTTGGCTTCGCATTGACATTTATCTGTTCACAGTACACCAGACATTGAAGAACATGCTGATTGTTGTGAGCTCCATCTATTATTTGCCAAAAGTATTAACAGGCTTGTTTGAAATTGTGGTGTTAATTATTACATCCGCCAGCCAAACATTTAACTCGGTATATGAAAGACAGTGCAACTTTGTCAACCAAGGAACATTTATTGGTGCACATAGGTTACACTGCTATATATACTTTTAAATTGATTGTTTAATATTTCTTAAGTTAGCTAAATTCACCATACATCCAAATGTAAGCAAACAATTCAATGCCATATTTATTTTTAAACAATACAGATAATTCCCAGGCTGCCTTTTTTTAGTACCTATGTCAAAAATATGTTTTCTTTTAAATTAACTGTATTGTGAACATGAAAATTGTCGACATAAAAGAGATCCATTACGTACTTATTATTTTCTTCCATTGAAGACTTTCGCTCATTAAACTTATTTCCGTAGCTAAACAAACATGTGGCTCCAGTTTTCATCGCGGATTCTGTAACACTATCCCTTTAATTGACTTATATTTATTTAAAAATTGAAAGAGATAGAAATAAAACACATTCTTCATAGCGAAGGTTTAGAAATATTTTGTATTTTAATTGATCAAATTCGAACATTTCAAATCTTTAAATTGATCAATTTTTGTATTTTCAATTATATTCAGAAATATATATCTAGTTTGAGGAAAGGAATGGAATATGAAAGAAACATTGTTTGAAAATAATGCTTTTAATATGATTACTGCTGTTTAAATAAGTATATTCTTCTTTGAGGGAAAAGATATTTTTCAACGGTGAAATTCATGATTATTTCTTTTAACCAATCTAGGTATGTTTTACACTTTATATATTAAAATGTGTGTACACAGGTTAATTGGAACGTGAACATGAGGTTTGGTTTGATTTGATATCGTAAGTTCAGTTTTTGCTACACGAAACGGATTAGACCTGGACCAAACGCTCTAATACAAATACAATACAAATACAAATATTGACGACCAGCTACAGGCTCAAGCCCAACAAGGCTGGTCCTTTGTTTATGAATTCCCCAATTCCCACTGACTATCCAATTGTGTCTTAAATTCGTACACTCCCTTTGAATTAACTATATTTTCAGGCAACGCGTTCCAACTGTCTATTACCCTATTAAAGTAGTATTTTTTCCTTAATTCCCAATTAAAATGTGTCTTATTCAATTTATACCCATGGCCCCTTGTTCTGTTATCCCTATTGAAATTTAAGCCCTCTGTGTCCCCTTGTTTTACAAACTTGAAAAGCTGAAACAAATCCCCCCTCCTTCTTCTTCTTTCCAGTGTATACATGTTTAGCTTACTTAAACGTTCATTATAGTCGAAATTTGCTAGCCCCTTTATTATTTTTGTAGCTCTGTGCTGAACCCTTTCAATTGATTCTATGTCCTTTCTCATATATGGAGCCCAGAATTGTACAGCATATTCTAGATGTGGTCTTACTAAACCCTTATATAACGGCAAGATTATATTCTTATCCCTTGAAGTTACAGTCTTTTTAATATACCCCAATAAATGATATACCCCAATAATGATAACCGAAAGATAGTAAACTCAAATAAAACTATTTTTAAGGAATTAACAGTCTTGTATGTCATCATAAATAGGTTATGTCTTCCTATAAATTGAGTTCTGAAAGTGTAGGAGTTGCATATAAAATATTGGCTTCCTTCTGAACCGTACAGAAGATAAATAACAAAAAGAAAACAAAAAACAACTCCAAGTTCAAAAACTTGATTACACTCTATTCTGGATGACTATATTCTATAGAGCTATGTTTTTCATTAAAGTTTGTATTTTAGATAATGGCAACGCAGAACTTTCTTTAAGCATCTTACAAAGAATCGTACAGCTTTAAAATCATGTTTACTATGTTGTACATAACTTTGAGTTTTATTTACCATTCTATTCTAAATACTGTTATGATTTGATGTTTATCTTTTCTACAAATAAACCTTTTAGTTTTCTTCTTACGAATTTCGTATCATTACTACGCGACAGTATTTGTATTTGCATTTATACAAAGTTTCGGGTTATAGATACGATTGGAGAAACTGAAAATTTACACAAGAACCTTTAATCAGGGTAATTCGAACTCCCAGTTAGTTAAATCTATTTACTTTTAGCTTAGAGCCGTGAGTAAATGTAATGCAATTAAATCAACTGAACAAACTATGTAGCATAAATCCTTTTAACAAATATGCTACAATTAAATGATTGTTAAAGTGTACCTTGAGAATTAATACGTATTACATCCTAAATCAATAGTTTTAGATTGGAAATATGAACTATTAATAATCCTTTACTGTCAGTGTGTATATAATCCTTATAAATAATATCTTAATGAGACATTACTTTGAAATTAATGTTCTTATGAAATTTAAATGAAGTAAAGGCGTTTAAATACATTAAAAGTAATAGTTTATTGTTCATTTCATATTCAACCATACATAAATCGTGATCGGTGCAATGTTAAAGGCAGGAATTCGTAAAATCAATGCTTATATAGAAAATGACAAGTTTTGATTCTATGAGATAGTTCTTCTGTTCAGCTAAATATGAGAAGCTAGTATTTCGGGAAGTGTTATTATTAATAGTCCTAGAAGGTACGTATCTTTGAATGTTGCTCAAAGAATTTCGGTTTGTAGAATACTGAACAAGTCAAAAGTGTATTCGATTCTGGAATTTTCTTTTTTATTGAACGAAAGTTAAGTTTTGATTCTATGAGACAGTTCTTCTGTTCAGCTAAATGTGAGAAGCTAGTGCTTCGGGAAGTGTTATTATTAATAGTCCTAGAAGGTCCGTATCTTTGCATGTTGCGCAGAGATACAACCAATTTCGGTTTGTAGAATACAGAATAAGTCAGAAGTGTATTCGATTCTGGAATTTTCTTTTCTAATGAACGAAATTATACCTAATATTGTACATGTGTTGTAAATGGTTGATATATTCAATTTTGTTTCAAATTGTTCCATGCAAATAGTTTAATGATGCGCGTTAAATGTCATTAAAATAGAGTATAAATATAATTACTGTATAGATGCAACAATGCTCAAATGTTATAATGTTTCAGTAGAATTAATATGCCTCAACATTCTGAACAGACGTGCCACCTCGGTGTCGTGGTGTATTCATCCCAACCATAATTATTTAAATTGATACATTTTCACGACACTATACACAACAGTGTGTGATGGTGGATAGTTAAAATGGTTATGACCCGAATTGCAAACTAATATTTATTCAATGAAAGCATTTCTGGTAATTTGTTTATATTTACCCTGAAATTCCTTTCACAGAAAAAACTGTTGAATTATAGATATGTTGGGTACATAACTCTTTATATCTGATTAGTATTGTACAACTATTTTTAACTGCTTTATAGTGATGATTATTTAGAGTTTTACAAATACAAACCGGAATTATTTGTTAGTCTGTGAATTAATTTTGATCCAGATCGAATTTTGTTGCGTTCACGAAATATTTTGGTAACTTAATTAATAGTTTCCTTACCAAATAATAATTGACCAAACAAATCCCTTACTATCACCTTCAATTCCCCTTTTAAATACGGACTCATTTGCGCATTCAAACATTTCTTATAATAATTTATCAATCTAATTACATCATACAAAAACATATTTTCCTAGTTTCGAATTGAAAAATTGAATTTAATGTTTAATGCATGCTTTCATTCATTATTTACTTGAGCTAGTTTTGGAATAAATTGCTTGTCTTATATAACCTAATTGCCCACGACAGAAGAGTATGAAGTTATTAACATTTCAAATGTTACAAAGTGACATGTATAGAACACTATAATTATGTAACTGAAGGGGAGACACAAGTGAACGTACAAT
Source organism: Metellina segmentata (assembly GCA_947359465.1). Classification (NCBI taxonomy): domain Eukaryota; kingdom Metazoa; phylum Arthropoda; class Arachnida; order Araneae; family Tetragnathidae; genus Metellina; species Metellina segmentata. Next base: position 64,922,436 of record OX375874.1, on the reverse strand, counting down.
TACTATTACACAACTACAAAAAATCTTCTCTGAAATAGATTGTCTAAGACAGAAAAGGGTGGGGGGCTTTCACTGTCTTTGTCACTTTGTTCATTAACTAAATCAGTTTTCATTAAATGTGACTAACTTCATGCATACATGTATTTTGGAAGTTAGATTTTGAATTCTCGTGGAACGAATTTCTATTTTAGCATAACAAGTGAAATATTAAACAATTCTTGTTAATTTACAGACTTGTAACCATCCAAGAAATATTCAAGCTTTTCAAAAAAAAATTTATTATTGTACAATTGAGTCGTGAGTCCCCTAATTGCCACTCTTACTGTTATTGTCTTGTAGGTACAGTGTGGTGTTTGGGGACACAACAACAATACGAATGGAGTGGGACTAAGCAGTTTTCGTTTTAAGGAATGTATTACACTTAAAAGGATTTCAATACAGTAGACCACTATTTACAAATGTATTTACCACAACCAATCAATGCACGATTGTTCGTTGAGAAACAGTAAGTTTCTCTACTCACAGTTTTTATTTTTCCCCGGGGTTTGACTTCCATGTGTAACTGTCCAGAGAGCTACCTCGTTCTACACCTTCATCTGTGGCTTCTCTCGTCCGAGTCGTATTCTTCCTTTTCGGGGCATCAACCTCTCTCCTGGACCCCGTCACATCTTTTTCCAACGACACCTCCCACACTGAAGGGGTGTCAAATCCCCACAAGCGCGAAAGGGTCGTGAAACCATTACGGATTACCATTAACCGGACGCCGACCCTGAGTTATTACCACACGTTTTGCTGTCAGCTCCCATCTCGTGGAAACGTTTCTTTTTCCAGCCGCCACGATCTCACAACAACAACAGTCTACGATCTGTCCTGTTGCAACGGCCTTTTTTTGGCGCACTTTAAGACCCAATGCACGCATTCTGTTTTACAACGTGCGACGCCTTTGCCGTAACACAAGTGCAGTCTGCGATACATTAGATAATATGGAGCATTGCACACATGCCTCCAGCACCGCTGGGGTGACGCACGTCCAACTTGCGTGCAATTTGTACCGCAGTTCCCCACGGCGCCCCCAGCTCGCCGCTCACGCGTCTCCGTTCTGAAGTATCTAGTTTTCATAAATAAATGAAATATAAATAGTCATTAATAAATTGTTGTATCCAGTAACGTCTATTTTGTTTCAAAATATACTTTTCTGCACACCAAGTACGCGAAATAAACACGTTTTCTTTGATATAATATTTATCGCAAATGGCGCGAAATGAGCACTTACTTCATTTCACGGTTATGTGTGCATAGTTGGGCTTCCGTGCCGCAGCGGCGCCGCACGTTGAAAAACCGGATGTGTGCACCGGGCCTTATTGTCGCCAAGGAAAGAATTATTTCAAAAACCTTTTTCTTTCAAAACTATTTTTATTTTTACAAAGGAAAGTAATAACACATTCGTGAACACATTGTTTAAATATATTCTTTTACAATCAAAAGACAGTTCAACGGATATTAAAAGATCTTTCTAGAATATTCAACATAAAAATTCAAGGTTTCAATTGCCCAGGTTGCCATAAAAACCGAAACAACCGTAATACAAATGAGTTGTCTTAACCTGACATAACTCGCTACTAAAAGTTCGCCAAGGACGTACGGGTGGAACGTAGACTGTAGCTGTACCATCTAGTCAATTTGTAAGTTTGTGTGAACATAATTTTTTCTTAACTAAGCAGCAACTTTACGTCTGCTGCCCAAATGCTCTAAAATGATACATATCGGTGATACCTTAACCCTCCTGGAGGTTATCTTGACGACGGATCTTCATCAAACCGGACCAGATCTTGATGGACGAGTTATCTTGTCATTAGAAAAAATTACTTGATATTGATCTTGTCACCATGGAAAAACGGCAGTACTTCCATCCTTTGGAATTCAATCGGCATTCATGACGAGTTAATCTTTCACTAACAAGATTGCTGAAATCGTTATGTAGTCTAAACCACTTGGAAGGTTAAAGTATAGTTTATTAATGTTTCCACAAGGTTTACAGTTTAATCTAACTGCATATTCGAAAACAAGTAAAGTGACATCACGTTCAAAATAAATAAAGAAAATACGTATCACCTCAAAAACTTTACCATGACTTTTAATTCGCTAGACAGGAAATGATTCATCGGTTCAGCGGATCGTTGTTTTCAATCCTATGTTTTGATAAGTACAGTCGCGGATAAAAAACAAACCACTCGTCTTCATTCGAGCAGTTTTAAGAGTAGAACAAATTCAAAGATACCGTTTGACGGGAATTAACGTCTTCTATCAATTAAAATTCATAAAATTTGAAAAAGGGGCCGTCGTCATATTAAATTTAGTTCCCCCTTTATAGCTTCCAATACAAACCCACTATTTCGACACAAAATTTCAAGTCTATTACAAAAATGTACTTTAGATATCACATTTCATGTCATTAGGTCCGAAGAAGTATCGTTTCGAAGTTATGAGGACAGAAAGTTGAAGATCCTACTGTTAAATCAGTTTCTTTGACTTTTATGGCCTAAATAATATTTCTATAGCGTTGATATTTTGTATCATGTTGCTGTTAAACAACCCAAATGAAATCCTCCTAGTATATTATTTTTAAAATAGTTTTACGTATGCAATAAAATTATTAGATTAATGTTTGAAAAATTATGAATTGGAGTCGTATTACATTTTTATAGGAATCCATTCAGAAGGACTTCTAGTATGGCCATGCAAAATTTCAGCTCTCTTTCTGTTACTTAGTTTTCGAGCTATATTAAATATTTCCATTCATTGCGATTTCAGGCACAAACCGAACGCTTATAAAACGCCTTACAAACACCGGATAATAGTTCTCGGATCGTTTGTGCACTTTCATTATAAAGATAATTCACACTTGCATGGTATATATAATTATATAATTCTCAAATCGCTTAAAAAATACATTTGGAATAGTGTTTAAATTTGAAATTCGGGTAACGATTACTATAATTAATCTCGATCTACGAATAGCGTCGTTTTACGTGAAGATTATCTCTGAAATTGAAACTAACTTTAACATTGAATATCTCTGAAATTGAAACTAATTTTAACATTGAATATCTCTGAAAATGAAACTAACTTTAACATTGAATATCTCTGAAATTGAAACTAACTTTAACATTGAATATCTCTGAAATTGAAACTAACTTTAACATTGAATATCTCTGAAATTGAAACTAACTTTAACATTGAATATCTCGGAATATATTGCCAGTAATGTCATGAAATTTTATATTTATAATAATTTATTCCGCAAAACATGATTATTGCATCAAAACATGGTGTTTCCATTAGAAATTTTGTTGTTTGTGCAAAATTTGATATGAAGACGTCCCCTTATGTAACGTTTATGGATTTGAATTTGTAGAGGACGTAATTTCCAAGTGAATGATATTTTTGAATTTTCTCTATTATGAATAGAGGTAGAAATAAAAGAGGTACATCATTTTTTTTCCGCGACTGTACAAATAAATAAAACTTAACACACACACACACAATGTTTAGCTGATAAAATGTTTTTAAATATTTAAAACATTTAATGTACTGTTTTATAACTATAATCATGAGCTATTTTATAATTATAAGCTAAGCATAAAGGCCCTGACCCCACGTCTTCCTCAGGAATACAACATCAGCGTATCCAACCTTGGAAGTGTAAAATGATTGATGGTTAGCGCTTTTATTCTTCCTTTCTCTTTCAGTGAGGTTCATCGGTTAAGGTAATCGAAAAATCCCCCTAGGAGAGGACAGTGAGGATGTGTGATCGGCGACAGCGTCCTCTGTTCCCGAACCCTGCAGCATTTATTCTCGTGGGAGTGAGATCAGGAAATTCTCATTTCCTCTACGATTACAAACGGACTGCTTTGCAGCAGAGGAAAGATGAATGTGCCTCGATACATTGGGTATATCCCGGTAATCGAAGGCGGCGTTTCTGACGAGACAGTTACGGTAGGAAATGCCCGATGTCCTGGCTCCATGCGATGTCAAATGAAAACGGAAAGTAAAACGCAGGGTCATTGTACTTGGCTAGTTTACTCCATGCAATTGTCTCTTTTAGCGACATGAGGGCTAATTTGACACATAGTGTTAAGGATATTTGTGTGAAACATCAAACAATTCGAATACTTGTATAAAGATGATAATGAATAAAGGATAAACCTTATGATGTACCCTTAGAAAAGGTACCCTTACAAACGGACTGCTTTGCAGCAGGATAAAGATGAATGTGCCTCGATATATCGGGTATATCCCGGTAATCGAAGGCTTCGTTTCTGACGAGACAGTTACGGTAGGAAATGCCCGATGTCCCGGCTTCATGCGATGTCACATGAAAACAGAAAGTAAAACGCAGGGTTATTGTACTTGGTTAGTTTACTCCATGCAATTGTCTCTTTTAGCGACATGAGGGCTAATTTGACACATATTTGTGTGAAACATCAAACAACTCGAATACTTGTATAAAGATGATAATGAATAAAAGATAAACCTTATTATGTACCCTTAGAAAAGATACCCTTACAAACGGACTGCTTTGCAGCAGGATAAAGATGAATGTGCCTCGATACATCGGGAATATCCCGGTAATCGAAGGCGGCGTTTCTGACGAGACAGTTACGGTAGGAAATGCCCGATGTCCCGGCTCCATGTGATGTCACATGAAAACATAAAGTAAAACGCAGGGTCGTCGTACTTGGCTAGTCTACTCCATGCAGTTGTCTCTTTTATCGACTTGAGGGCTAATTCGACACATAGTGTTAAATATATTTGACTATGCGAAACATCACAAACAATTCGAATACTTGTATAAAGATGATAATGAATAAAAGTTAGCCTTTATGAAGCGAAATATGTTAAGTGTTCCCTTTGTATTTTCTTTTTGAATATTTATACAATTTTGAGTTAGTAAAATAGCTACTGTGATATCTCAAAATAAACACTTCTGTGTCAGTAAAACTTTTGCTGCAGATTGACAAATTATGATCCTTGCATCGTAGAAAACCAAACGCAATCCTAAAATTACCATCCACAGTTTCATGAATTAAGCAAGAAGATAAAACTTTTTAGAATTGCAATTACCTTTAGATGTCTTATATGATTCATCCAGATCAATAATGAATTAGTTGAATTTTTGAAATTTGTTTTTGTGGTTTTGTGGTTTTATATTATAATACATTGGACCTCAAAAATAACGTTTTTTTTTTTAATATTTTAACTCTATTGTCTGTTCTTTTTATGAATCGCTCAGTTCAAAAAAAGAGTAACGAACTTTTTCGTGGATCTATGTAAAACTACAAGATCTGCTTTGTTGATGCTATTGTAAATATACCAAAAAAAAAGCAACAATTATAGCTTCCCGAATTACACAAGAGGATTAAAGTTTTTAGTATTGAATCTATTTTTGGCTGTTCTTAATATGAGTTCAAGGGGTAACTCGCACCTCTGAAGTTTCTGTTTTGGTTGGTTTTGCGTTCTATAAACCAATATTCATAATTTCTGAGTTATTAAAGGATGTTTTTCTCCCATAACAATAACGTAATTGAATCCCATTTTGCCCAGTCATCTGTATTGTTTGTATTCATATTTTTATACCAGAGCTATTTCTTTGAATAACACATCACACTGTTATTTTCAATTTCCAAATGAATAAATTGGAAATTGAAATAATAATATTGTAATATTGTAAAAAGTGTTTTTACATCGGCTTACCACACATTTCTTATAATATTGCGAACACAATCTGGATTCAAAGGCATGAATTTTATACAACTAGGAAACTTGATAATTTTAGAGAACGCAATGAACGAATTAAAAATAATCTCTTATCAAAATAATAGCAATTACCAAAGTGAAAGGCTAGAAAAGTAACAGACGTCTTTATTTAAAAAAGTATAACTTCTCTTTTTTAACATGCTATTATTTTATACAGCTCTTTTGGATTATTGAAATTCAAGTATGCAATTATAAGAAAGATGTATGTTGTGGACAAGGAGTCAAAGCTGAGTGCATATGCTTGGTGATCCAATTTGTATAGTAATGGGTACACATAGACTAGAGGGAATGTGATAATTCATACTAGTGTATTGGAAAGACAAAGAGTTAACTGGCGTGGTAACACGGGTTATAACTTTGTACCTACCGTAAATTACGTAAGGCATTTAGAAACGCTTTGCATCACATATGGTCGCTATTGGCTCAGTAGGATAACTTTGCAGAGCTCACTTTATGCAGAATGAGACACTCCCTCATTTCACAATCGATATTTGGACATTGCTTCTTAATCATTTCCCAGATCGATGGATTGGAAGACGTGGTAAGAATGGAATACCCAAACTATAATCGAAACCCAGCAATTTAAATCTCTATGATGGAACATGGAGGTTTGCTGTAGAAATCAACGTAACTTGAATAAATTGAAAAGAACAGTCTTGAATGGAGTAGTAAATATTCTAGCAAATATTTTGCGGTTATCAGTAGCAAACTACCAATTCCTTTATAGAAATAAGTTTAGAGGTAACATTTGGTTTTTAAAAAAATTTTCATTTTGACGAATGGTATAAATTTGGAGACAAGCTTCAATAAAGTCAAAAACAAATTACATGAATGTAATGTAGTAGAAATGACTTATCAAGGTGATAGTTAACACTGGGTCTTACCCACTCTGAATAAATATTAAATCTTAGTACAAAAGCATTTATTTATTCAACGTTATATTTATTTTCAGTAATTTAAAGGATTAAGGCTATTGATGTGGCAAATACTGATTTTAGATGGCTGTCTGAATATGACAGTTTATTGTAGTTCCATATCCGTCAAAATTCCTAATTGCAGATCAAATTAACCACAGTGTGGCCATGTAGCCGGTAAAAGTGATACGAATTTATGTGTTAAATGTTGAACTAGTTTCTTTCAAAATTACTCTTCCATCAATGTCCTTTACAAGGAAGGTAGCATAGTGGTTTGTTTATGCAGAATCATGTGCTTCCAGAAACAGTTTTTTAACAAAAGCGAACCTTACAATAAAATAAAGTACTTTGTCTGGCGTAGTAAAATAAGGAAAAATGCTTTCCTATCAACCATGCACAAAAATGTTCCCTAAAGAGGAAATATATTCTTCTATGACAGACCCTATGAAAAAAACACACAAGAACTACGCGCTTTGGAATCTTTTCGAATCCAAGCTTTTCAAACAAACAAGGGGAAAGCAACAAAAACATACGGACGCATTTCACTTACCGTAAAATTTGTTTTTCCTTTCCGAAATATGGTCTCATTCTACGCGACCAAACAGCCGGGAGCCTTAAAAACGTCACCAACAACAATCACGTTCCAGTGACCATGTTTACGTGGATACTAAAAGAAACATTATAGTTTACTTACGCAGACACAGTGACAGCCTATACACTGCCTCAACTGGCCTCAAGAGACGTGCTTTTGCTTTCAATTCCATCGTCTTGCATTCGCATACAACTACATCAGATGGTACGTGATCTCCGCAAATGGATGGGGTAGTCTCATATCTCTTTTCGATAGTGTTCCTCTGAGCATGTCGGACAATATTGCTTTCTCAAGAGCATCAAGAATTAATGCACTGGTCGGTCTGTCACTGTCCCGAATTGCAGGCATAAAAACAGTCGTTCCTTTCCCAAGACGTGCATGGTGGTTTTCAATAATAAAGCTCATTTTAAGATCTCAAATATCTGTTGCATTTGTAGTAGAATCGGAGAGAAAGAATTATTTTAAAATGCTAAAAATGCTTTCAAATTCATTTGTGTATTAAGAAATTAAAATCACTTCGTAGTTAAGACATTAAATAAACTTTGTAGTAAGACATTAACACTATTCGTGTAGTAAGACACTCAAATCGTTTTTGTATTAATACATTAAAATTACATTTTGTAATACACCTTTAAGATTTTTTTTGTGTTACGATATACAAATTACTTTGTGTAGTAAAACGAAAAACTATTTTTTTTGTGTTACGATATACAAATTACTTTTTGTAGTAAGACGAAAAACTATTTTTGTTGTAAGACGAAAAAAATTATTTTTGTAGTAAGACGAAAAATTATTTTTGTAGTAAGACGAAAAATTATTTTTGTAGTAAGACGAAAAATTATTTTTGTAGTAAGACGAAAAATTATTTTTGTAGTAAGACGAAAAATTATTTTTGTAGTAAGACGAAAAATTATTTTTGTAGTAAGACGAAAAATTATTTTTGTAGTAAGACGAAAAATTATTTTTGTAGTAAGACGAAAAATTAATTTCTGTACATAAACAGCACATAAAAATTATTTAACTCTAAAGGATCGCTTATTGCGAGAGTTAATATCAACATCTCATCATTAAAATTTTGTAACTAGTGTGTGGTAATATCAAAGACAAATTCATTTTTGAAATAAGCATAGATAGCTTTTATTCCTGTTTCATAACCGACACCCTGCCCTAAAACATCCTGCAAAAAAGAGATAAGTAAATGATTTTTTTTCTTTATTTCTTCTAAGACGGAGCAATAAACCTAAAATAATTCTAAATATTTTACTACGTTTTGTCACATTGACACTTGAAGTGCAGCCTCGAGAAAGCCTCTCAAAATAACTATTTTATGTCATAGCAGAAGTGACTCCCCACAGTAATGTCCCTAAATGTATAAATTATCCGTTTGGCCGATAAACCCACATTGGTCAGAACATTTAGATGTCACTGAATAAAAACTGCAGGAATCAATGTTTATTGCATAAAGTTTTTCGGGGTAAAAAAATAATTTTTAAATGCTCTATCAATGATGCAGGATTTCCTACACCGTTCGTGTTATTTAAAGTAAAATATGAAATAAATCTCCTTGAAACATTGCTCCAAAATGTGTATTGTGTGTTACTATTTCATAACTTCCATTATCACCACAACGTAAAGAATTTTTCAAACTGGATAGACCATTTATTTTAGGTTTGTTCTGCTGAGTCAAAGCAAAACTAGAATTGTAATATATTTTTAAATATGATAATAATATATAATTGTATACATAATATTTGGAAATGTATTTTGTTTCCCAACTCTCAATTTTCTTGCATTAAACTATAATTGTATTTCAAAACCAAAAATGTCCAACCTACATTTTTTAACTGTAGCCATTTGTTATGAATATGTAAATATTTTACTAACAAACATATGAATTATTAATAATATTTATGATAATATAATTAAGAATGAACTTTCAATTACATTAGTAAAATATTTTCTCAGACCAAATTAAAATTTTTACCAACTAAAGAAGTTTTTCAATTAGTTTGAGTCATCATTAAAATGACAAATTTGAAAAACAGTTAGGAAAGTATGCTGTATTTAAACTTTTTAAAACGCCATTAAAGTACCCTTAAAACTTTTTAAAAATTAACTTTTCCAATTATTTCTTACCTATCAATATGTGATTTAATTATATTCAGAATGTGTGTGGTAGCAACCGCTACTCAAAAAACAATACCTGGTACAGTGTAATAATACTCTATAATACTTAGTCCTACCTATCGCAACTTATAATAGAGTAATGTCAGCACGTAAACTAAACCTGAAGTTCGTGTACTGCAAATAAATGGAGGAAACGGGTAAAACACTAAAATAAAATTTCAACGTCTGTCGACTTCTGTAACACTGAATAGAAATGATGAGCTAATAAATAAAACAACAAGGAAACTCTTTGAGGAAGGGATCATCGCCGTGTGTAAAGTCGACGCAAACAGACGTCTCCAAAGACTGGAAAATGTAGCAAATGTGTAAGAAGGTACAGACACTTTTAGATCTTTCCATATATAAACTCGTCTATCTATAGCTATCTCTTACCCCCGTACCCAGTGAACCGACCTTATTTGTTCCGGCACCGTTGACAGTCTTGTGTGTTGATACACCAAGAATCAATAGTGACAGACTGCCTTCACACACAGACAAGATCTGCTGCTAATGTCAGGAAATTGTTTCCGGACCCTCATAGAAAATTGAAGCTCAATGATTCCCTGCTACGTGAAGAGAATTGTTGGAAAGAAAATGGTTGAGGAATCATGTAATAGAATAAGAGGCTTACAAACTTAAAGTATTAAGGCAAATATGAATGACGAAATAATTTATATAGTTATCAGTTATACCGCGCCTGAACTAAGATTTTAACGCATCCAGCATATTAATTTTGTATTGCATTTTCTCTTGCTGTATATGTATTCTTTGTGTAGCTGTTTTTGTCAATTCCGAAATCTAGTATTTAAATAAAAGCTACGTACCTATTAAGAATCATAGACGTTGTTCTTTGACTATTGAGTACAGCCTTCAATACTATACACTAATAAAATATAAAACACAAATAGATGTAGGTTTTACTGGTTTGAATTGTCTTGATATAGAAACCCTTCGTCAACAAATTTTAAAATTCAGTTAATTTGAATGTTTTTGTCTTAAGTCATAGAAGGTCTAGGTTGTTTACTTGCAAGTTAAAGTTATTATACAACTTAGTTATCTCAAACATTCGCTAAAAACACCGATTTTCTTTCTTAAAAACGCTGGAAAACGGACCTTCCTGTTTTTTTTTAAATAGTACTCATTTAACTTGGTTTAGTTTGTACAAAAGACTTTTAATTTTGAAACAAAATATATTTTCATATGTGGTACATAATTGGCAGATGAAAATATATCTGTTTGAAAGAAATTTGTCATGAATATAGTATCAATATAATTTGTCAATATTTCGGAGTGGTGATGAAATTCGAAAATACTATATTCCTAACGCGGGTGCCAGAAAAAAAATGTTAGCACAAAAGCAGAGTGCAATACTGCGGTGCAAGTTATTCCTGATCCCAGAAAAAGAACTAAAAGGACATTAATGAAATTAGGGACTTCAATACTCAAAAACGGCTTCTGTAATAGCTATCTTCGTACCACCTTTTTTTTAGTTTTGTCATACAATATATTGGGATGTATATGAAAGGGATTATATGGATGGATAAAGCAAACACAAGCGCATTTCGTTCAAAGAAAATTATAGAAGCTATAAAAATATCAAAAAGAAGTTCTAAAAATTATCAACCGCTCACTGAAATTATATTTTCACTTATTTTTCTATTATGAAGAAAATTGATAATTCTAATAATTTTAATCAACGCTTAACAATACAAAACCGAGCAACGCCGGATAATTATGTTGGTATAATACTGATGGGAAAATTTAATGAAATACTACACCCGTGACAAACAAATTTAGGTCCTGTCATTTTTCTCTTTAGTACTTAATTCTGTAATAGGCAGTTTTACAAAAGTAGAAATATCGTGCATTTCACTTTTTCCACAGTTTTGGTTTTAATATATCATAAATCCAATTTGTATCTTACCACACTTCTTTATTCAATTAATATACCATCAATCTTCATTCTTTGAAATATACTGACTACATTCTAATATTTTGTATGTTTTAGCAAAGAAAATTGCAATTTTCAAAATAATTTTCAAAAAAGGATAGGGTTTCTGAAATGCCAAATCCAGTCTGTTGAAAACTTCTACGAAAGAAAGGTTTCCTTGAAAACTCGAGCGCACGATTATTATTTTCCCAATGCAAAACAATTTAATTCATTTTTGAATTTCTTAAAGAAACTCCTACTTCAGCTTTGTCTCTCTATTTCCTCGAACAGGAAATTCCAAGATTGCCGAAGAAGAGGAATCTTTAACAAAGTTTTAATCCAATCAGTATTGCATTCTTCGGATTATTCAATCCTGTTCAAACAGCAACATCCCGCTACCCTACGATGTTGAATTGATTTTCTAGTGTTAGGAAATTCATTTATATTATTCTTCGGCAAAGAAAATTCAACTGAAAGTATTTGAACGAAATATCTGATCGATGCTACGTTTGAAAATAACACTGTATTGAACGACATGGCATGTTTTTAAGGATCTGATTTAAATACACTGTAAAGATCGAAATATGAGTGCTATTTTAATTATAATTATTTAATAACTTACTCTTTCCATGCGGTAGGATAGTTGTTAAGTAACAAAACTATTACAGAATTCCAAATATCATTTCAATTTATCAACTGGATTTAAGTTGTAAAAAACCTGTTATATTAGATGAATCGTTATTTTTTTAATGAAAGAGAATATCGTCGCTTGAACTACACAATACCTTTCAGTATATGTAATGCAGAACGCCTTTTAAACGACCTTTACTAACGGTTCATTTGTTATTTACTCCATGTAACTGTTAAAGGTTAACCATTTCGTAGAATAAAGTGAAGTACTATCGATAAAATTATTTGGACACTGCATGTTTTTCATAAAAAGTGCTTTATTATTACATTCAATAACAGGTGGGCTTCTGTTTGCTTGTATTACATATACAACACGTTGAGGTGTACATTCCACACATTATCTGTATGTATGGACGGGAATAGCTCTCCATGCCTCTTGTAAGGCTGTAAGAAAAGATTCTTGTGAAGATGGGCGTGTGGTGCCGTACTTGTCGCTTCAGTTTGTCCCACAAATTCTCAATCATATTGAGATCAGGGTTATGTACAGGCTAGTCAAGCAATACCACCTCATTTACAGGAAATCAGTCCAAAACACGTTTTGCAGTATGACATGGAGCTACATTCTGTTGAAAGAAACATAGAAGAGTCGTATTGCCATAATGTAGGCAAGACAGAAAAATCAAGAACGTCGAGGTACACGTCAGCGTTCATGGTATTATATACATAAAGCAATTATATACATGGGTCGAGTCTAAACCAGAAAAATAATACCACTAAGATGGATCCTACTTCTACTTTCTGCAGTGTCCAAATAGTTTAGTCCATAAATTATATGTATTTATGGCTCATAATTTATAGCTCGTTCCTGATGGAAGAACCAACCATCATCGCCATAGTATTGCCATAGTGTAGGCAAAGCCAAATTATCTTAAACGTCTAGGTATACATTATAATCATGTTACCAGGTTCATAAAGCAATGGGCCGAATCCCAAACCAGGAAAACAACCCCACACTAAGATGGATCCTCCTCCGAATTTCTGCAGTGTCCACATATTTTGGTCCATATAGTGTATGTACTAAAGAGAGGGTAGGGAAGGTAGGTCGTCGAATGTAGATCGTACTGAAGCAAGCCAACAGGTTATTGACTACGGTTCGATTGTACGGTTTTGAATTTGAAAAAAATTTTACTTAGCGAAATTTCTTTTCATCTTTTTATTCTTCAAATGCACGTTTTTCGATGTTTGAAAAGCACAAAATTAGATTGTATTGATTTTTATATTATTGTTCAAACTATCTATAAATGACAATTTTTTTATTTACTTATAAATTAGTACATACATTTCCATTTATCTATTAGGTATGTATGATCTTTGAACTGTCCTTGCCGATCATGATATGAATTTTCATAGTAATTCGTCCATTTTTGGTGAAAGTTTCCGCTTTAATAATCCTTTGTGAAGATAACAAATACAAATACAAATATTGACGATCAGCTACAGGCTCAAGCCCAATAAGGCTGGTCCTTTGTTTATGAATTCCCCAATTCCCACTGACTATCTAATTGTATCTTAAATTCGTACACTCCTTTGAATTAGCTAAATTTTCTGGCAACGCGTTCCAACTGTCTATTACCCTATTAAAGTAGTAGTTTTTCATTAAATCCCGATTAAACTGTGTCTTATTCAATTTATACCCATGTCCCCTTCTTCTGTTATCCCTATTGAAATTTAAGCCCTCTGTGTCCCCTTGTTTTACAAACTTGAAAAGCTGAATCAAATCCCCCTTCCTTCTTCTTCTTTCCAGTGTATACATGTTTAGCTTACTTAAACGTTCATTATAGTCTAGATTTGCTATCCCCTTTATTATTTTTGTAGCTTTGTGCTGAACCCGTTCAATTAATTCTATATCCTTTCTCATATATGGAGCCCAGAATTGTACAGCATATTCTAGGTGTGGTCTTACTAAACCCTTATCTAAAGGCAAGATTATATTCTTATTCCTTGAAGTTACAGTCATTTTACAACAGTGACCCATAAGAGTAAAAAAAAATCAACCTTACATTTATATTGAATTTAAATCTATTTATGGAACATGACTTTAACTTAATTAAATTTTAGGACAATTAAAAATAACATATATCTTTGTTGAATTGGTTATTGTATTCACTAGTTTGTGGAATCAATATTAAAAAGGTATCAAATGGATTAGAAAAAGTTATTCAAGTCTAAATTTTTTTAAGTAATGTATTTTTTATAATAATGCTTTGTACAAAATGAGACTAATGCAAAGATCTAGTGAGAATTAACAATATTAAAATTATCGTGATAAATTAATTTTATTAGTATAATTTTACTCTGACAACCTATGCTTGCAAATAATTTTTTCACATTTTTAAAACTTTTTCTTATACTAAATGTACTGCAAGGTGTTTGTTTAGTTCTTCGAAACAATTGTATGGCAAAATATGCAACAGATAAATTTTCACCTTAAGTTAGTGAAATTACTCTATAACTTTTGTCAGTTTATTAAGCATAGTTCACGCATATTTTGCTCTGACATACTACAAGTATTTTGTCATAATGTTAATAAATAAACATCTTTATAACGTGCTGTCAACATTAATAGAACTACCAATTAAGCAAACGTCACTTGTTATTTATTTTGGGGTTTTGTCCAAATAATACTTTTCTGTCATGAGCGCCTTAGGTTTTGAGAAAGGGCTCTTCACAAGAGAGAAATATTTACAGGTCAATATTATTTTTAGAGTAAAAACGAGGGGGTGGGTAGGAGAAACTATTTCTAAGTCTTGTGTCTTTATTACAATAAAATTTCTATTTTATATCATACATTTCTGTAATTTGTGTTAAAGGAAGTTTAAATACAATTTATCCAGTATATGAAGAACTTTAAAAAAGTTTTCATTCATTAGTTTTATGGGGCATAAGACCTTCGAATGCTTTTATTTCAGTGAAACAAATAGAAGTTTCAGTTCTGTAAAAAAAGTTTTATTGGTGAATTATTTACAAAGTTATATATTCGATTGTCATATACGGTATATATTTTAGAAAATCACTTCAAAACTTATTTCTTCATCACAAATATCATTTCAACTTTCATGCTTATAAAAAATAAATCAAAAACTAATTTCCCCAAAACAAATTTTGTAATTTTGGGATACACAAGATCTATCGAAAACTAATTACTCTAAAATGAGAAAGTTTCGTACACTTATTTTAGGACTATAGCTATATAATTACATGTCCTCAATTGTGTTGCTCAAGTGTGATGCTCATTAAAAATACCCTACTCATACATGTCTTCAAAAACATAATTTAAAATGTACTATCTTTGTTTGCAATAATATTCTAATATTAGCAAAATGAGATAATATTCCAAAAGTTCTAAAATCAGAACGAAAAATTGTAATCTGATCATTATAAATATAAATCATGTTATATATAACAGGTCATACTATGGAGTTGCATAGCTTCATTATTGTTGAGTAATTAGTATTTAGATGCCTTGTGATCCGCAAAACTATAAAATCATTACTAATTATTATAAAAATCGGTTTCTATGTATATACTGTAGAAGCCATAAATTTTAAAAGAATCCACAGGAAAATATTTGTTACAGAAATTTCTACCTGTTTACACTGAAATTCGAGCGTTCGAAGGTGCTACCTTAACTTTCATTTACGTTGGCGATTTATTTAATGCTTCTGAGGTTATTTACGGTTCCTGTGAGAAACATTGTTAAAAATAAAAGTACGTTTTAAAGCAGCTCCAGAAATACGTTTCATGAGTCTACTACCAACAGGCAATTTTTTATTCTAGTGATATCAAATAAATTATTAACAAAAAAATATTCTTATTATTTTAAGACATAAATTCTTCTGATGTAGATACATTTCTTGGTAAGAAAACGTTCTCATAGAAGACCGTGACTGCGTACGAACAAATTTGAGGATGGCGTGTTTACTGTCAAAATTGGGGTTGGAGGCATGCAAAATTCCATACAAACCTTATAGATTTCGATGACTCCTCCCCATCCGTAACAAACAAAGACATGCACTTTTTTATTTGTCTATGGAATCGTTCAACTCAGTAGGTTTGCAGTAGCAAAGGGTTCGATTCCTGTAATTTACACTGACCTGCATTTAACTCTTCTAGGCCAGTAAAACTTTCATTATGTGCGTGCCCATTTATTTGGCGATTTTTATTATGTATTTCGGGCAGCGGGATCAAAAACGGCCCCACAAAGCCTCAACACAATCTTTTCTTTCGTCTAGTTAAGTATCATATATTCTTTCGTCTAGTTCTGTATCATATATTCTTTCGTCTAGTTCTCTATCATATATTCTTTCGTCTAGTTCTATATCATATATTCATTCGTCTAGTTCTGTATCATATATTCTTTCGTCTAGTTCTGTATCATATATTATTTCGTCTAGTTCTGCATCATATATTATTTGGTCTAGTTCTGTATCATTTATTCTTTCGTCTAGTTCTGTATCATATATTCTTTCGTCTAGTTATGTATCATATATTCGTTCGTCTAGTTCTGTCTCATATATTCTTTCGTCTAGTTCTGTCTCATATATTATTTCGTCTAGTTCTGTATCATATATTCTTTGGTCTAGTTCTGTATCATTTATTCTTTCGTCTAGTTCTGTATCATATATTCTTTCGTCTAGTTCTGTATCATATATTCTTTCGTCTAGTTATGTATCATATATTATTTGGTCTAGTTCTGTATCATATATTCTTTCGTCTAGTTCTGTATCATATATTCTTTGGTCTAGTTCTGTATCATTTATTCTTTCGTCTAGTTCTGTATCATATAATTTTCGTCTAGTTCTGTATCATATAACTTTCGTCTAGTTCTGTATCATATATTCTTTCATCAGTACAACTAAAAGCTCATACGGTGCTAGCCAACTCTTCGCAGTAGTCATTCTCTTCTGCCTACCCCATCGTATCAACTGCATAGATCCTGCTGACCGAAAATCTGCTCCAGTCCATAGCTAGTACTGGCAGATAGCATAGTTTCCTCATGAGTACACCATCTCTCTAAAATGTAAATACGAACAGCATTTTCGGATCTTCTCTCCTCATCATTCAAGTGGTTTTGGAGATATATCTCGTTCATCAAGATCAAACCAATTATACTACTGACGAGATATATCATCATTATATAACCAATTTTTTATGATGATGTGATAAGGATTGGGTCAGTTTTGTTCAAATTCAAGCAGAAAAATCTGCTTCAGTCAATAGCTAGTATTTGCAGATAGTCTATTTTCCTCATGAGTACACCATTTCTCTAAGATATAAATACGAACCGTATTTTTTCAGATTTGCTTTCTACGCCATCCAAGTGGTTTCGAAGAGATATATCGTTCATCAAGATCTAACCAATTATACTAATGACGAGATAGTTTATAATATTGACGATTTTTTATGATGATATGATAAAGATGATTTTTTTTCTAGTGTCGAGATATCTTGTCCATCAAGATCTGAATTCACTAATGATAACTAACCTCATCAAGACTACTGAGAGTATTAGTCGCAATATAAACGTATTGCTTTGCAAACATAATTTCAAACACTTGATAATTTTATAGATGGTATTACGATAGCTACTTACATAACGTTTTGTCTCAAAAACGTAATCTCAGCAAATGAAATGAGCAAAAGCATCAACAGTATGCATGATAGGCACTCAGATTTCATGAGATTTTTAACCTAATATAAAGGTGTATTTTGACTTTTATAATTAACACTTTTATTTTAAAAAATATATAATGTAAGAAAGG
Source organism: Metellina segmentata (assembly GCA_947359465.1). Classification (NCBI taxonomy): domain Eukaryota; kingdom Metazoa; phylum Arthropoda; class Arachnida; order Araneae; family Tetragnathidae; genus Metellina; species Metellina segmentata. The sequence goes on along the minus strand of OX375874.1, from coordinate 64,904,565 downwards.
GATTTGAGCTTAAAACAGATTAGGTATTTTAAAAAATTCCTTTCTGAAAGGAGGATTTTTTAATCTTTATTCTGTAAGAGTCTTATTTACTCTGCTTTCATCTGCGCATTAACAAAACGTGTTACGTCATGATAAGGTTTCAGAATTACCACAACTATGCTTAGTTAGGAAAATAATGTTAACAAATTAAAGAGTTGTATCATAATTTTAGTTTAAAGTGGCCACTTATAGTTCAATAATTATTCCAACTAGACATATTTATGGGTGACAATGCACCTAATTACAGTGATTAAAAACAAATAAACAGCAAATATTTACTCAATCAACCAACTTTACCAACAACAATTACCAACTTTATGATATTAGGGTGTAATAGGTTAGGTACATAATTCTGTTCAAAATCTGTTTGCTGGGGAAATGTACCATTAAAAGAAAAATCTATCTATTAGAGAAGAGAAAATATGACCAATAATGACTGCAAACTAGGTAGTCTTCTAGCTCAAATAAGAAGCGAAAGTGTTGAAGACAAAATGTCTGTAATTTCCGGGTAAAATCCAGATAAATTCCTAACCCGATTGCGTCTAGGCTCATAAAAATACCCTTTCAGATTATATTCAGAGGAAAGTACGTACCGTACGCAGTTACGAAGAATTAAATTCCAGAGTTTTAATGGTTATTGGGGCTTGTTTCAAAACTCGTTTAATGGCAACGATTAGGCGAGCGCCGAGGATATTCATTTGCAACTGTAGCACCATTAAACAAGCTTTCAGTCCAATGATAAGAGTAATAAATGTCTCATTAATGCAGAGGAATTATTACTCGGTCAATTTTTTTTAAATCTTGTATTAGAGAACGAGAGATTCTACTTTACACATATGAGTACAAAGTTTCCAAAGCTCCAAGCGTAAATGTTTAACAGGAAACGACGTTCTTAAATGGATATCCCCTTTCGATTTGATTACAAGAAGTATTTGCGCAATGAAATATACCGATGCGACATAAAAATTTAATGTTTAAACTTGGGGCTAGAGTGGTGGGGGACATAATGGCTTTTCGGTTAACTTACTTATATGCTGAAGTTCCTCTGTGTTGGTTTTAGGAATTGCAGTTCTAGGAATTGCGGAATTGAGACATCTATGGTTTCGACAAATAACTCCCATGAATTGGAATAAATGATAACGAGATGAAACAAAATTGGAGAGTAAGGATTGTTTTGATTGCTCATGGTTTTGTAGATTCATCAAACAAAAGTTGAAATTTAAATTTTGGGTTTATGTCTGTTTGCTATGAACTCCTCAGACCCTCTTGAAATTGACTGTATTTACTGATTAATTATCCACCGCTATGCAATAGTTCATTTATGATACTGCACTGTATGTATAGCATAGTATCAGTTCCCGGTCATAAATTTTTTTAGATTATTTAAAGTTGGTTTTGTGTTTTGCACATATTTATCTACAAGTGGATATTGTGATTACAAGGCGATTCAAAGTGTCACATTGTGCACACACACGCCAGATGAAAATTGACAGAATTACTGGGAACATATACAACACTATACAACAGTTAACGTAAGACCCAGTAGCATATGTAACATAGTAACAATTATCGACCATTAAGCCAGATGGAGATTGATTGTATTTATAGGATACTTATAGGCCCTACTATACAAAAGTTACCATATGATACAATTGTATACAGAACATAATAAGTAGTACATGAGCCTATTTGAATTATGGAACAGAGTAATAATTATTGACCATTAAGTACTTTTTAGAAGAATAAAGTTGATACAATCTTTCGCATATATGCTACATTGTTCTACAAGTGGATACAGCGATGTATAGGCATGGGAGCTGTAAATCTCTAGACAGTGCTACTGACAAATATGCCAGACGACCCTCTACATATTCGGTGTATCTTCATTTCGATTAATGATTCAATTGTTGCATTGCTATTACAATACTTCTAATTGTCAGAAGTCACGTTATTCCAGTCATTGCCTTTGCTGTAGTCAAAATGTCTCTTCTTTGCAACTTAGCTTTGATTTTCCTCCTCTGTTAAAGACAACATTAAGAGAGTAAATATGTTTGCAAGCAACCATTTCACTACCACAAAGGGTATACACCCGTGATCGAAATACAGCTTCCAAGGTTAACATGCAATACGCGATCAGATACGTGGTTGTAACATCTATCGAATGCGGGCGTCGTTAAATTCTAAATGGGAAGTTCTATAGAAATCATCCACCGCTAGGCTTGTTAACATATGATATAGTTGAATGCGCAGTAATAGATTTCAACCAATGACAACGTTCTGTAGACATATCTTATCTGCATATCAAGGAACCAGCACCTCAGTACTACGATGCCTGGCTGTTCGTTCCTTGCTTCAAAGGAAGATAATACAAATCATGCGATTTGTGGCCTCCAGGGAGTTTGAACTTAAGCAAGCCGTTTAGGTTCACTTTTTGACTACAAGACTTTAATTACATCTATAACTTCATAGCTAAATTTTATTTGAGCAGCACCTGCGTGTGCATTTCTTAACTTTTAATTTCTGCTTTGCATCCCACCAAATTATTTGTTTTTCCTTTTCTCATTTGGTCACCTTTACGCTATGGAAAATTTTGTTCAAATCGAAGGGTCAGTATCCCATGACGAAGATAAGTTAAGTTATGTAGACCAAAGTTCCTCCATACTTCCATACCTTATTGTCCTCTACATATTAAGTAATTGAAATTTTTACAAGTTTGAATTTTGTAAGTTAAAAATAGCGTCTTCTCATTAAAGCAATAATCAAAAAATGTTTTAATTAATTTGTGGCGTAACAAAATCAATACCTAATTCCTTATTTGAATAAATTATAATATGAATTAAACTACTACAGAATATATAGTGCAATTCATAACAAACCAATGTAACCACAACGTATTGACAAATATTGCGCATCAAAAAATACTAATATATGCTACAGTTCAAAACAAACCAATGTAACCACAACGTATTAACAAATATTCCGCAGTGAAAAATACGAGGTATATGTTTCTAATTTTCTCTAAAGCTATCACCACACTCTAAGGCAAAATCTAACACCCCAACGGTTTTTAAGCAAGATATTACGTCACTTTCTTAAATTTCCTGGGCTTCTCCCTTATCTCACGTAACGATATTTTAATCCCATCATCGATACATAATTTCTCCCCTTTGATCGTCTCTCTATCGTTATCTCTGAACTTTCTTGTCACGTTTCGGGGTAAGAACAATAAATGGGAGTCACGTACACAATAGCAAACAGTACATCATCCATCTAACAAGATCTCGCTTTCCTCAAGACAATTTGGCCCTCACACTCCATGATGAAGCTCGCAATTTAGGACTACCGGGGATGGGATTTTAGAGCGATAGACATCTGCTAAATTTAACTGAATGTGTAGCCGATCGATTTACTCCGTTTTATCTCTTTAAACACTCATTCGGCTGGATGATCTTAAAGTATCGGGGGAAGATTGTAGGAAACTTTTCTTTGAGTAGGTTTCCTTCTGGAAAATGATTTAGGAAGTATATTTTTGAAGGGGAGTGGAGATTTTTTAGAGGAAAAGATTGGAGTGTTTTTATTTGTTCAAGTGTATCCCCTTACAAAATGCTACAAATGTAATATCCTAGTTCTATTGATAGGATAGAAAATGTCAATGGATGGTACTCATCGATACGAGAAGGATATAGAACAGAACGGAAAGGTCTACTCAATGACCAATAGGCTTAGCATTCTGAAACCAAATATATTTTGACTTATAAGATATTATTAAATAAATAGCGATACTCATCTGCAATAATAGGAAGGGTTTATTTTTATTATCTGAATCTGTCTAAGACGATATTTATGTCCATGTAGTAGGTAAAGGCAGCGTTTCTAAGGAAGAAGATGCTTCCTATGCGGAACTTGACGTCACTTCTTGGCTTGTTTTTTTTATATGACTTCAGTACGTAGCTCATACAAATTCCAAGGAAGTAATTGCGTATAGTTGATCATCCAATTTGACACGAAACAGCCCAAACTCAGATAAACTACATTTTATGGTACCCTCCATATGTAACAAGATTTTTCTGGAAGCGCCATTTTTGTTATGGTTTCCTTGTATACACTGAAAACCATTGTCACTGATATTAAATATTGGGTCTATGTACCAATTCTACTCAATTCTCTATGTGTGTTGTGAGGTCAACATCTTATGTAAGATTCCTTATGAGGTCTGCTTTTGACATCGTTTCATACATTTAACAACTGTTTTAATTCCATTTTTAACAGATAAATAAAATTCAGTGGTAGATGTAAATTTCGCTTCATTTCATAGGCTACGATTTCGGAATATATTCTCGATTCTACAATTTCTACAATCTACAATTCTACAATTTCGGAGTCTTCATTCAACTAGATGGTCACCCATTTAGTTGAATGAAGACTTTGCGTGACTTTCCCTGTGAACTTGCTTTTCAAATTTTGGATAAACCCAGGACGTGTACTCCACAGCTGTCCATAAGTAACACTGCATAGAATACAGGGGCGGGACTTGAACTAAAATAAACGTTTTATAGTAAAAAAGGTTTAACCAAATTTAAGTTTTCATATGTGGAGAGTCAAGGTACTTTGGCAGCACTAGTTACGTTATCCGTTTTCAAGTTTCAATTGGTACGGCAGTGGTGACAAATACTTTCAATTGGATAGGTACAGTCTGGTAGTACAGGTCAGGTAGTCATTTCAGGTAGATAAATAGTTGAATATAGGCATTGAAGCAATATAACGGGCTATTTGTGGCGATCCAGTATCAATCAATCCCGAATGGAAATACGCTAGGACAACAACTCATAATTTTGACACTTGGTAAGATGCCCCACTCTCCAAACTTCCACACGATGCCAGTGAGGACATTTGTGGCCAAAACAGATTTAACGTGCACTTGTATCCCCGAACTTTATAGTCTGTAGTTTCGAACTGGAGCCTTAAGATTGGTAATCCGTTGCTCTGTTAACTGCTTTTCCCCGGTGACTTTGTGAGGAAAAATATGGAACCCTGCAAATGTCCACGCTTACTTAATAGCCTGTTGTGTTGCTAAAGTGCGATAATAATTAACTACTAACCTACCTACGTCTACGTTTATTTACTTTTCAAAAATACCTTGTGCGTCTTCATTGTAAATTAGACACAATTTAATTAGTATAATTAGATAATTTTTGCCTTTTTTATTCACATAATTTAATTGGTGGTGTTCTATGACCAGTGTGGAATATAAATTAGAAAACAATGTGCAAATCTAACAACAACTTAACCTTAATCATTCTTGAAATTGCGTATTTAATAATGAAATTTTCTTGATATCTTGATTTTTATAATAAAATATTTTATTTAAAAATTGTGTCATAATTAGTATTTATTCTACATTAAAAAAAACACTGGTAGATCTAGATATTTTCATAAAATATCAAGTAGCCTTTTGTCTGTAAAAAGATCTTCTCAGGCCTGGTGTAGATTATATTGCCTTACACATGCTTCCTTTTATTTATTTGTTTTTGCAGATTCTATTTTAAAGTTTTATGCTTTACAACTCCGGCCTTTTGTTCTTTCTCAAGCCAATATTTCTTGCTACGAGAGAGAGAACAGTATTTCGAAATTTTATATAAGCATCGTGATGCTTTTAACAAAGTCCATGGTGGGCGTGGCCGTGTATAGCGAGTATAGAAAATCTCGCCACCGGAAACGGCACGTGTTCTCAAAATGTAAATGGATTCAACAGTCTTATTAGTCTAATTCAGAGATCATACATCACTCAAAATAGTTCCAAATGTTACCTATCTCAAAAGACATCAGTTTTTAAATGAGTCTAAAGTAAAACAAATGTTTTTCTAACTAACTCATTACACTAAAAGAATATACAAAAGTTTTAATTATCTATCCATAGTCACACATTGCATCATAATGGCATTAGTTAAATTAATACTAGAAAAATTTATTTCATACTAACAATATTTTTTAGATTATACACGAGAAGAGAGTCTAGATTATATACAAAATATATACGAGATATATTCTAGATTATATACAAAATATATACGAGATATATTCTAGATTATATACAAAATATATACGAGATATATTCTAGATTATATACAAAATATATACGAGATATATTCTAGATTATACAGGGTGGTCCCGAATTCATGGTACAAACTTTAATGGTAGGTACAGGACATTGTAACAATGATTTATTGTATAGGAATGTATAGTCGCAAGTGACGCGGTGAGGCGTAAACAGGGGAAATAAAAGGAAAGAGAAATGGAGTGATCGGTTGGTATCATTGCCGGTAGAGGGCAGTAGATGTCTAGCCGCTGTTGAATATGATGCATCGCAGTAGGGAAAAGCGCCATTCACAATTGTGCTGCCGTAGACGATGGGTGACATTACGTATGCAGAAAAAGCAGACATGCATTACATGTACGGCCGTGCAAATGGTAACGGCAGAGCTGCGTTACGAATGTATCGCGCGGATTATCCTGATCGACGAATGCCGGATCATAGAATTTTTCAACGGTTACATCGTCAACTTTGTGAAACAGGTCCGTTCGACGTCAACAGACATGGCGCTGGTCGAGTAAGAGCTGTACGCACTCCAAGGCTGGAAGAAAGCATCTTGAACATTGTGGCTGATAGACCCGAGTCAAGCACAAGAAGTCAAGCATGTATCGATACTGGTGGACGCAATTTTGAACAATTACTGTAAACATGACACTTGTCAACAACGATTTCAATAAAATCTTTGTTTTTCCTTTCGGCCGTTATTTCCCCTGTTTTCGCCTCACCGCGTCACTTGCGACTATACATTCCTATACAATAAATCATTGTTACAATGTCCTGTACCTACCATTAAAGTTTGTACCATGAATTCGGGACCACCCTGTATACAAAATATATACCAGGTATATTCTGGATTATACAAAAAATATATACGAGATCTATTTTAGTTTATATACGCTCGTATTAAGAGAATTCTTCATCAATGGATTTTTCCCCTCCTATCACTCTTTTTTACTAAATACGTTACTTTAAGGAACTAACAAGTACATTTTTTATAGAATCAAATTTAATATAATTCAACGCAATTTTACGATTAGTTTGCATTACAGAACATAATCTAATTTCTTCTGAATACATTTACAAATAAGTCAAATCTCGAATTAAAACGAAATAAATATATTTTAATTGAAAATTGCAGACTGCAAATTTACTGCAATAATATATAATATATTAAGCTACAAAGATTAATGACTACACGAATTTGAAAGCCAATGCACAGTTGACATTGGTTACAATTTCCCACTGAGACTCATAAAACGATTCTACACTTAATGTCCAGTTTAATTACTCACTTGCAAACTAATGAAGTCAAATTTAGCGGAATATCTCCAATCGTCTCGAAACTCATTTAATATCCTATGTGTTAAAATGAGTGCTTAACAGGAGATAAATTTTTGAAACACTTTAACAGATCGTTGGTTGGTCACAACTGACAACCTCTCAAATGGATAGGCGGTGGACGAAAACTAATGTTTGTTGGCCGTGAAAGATTTACGAGTGATTGTAGAAATTCTTAGCGAAAGAGATTTATAAAAGTATCCATTTGGAAGTCAGACGCATTATGGACTGGAAACTTCATTTGAATAGTTACTGTCGTCTAGCAAAAATAATTTCAACTTTTCATTCTAATGTTCTATTTTTACATTTTGAAAAGTAAAGTTTTGTATTTACAAAAAGCATTTTTGTTTTTTATTTCAACTATAGTAAGCAAATAAATCTCCCGGTCTTAATATTTTTGCTTTTAATATCGTCATTAGTTGTTCTCATTCATACAATTAACTAACATATTAACTTATTTAAGTTACTTAACCTGAATGTTCAAAGTATTCGGACAATTCATAATTTATAAAATTACTATTGATACATTCGAGACAATATACCTTGAAACAAATCAAAGATGACAATTCTTTAGTAAATTAGTTTCTGAATAAGGAATAAGAATATTTGATACCGTATACTTGTTTAAATTATTAAGTCTAATCGATACTTACTTTTAACTAACTAAAGGTATTTTTGCAACAGGTAAAATATAATTTAGTAACTAATGATTCCTATCAACTCATTGAGTAAACAAATGAACATAGATACCTTGTATATACTCAAGCAATACTGAAGTTCCTACTGTAAAACGTATGCATTATTTCATTAGGGTTGCAAGTAAAATATACTAGTATCTATGAATAGGAACAAATTTTAAAGCTTCGGTATGAATTTATAACTTTTTATCAAATTTTAATTAAGAGTCGAAAGACCAAGTTTTACCGTCCTGTCTATTATTAGTAGGTTCAAGCTCTTTTAAACGCTGCAAATTTATACTCATAATCGCACTGGGTGTAAACTTCTATACTCAATTGTGTTTATGACCTTTGTCTCGAGAAATAGTTAAAGAACTTAATTGATGAGATCATTGATATAGAAGAGAGTAATATATTAGCAGTCTCAAAGGAACCTACGATACGAAAACATGTTTGGAGAATGTTTTCGCTGCATTGTTACTAATGGAACATTGTTTGCCAAAGAGGGAAAACCAAAGCTGCACTTAATCTTCACAAAAAGTCCCAGAATGAGAACTTAGTTCTGCAAAATAGTTATTTTGCTTTTCATAAGAGAGCAAGTTGAACAGTATTTGTAAAGAACGCAAATGCTGTGAAGCAAACTTAACACGGACAATCCAATTTATATGCTTCCTACAGTTAAAAATGCAGGTAGAAAGTTATATCGTTTTTGGATTTGTGTAACCATCGGTAGCAATATAGTCATTATTATAAGAACTATAAATCCTAATGTTTACATTGATAGAGGCAGTTAGAAAATAATCTTATTGTCCAATGCTACACGAAATTAAGCTCTTTCGAGATTATGCTAATGAATTATAAGGGGACCTAGAACATACCATTTAAGTACAGTATTCATAATGTTCTTAACAATTTCTCTTATGTCTCCTGACATTAAGTCAACAGAACGCTTACGGAAAGTTGTCTATATGAGACATTAGATCATATATGATACATTAGATCATATATGAGGCATTATATCATATATTAGACAGTAGATCATATATGAGGCATTAGATCATATATGAGATCTAGGACAATTTTCAAACAGGGGGATTTCAAAAGGTGTCTTCAACAAGAATAGGTCACTAAATCAAATTTGACTGAATCCATGTAATGAAGGCTCCATGAAACTATTTGCAAGGAAAGGGTATCTCAGATTATTAAATATAATCGTGCAAAATCTTCAAAATGTAAGGCTTGTGCGAATACGTTCAACTAAACAACTGAAGATAATAGTATGAAGTACTAAAAGTATGAGTATTTAAAAGTATTAGAAATACTTTTTATTGCATTCCAAATGTATACACTCATTGCCATAAAACTTTGTACACAAAGAAAAAGTATGATATTTGCTATAGGTCATTCCTTGAACGAACCTAGAGCCCCATCCGTAGGTTGTACAACTTGAATTAAGAATTAATGACGTAGAAGAGAGAGAATATACACTCATTGCCATAAAAATTAGCGCACCAAGAAAAAGTCGTCAAAATGAAACGAAATTGTACACATCTAAGTACTACTTTGATATAAGTAAGTGATTAGAAAATCAAAGAAAAGGGACCATTTATTGCAGAACAAAGTACAAATGAACGGAAGTTTTAGTTCTCTGTTGGACCCCCTCTAGCGCGAATGCACAATGCGATACGAGCGGGAATTGAGGCATACAAGTTCCGTATGATGTCCTGAGACATCTCGTTCCACAGTTGCTGTAAACGCGCCTCTAGTTCGACCAAACTTGTAGGGTGTCCAACTTGCCGTCCAAAATGATTCCAGATATGCTCGATTCGTGACAAATATGGGGGTCGAGTAGACCAGGAAAGGGTGGTAATGTGGAGGAGGCAGTCTTGTGACATCCTTATGTGTGTGGCCGAGCATTGTCTTGTTGAAAAATGGCTCCTGCGAGCACTGCCATGAGTGTCATCACATGTGGCTGAAGGATGTCATGGACGTACCGCTGGACTGTCATTGTGCCATGGATCAATATTAGGGGTGACCGTGTATCATAAGCAATGGCATCCCATACCATCACACCAGCTGTGGGAGCGGTGTGTCGCTGTAAAGCGAAGGCAGGATTGAGGAGTTCACCACGGGGCCTCCACACACGAACACGAGTGTCATCACTGCTCAAACTGATTCTAGTTTCGTCGCTGAAGACGACCTGGTTCCATTCCGTTGCATTCCAATTCCGTCTTGCGTGACACCACTCCAAACGGAGGCGCCGGTTAGTGGGTGTCATTGGCAGCACACGGAATGGGCGCAGCGATACCAGATGTCCTTCAGTCAGGCGCCTTGCGATAGTTCGGAAAGACACAGGGGCCCGTAGTGAAGGTGCTGCCTGTGTCTGGATAGCGGCCAATGAGGCAGTTGACTCTGCGCGTGCGTTTCGTATGTTGTGACGGTACTTCTCGACGACTCATCTGTTGAGGGCGTCCTGAGCCTGGTCGCCGTGTAAATTACGTCTCTTATTTCCACTGGTCTCAACATTTCCTCACAGTAAAATTAGAACGGCCTACTTGACGAGCTATTCGCATAGCTGACCACCTAGCTTCCATCATCCCGATGATTCTTCCCCTCTCGAACTCTGACAGCTGCTCATATTGTCTTCGATGTCGGCGTAACAGCATGTCTACCTCAGCGTTTCCTTTGCAAAAGTTTAAGTACACTCAAACAAGCTTTGCTTACCTGTTTTATACTCCAGGGAGAACTAAGGTTAAACGCCCTCTAGTGACATTACGCAATGCGCAAACACGCTGCATTTCTAATCATTTGCATATCTGGCAGACATGTAACTTCACGCCAATTTTCGTTACGATTTCCACAGTTATTTCTTGGTGCGCAAATTTTTATGGCAATGAGTGTATGTCTGTATCATTTCAAAAACATTTTTGCAAATGACGAAACGCTCGTTAACATATGTAATTTATACTTTTACTAAACATGTAAGGCAGTAGAAATTGTAATAGTTTTTTCGTATTTCAAAAATTAAGACTCGGATTTTTAAAATATGAGTACTGCTCAGTTGGTATAAACATTGATTGAAATTTTACATTAAGCTTTTATGTAAATAACTTTTATAGTAACATATGCAGGAAGTATAATAAACATAGCATTAAAATCACTTAATAATTGTAGAGTAAATTTGAAAACTAAAATTATTTTTACTATTTCAAATGAAAATTTAACCCAAATTGATAGCAGTATTTGTTTTCTACAGGCTGTATAAGTTATTGATATATTTTTGTAAATATATTTTCTACATAAAATAAGTTACCAAAGACTTTTCGAGTACGTAACATTCGATGAATGACGTGAAAAGTAACATTTGTGCAACTATTTAAAATCTTATAGCACACTAGCAAATACTCGACCCTACTCGGTAAATCCTACCCATGCATATACATTCCATGTAATACATTTCACATGCATCGCACCCTTGCTGTATGATAGAGCTACAAACTGTAGAAAGGTGACACTAAGGTTACTACAACAATTTCGAGGGAGATTCGTAATTCCCTTTCTTAATTTATTTTCATGTTCAATTCGATTAATAAAAATGACGATTTATGGTGAGTGCTTTCGCATTCATAGTCAACAAAACAATATGTTTACTTGTTACTCTTGCATCCGGCATGCGACGTTGTGCAATTTTGCCATCTTCTCATGTCATTATGACAAATTTTTTTTTAATTTTTAATAAGTTCTAGTTCGGATTCTTTAAACATTATTATTCTTTCAATAACGGCATAATTACACTTAAAATTTGCTTTATTCTTACTTACCTGACACCTTAAGTCGAATACTTTAGAAAAAAATGCGTGTGATGAACAGGAAATAGCAATTTATTAAAATAATAAATATTTCAAATAGAAAATAAAAGAACTGAGCTAAATAAATCAAAATAAAAGAAATCGGGGAAAAAATGTTCTAAAGATATTTATTAATGATTCCGTTTTATACCTTGATTTCGCAGTTGTCACAACTTACAACTAAAAGGTGCACACAATTTAGAAATTCTAAATTAATTCAGATCGAAAGAAACAGAAAATATCACTCTACATATAACAATAAAGAAATGTTTAATATTGAATTCACTAAACTATTATATATAATGTATAAAATTAAGCATATTGCCCAATCATATGTCTGAAATAAAATTTATGTGATGCCTGTACAAACAACACAAACACAAAATCAAACATAGAACAGAAAAACGGACAGGCAGACGTACTTAACTAAGTTCAGTCAATAAGTGAAAATAAGTACTCACAGTATGCTCAGTTGCTTGAAAATGAATTAAACCATTTGGACGTGTATGGGGCACATACAAATACAGATGGACAGACATACAGACATACACGAAACTCGCAAGAGGTGGATTTAGCATCAGAAGGTTCTAAAATGGATAGAAAGCTTGAAATGGGTCGTAAATATTCAATGTACAAACATTCCATTCTTATTTATATAGATATTGATGAAAAATATAACTTGACAAATTTTTGAACTGAGAAAAGATAGTTTTTGTTACTGTTATATGTGTTCGTGTTACTGTTATATGTGTTCGTGTTACTGTTATATGTGTTCGTGTTACTTTATTTGCTCCTAGTAACTAAATCTAAACTAGTTAGAATAAAAATGTTTATAGGACAAGATGGAGAGATCGAATGACACGTGTATTCAAAGTGACATGGATAAGTCATCAATTTTCTATTAAGCTATATATAGATGACAGTAGTGTTTCTGATGCTAAAGGAGTTTCTTTGTACGTATTCTGAAAGTGACGTCAGTGGATTCGCTTTTCAAATGCGATTTCAGCATTTCGCCTATAAATATTTCAAACAAAGAATTTCCTATTTTTGTAGGATAGTTGATTGGCCAACACTAATTCAACTAAAATCCAAACGTCGCCTAAACGGCAATAAACGAGCTTTTAAGTTAAACCCTATATATTATGCTCAGTAGTAAAGTAGTGGGTAGTGTAAGTAAACTCTTCACTTTTTGTATGGTTTGTATACACAAAAAACCCGTCTCGCAGAAACTTTCTTTCAGCGATTATCGTTAAACTATGATTGCCGCAAATGCATTTGTTCCAACTTTATACTTAATTGATTAAATGAATAGTAAATTATTCAATTCAACAATTTAAATTCTGACATTCTTTAAATTGTAATTTAAAACCTTAATTATAATTCTTGATTCAGAATCATTTGAAAGTTCTCCTCTCCAGAAATCTATAAATTCTTAAATTAAGCAGCAACATTAAAAACTTTGCGCTCCATACCAGGAGTCCAGTGGGTGGAATTCCTCACGGAAAAAAGAGCTTATTCCAAATCGGCAAAAAGATTTTTCACGGATAAACGCTTAGCCAAAAATATATTCGTAAAGTCAGCTTTTCCGTAAGTCCCGAGACAAAAAAAATCGATCCCGAAAACTTCCGAAGAGTATCGATTCCCGTCTCGTAACCTTTCCCGAGCAAGGATCATATCAGGTATGAAAAGTCAGAGGAAATAAAAAATAAGAGCAATAAATAAAATGAAACACGAAAAAACCTTCCGAGAAAACCATTTTTGTTCCTCCACATTTACTTTCTATGGTGGAATATATGAATACGTATATGGGGGATACCGGAAATGCTTGTAAAGTAGGAAAGTATTCGGTAGTGCATAAACTACTATACTTTTGCTCAGAATAACTTCAAGCTTTGGGTTGCCATAGAACCAAAGATATAATAAGATTATTTTGACGTTTATTCTTATTTGTGCGAGAAAGATTTCTAGTAGAGACAAAACGAATTTTTTAGTCCCCATAACCTTGAGACATTTTAGAGTAGAAAACAATTATGTGAATAAATATTACGAAAATTTTCACAATTTTGGAAGTTTTTCGTGTTTATTACATAAACCACTTTGGTAGGAATTGTCATTAATACGATAAAAATACTTCCCTTAAAGAACACGTGATTTTCTCCGGATTTCATGTAAATTCATCATTAGACGAAAAATTAAGTTTAAACTGACAATGACATAATAATGGCATAATGGCAAATAAATTAAACGGACTATGAGCACTAAATAAGGAAAATTTCATTTTTACATCCTTCAAAGCATTGAATTCTTACATTTTATTATTCGAATAATTTTAAACGCTATTATCTATTGGTCAGAACTTAAACATTTTCAGTAGTCGAAGGCAAATACTAGAAGGCTAGACTCATGCATCAATATTTCTCTAGTATAGTAGCATCCCAGACATTTCCGAATTTTTGTGTACATTTAATATTTTATGATTTTTTTGAATATATTTCCTAAACACCATTTCTCAAAATTTACACCTTGAAAGTATAATCACTAGTCGAAACATTCATTGATAAATACTTTAAATCAAATTGCATTGGGGAGACCGAAGCTAGTTGTCATAGGTTTTGGTTTTTAAGTTTTTTTTTTCAGTAATACTTTTTTTCAGCTACTATAACCAATGCTGCTGATAGTGAAACTCTTTGGCTACATATTGATGAAGAAAACATTTTTAAAAAGAGTGTAGTTTACTCGTTATTTATTCTAGTCAAAGTGTTCAAACTATGCCAACTTATCACTGATGCAGGGCAGGTTGGCATAACAACTGGGGTAAGTTGGCACAGAATGTCGTTGTGATAGGATCTGAGCAATGATGTTAGTTAATTAAATAAGATGCACTTTAAAACTTATATTTTAATATAAAATGAGAAAAACTAATAAAACAAAGCACAAAAGGGACATGGAAATCTTAACACTTCATGCCCACCAAAAAAATAAGGCAATCGTACATGGATTGGTGACTTTAATTTTTGAAAACGTTTGTTGCGGGCGGTTGTACCAGATTGTATCCATCACTGCTGGCCATCTCCAAAGTTTGCGTGTTTTCACCATTGTGAAAATATAAAATTCATCTACTTCGATTTCCACTATCCTTCCTATGCCAACTTGCCCCACGATTTAAATTTCAACTTGCCCACAGGACTTTTGTGGCAAGATGGCTGTCTCACTCTACCACATATGCTTTGCAAGCTATTCCAGTACAATAATATAATCTTTATTGCTCACTTAATCACACTTAATCATTAAAAACTCAACATATTCTATAGGGCTTCATAAAACACCTAAACCTTCAATTAAAGAAAAACCACTTACTTGGCAAAAATGAAAATCTGTATAATTTCTCTCTATGGAAAGTAAGATCACATTGAAACTAGAGTGGATGATACAATTACACACCTATAGTTAAATAGTGGCTATATCACCGCTCTGAAATCTATGTGGTAAAAAATACAAGTTGGATACCAACCTACCCCTTATGCCAACTAGCTCCAGTTTCCCCTACGGGCATATTTCTTGGTCATAAATATGCTTTAAACACATGCAAGATACTTAAGTTTTAAGAATAACAACTTATTCAAGCAATAAATTTTATACTCGCTGGTTGGAGCATAGGAATGATTGATTCCGTTACAACAGCCATCTCGTTTCAGAGATCTTCAAATAATGCTAGTCACGAAAAGAAGAACTTATTTTTACTTGATATGTCTACGGACCGAAAGGATTATTAAAAGGTACCTAGGGATGTACTTGTAGTATAGATTACTTACCTTGATCGGTCATATTTGGCAAAAGATAAGTGACAACTATTACGGGGATAGTATAGGTCAAGAGAGTGGGCTAAAACAAAGTGCGAGGAAGGGAAAATGAAAGCGAAAGGGTATATATTACTAAAAGACTTAAAGTGAATAAAGAGAAAAATAACTTTCTATCATGACATGAATGAATATAAAAACGGAATGCTAAACTTTGTGGTGATCCCCCCCCCAACTACTGACCCCAACCACAGAGTGGTTAAGGTGTACGCACACATTAGAACTTTAAAAATCCATATTTTCATAGTAGGTACGCTGAAAAGGTTTACGTTTAAAACCACTTCAGTAAAAAAAAACATATTAAACTAATTATTAATTAGCTAATTAAGATATAATGAGCAAAGTAGTATGTTTTTTTAGCAGTGATACATCAAATACTACTTTGTCTAAAAAGACAACTCTAATTCGAAATTATTTCTACTATTATTCTTCATGTTTTGACCCTCAATCAAGTTGCTAGAGAGAAAGGCTTTTCTGTTACAACTTTTTTCGCCAAGGATGCATAAAAAATCATGATTTTTTTGGGAAATTGAACATTTAAAAATCCATTAAAAATGTATTTCTTTACTAATAACTCTGAGGGCCAAAACATCCACTGGGTCATATAGATTACATTAATATAAAAATAATTATAATAAAAATAAAAATACTTATATATATATATATATATATATATATATATATATATATATATATATATATTGGTATCGTTTGAAAGCTAATGAATTGAAGAATATTTTGAGGCAATAAAAATAATTTAGACTTTCTGGTCCATTTTCAGGATTGCTAGTCTGTACATACACCTTAAGCTTCGGTGATTGATTCTGGATCTGGAACTTTTTTCCTGAATTGATAAATATTCTAGGGAGAAGAGCATTAACATTAAATATAAAAATATGAAATAAATGGAAATATTTCAAATTTAAGAAAATTTGATAAAATTGAAGTCCGAAATTATTATAGAGGTATGCTTAGACCATCCCACCATATCCATCGCCCTAGCTATTGATGATCAGAATTGGAAAGAAAGTAATTTAATGAGGTAATTAATTTAAGAAATTGAAGTCATGAACTTTATGATCCAAATGAAACCCACACACACCGACGCTTTGATTTATGTATTGAAAATGTATTAAACTGATGATGGCAGAAGGAGCAGAATTGACAAAATTCATTACAGATGCAAATAAGACAGATCATTCTCTGAAGTCAAGTTGCCAGGTAAAGCTGCCCTCCAGGCTATTCAAAAGGGTTACACCAAGCAAATAATCAACATTCACAGGTCCTGGACAAACTCCATGCTATGGACAAACAATGTATTCTACAATGGATACCTGCACACGTAGGTATAGAAGGGAATGAGGCAGCCGATGTACTGGCAAAGGAAGCGAGAGACCTCAGTGAAGATAAATTTCCCCTCGTCACCCTTAATGACATAAATGCAGTGGCAAAATCAAAATTCAAGATCAAGACCATCAAGTTGAAACATCAGATCTGTGAACTAACTACAAGCAGATCACTTGCCAAAACCATAGTAAGACTGAGAACTGGACACCTTAGGGGAATGAAAATTCAGCCGGATGGAGCAAGAACATATCCCAGCTGTAAAAACTGTGATACAGAATTAAATCCCGAACACGTCCTCTCTTGCCCGGCCATCTTGGCGAGCATTCAACAAATTAGTGACTCTCTCTTGGAGGACCTGTACTCGGACAATTACCTTAAAATAGCTGAGATTGTGTGGACCGTGCATGGCCCTATTTGAAGTGTTCTATCCATGGACAACAACAACAAGTTGCCATGAAATAGCTAAATTCGTTTATCCTCAAACCTCCAAAGATTCCTGAAATCCTTAACACCAATAAGTTGACCCTCAAAATGGTATCGAAGAGATAATTCGTCCTTCAAGAGCTGACCAAATTTGCTAATGATTCTCGCTATCAAGATATTTACGATTACTTTCTTATGACATGAACAACGTCTGGTTAATTTTGCTAATAGCAAGATACCTCGTAGAGAAAGTCACCAGGATAGTAAAGAAATCCTGTTGTAGGTAATTGTACAGTACAACCCTCAGAGGTGAGCACGAGCATATGCATGTTCGAGAACCGGAGATCTCCCATGCGTGACTTCGAACCAATTTCCATCATTTGACAAATGCAATTTCACTCAGGATTCTTTGAACCACTATCTCAGTAGAGTTCCCACTGCGCTATTAGTCTACGAGCTGTAGGTTTCTGTTCACGTAATTACCTTGAGTGTATTTCGCTCTTTAGAGCCAGTAAAGACTGTTCTCGGGTGTATGTGTCCATTACTTTATAAAATACATTGTTTGATGCAGCTTAGCCTGATCTAGACTTAGCACCATAAAAAAGACCAACCAACTTTTCAATCAATAGATGTGGTTTTTGTCATTAAATGTGATGTAGGAGAAAAAGCTATAATACGCTACTCATACATCTTGTGACACTCAGAAAGTTAAGTAGAATTTTTTTAAAATTTAGTTTGAAACTGGGGTGTGTCAAAAAGTAGACTAGACTCCAGACACACAAACTCAATATAAATACCCGATGCTACGAACCCGAAATGCCTCCTGGATGTCAAATATTAAGGATAAAATTTAATGGATTAGTTTTTACTGCTTTTTATTTCAGTTTTTGAACAATTTATTGACAAAAAAATTGTGAATTATTGATAATTATTTTAAAGAAGAAACTTTGAAAATAAGTATTTTCTTACAATAAAATATAAAGAATGTTCCCCGACCAGTCCAGACAAACAGTTTGAGACTTCATCTATCTTAAGTGTCCGGAGATAAAAACATAACTCAAACATTTTCTTTGCTCCTTACTCTGAAAATATTGAAACACATTCTAATTTAGCAGCTTTTAAAGTTCACTACAAAACATATTCTACCCTTAGTTCCATTTTTATATGTATTAATTAGAACTTTGAAAGTCAACCGTAGAGGGCGTTTTTAGTAAGTAAATGTATATAAGGTTATATATTAACCCTCAAAGTGGTTTGGATATTTTGTTGACAATATATCTTGGCAATCTATATCTGACTAATTCTACTAACAACGACATCATATATAGTCATTAATATACTGTCGATTACTTTTTATGATGACTAGATCAAAATCTGGTTTCTGCTGATTCTGATAGAAAGAGAGAGAAATTTACTAATTTATTTTTATTTATTTATTTTTACTACCTATCTATTATTACTTTAGACAGAGGATTATAAATTAAGCATAGAAAGGCAAATACCTTTGATTCAATTTTACGACTTATTATTTTTCAAATATCAACTATTGCTTGCATCTTTAATAAATATTGATAGGTATCCAAAGCGCTTAGTAACAAATGCCCATAAAACGTGCTATGCTATCAATATTCCTCATTAAAAAATTTTATTTTCTGAAAATAAATTAGTCTTCGGAACAATTTAAAGTAAAAAAATGATGAGATGGATACTTGAATACGAATTACTAAATAAATAATTTTACACTTTGATACGAATGCTTTTTACAATATATCGTAAATCTTTATAACACTACACTTTGTCATATATATAAAATTTTACAGTTTAACAATTTATTGATTTTATATGATTTCAAAAAAACTATATAATAATTCATTTCAATCTGATATATACTACTAACTGATCCTAAGAAGTAAACGTATAATTTTTCTGATAAAGTATTCACTGTAATAAACATTTCAACGTTTTTATAGCAACATAATTGGTCACTATGCTGTTTTGATGCAAATTTGTAACAAATTCGAGAACACGTTCAAATGAAGTACAAAACACAATAATATACCAATTAGTTAACTGTGGAAAATTATGTATAGGTAATTTTGAACTAATCTTCATTACCAAGCTAATAGTTTTCGATTTCCGAAGAAAATACGCTCAAATAAAATACTCAAATCTGAAATGTGAAAGCTTGAACCTGAAAATAAAAACCATGACAATTCATTTGTTACAGCTTTATGGGACGTTCTCAAAATATGGGAACACTAAATGTTAACTATGAATAAGCTTTAAAATTTTGAAATTTAACATCAACACTTTTTTGCTCTATTGTTTATTGGCCTAGAATATAATATACAATCATTCAAAGACAGAAACAGTTCTGCAAAATTATTAATTTAGCATTTAATTAAAATGTCTGTAGGTTACAGATTTTTGACATTGCTTTCCTGTAAGTTATAGATTTTGGACATTGCTGGCCTGTACGTTACACAGCTTTGGCATTTCCCAAGTCTAATGACTAATAAAAAATTAGTTATAAATTGCCAATGCTTTAAAATTAGAATAGATTTGAATATTTTAAAATTAGAATTGTGTTTTTCCAGATTTTCAAATCATGATTTGTGTAATTCTGTAGAATTTTATTACTAATTCCAAAAATTTGGGTTTGGTTGATTTTTGTGATCTTTTGAGTAATATATATTTACACATACAAAAAGGAAAACATGATCAAAAAATAAAAATAACTTTATCCTTTAAAACTCCTGAAAAAGGTATAACTCCTATAGAATAATCTGTAAAAAAAAAGTTCTAAAATTGTAAGTTTCATCGTAAAAAATTCATTTAAAGGATCATTACAGCCATAAAGCAAAAAATACAAAAGACAGAAATATATTATTTAAAAAACAAAACAAAAAAATTAAATCATTTACAATCGTAATGAGATTGTTGTTAAATCACGTCCAACATTGAATAATGACCTACGCCGTCGCCAATCGACATCGATCGTACACGATTGTTGGACATGTGCCTAGTAATGGTATTAATATTGTATCTGCTAAATGCACTTTACTTTTCGATAAAAAAAACTATTAATCTGATGAAAGGCGATTATAGTTAATATTTTTTGTTATGTTTTGGGACATCGGCAACTTCGTAAGATAAATTAAATCAGCAAAAAAGTTGGCAATTCGATCGTTACTCGATATTGACATAGCATTTTTCGAAATAAGGAAAGTATATTTACGACAAAGAAAACGCACAAAAACATTAAAATGCATTAAAATGTTTAAAAAGTCATTTTAAAGACAAATAAATGCAGTTTGAAGTACTTACTAATATATTTTTTGCTTCAGGTATAAAACTATTTCGATCGTTACTTTTGGATATCGCGAAACAAGCTGGATGGCTTTGGTATTGTTTCTTTGTTAATTCTACAAAATTTTAAACTAATGACGACATCTACTGATCAAATTAGTAAACAAACTATCCTTATATACTCCATTCATTTATTATTTTTTTTCACTTCTTGCAAACACATTAAAATTTATTTTCTTGTTAATGTACTGTATTAGTTAACTTTATAGATGACAAAATCCGACATTTGTACCTAAAGAATTTAATTTTAAGGATATTTACACCAAACTATTGTAATAATAATACTAATTTTTGTATCTGAACAGAACTAAAAACCCATTGAGAAAAATAAATTAATTTTAAGAATTAAATTTATTTGCTGTCAAAACTTAAAGTTATGATATGTGTCTTGTTCCCACCTTTTGAGAACTACACTTATTACAATTCATATATTTAATTAGCATAAATATTAAATAACACTTTAAATATTTGACTAATTCACATACACCTGACTTTTTTACATTGTAATTACTTCTTTAATTTGTTCTTAAAGTTGTGTTTTCTGAGTAAATCATGCAACCGTGATTTAATTTGCGCTACTTTCACGTTCAGCAAAGACATACAGCTCTTAGCTAAGACGTTTGGTACTCGCTGAAATATTTTCTACGATTTATTTGATGTCATCTGTCGATAAATCGATAGTTCTCATGGAGTTCTGCACACTGGAGTTGCTCATAACTTCAGAAAAATCAATCTTCAATAACAAAAACTGCTCTTCCATCTTTTTTTTCATAAACTGTCAAACGCATATACACATATCGAAACTTGAAACGTTTTTACAGTGCAAATATCGATGATGTAAGTTAGCTTGTAAAAGGAATGGTTGGTTATTTGCTATAGCGCATGGACCAGGTCTGGCCAAACTGCGTCCAGAAAAGAATGAATAATTCAACTTATCTTCGACATATACAAAAGGATAAACGTGAGAAGAAAAGTGTTATTGATTTCGAAGTAAAGATCATGATTTTACCGAAGGTATTCTATATGACAGGATTGAGGAAGCTGGCTCTGGTGTTCACTCTTAAATTATTCACTTTCCTTAACCTCCTCAGTTCAGAAGTATCACATGTGATACTCATGTTTCTGAATTTTTTCTCATTCATGTATAGAGATTTGTGTAACTTGTAAAAATAAAATGTAATTTGAATATAATCCTTAAATTCTTAATTTTTGATTTTGTGGTAGATTAACCCTGAAGTATCACATGTGATACTTGCCCTACCCACCCCCTAACAAAACAATAAAACTGATTTTTCTGAACTTACAATGATGGAAATAGTAACATATAAACATTTCTGAGGAAGATCAGTTGTAATTTTCTGTGACAGGTCTGAGGAGGTTAAAGCCGTAGGCAGCTATTCTACTCATTTTAACGGAGAGTTCGTAGCAATTTATGGGGCATTCAAACAGCTTCTTCTGAGAAAAGATTCATTCTAAACGGAATTATTTTATTTGACTTAAAATCTGCACTACAAGCGGTATCTTCAAACTCGTTTCAAGATTGCCTAGGTGTTATGTAGTGCAGACATCTTGAAAATCAAGCTGATGCGTTGGTTGCAGCTCAATGGGTTTCGTCTCATTGCAGCGTATCTGGAAATGATAGAGCGGACTATCTCGCCAAAAAAGGAACCAAGATCAACCAAAAGCCTTTAAACCCTCTGTCTTGTCACACTTCAAAGCTTTGAGTAAAAGAGTTGTTCAAGCACCACCAATAGAAAGACATCAATGCCACCAAAGATAAATATTGGGAATGTCTTCTTTCCTTCAGTGACGTAGCCTTAGACTTTCCAATGAAGGTTTCAGTTGTACATATTTACACATTTATTTTATTGTAACAGTTTTGCCTCTCCTGATTGTATTTTATGTAATAGTAGACAACCTATAACGTCTCATCTCTTAAACACGTGCACTGCACTTAATAATTTTAGTAATATGGTGCAGACATATTGGGAAGCCAGATGACGAATGGCGTAAAGTTAAGTGCATGGTATATTTTTCATTCACTCAGATCATTATGGAATACCAAACTGCTAATTAAGTGTCGAATAAACTTTAAATTTAACCATTGCATTGTGACAAAAGTTATTCCTTGTGTTGCACTCCTCAAACACACACAAGAAACAGTTCACTTATATAAATTGTGATGGATATTACACGTCTGTTTGGCTTACGATTAACATTACCGCCACACTGCAAAGAGAAAAGAACTAAGTAACAACCCATCATCCCAGCTATAACCTCTAAATTTACGACCAATCAAATGAAATATCCATGGAAACCACAACCCGCATTTAATATTACCAGTCGTTTCCTACTCAACGGTGCTTGAAAACAAAAATCAAGTTCTCGGATATTCAAAATTTCCTCTCAAAACTCCGAGAGCTTTACTCGGCTAATGCTTCGTCTCCCCCATAGCTTCGTAAACTCTGGTTTAGTCGGGTGACAATCTCAATTAATGTGCTGATGCAATAGCCTCGTTAAGAGTCTCCATCCCATAAGCCCGGCATGGCTAAATATCCCCGGGCATTTAGGTGGTATGACCACTAGTCATTCGAAATCAGGCAGTTTCAGACTTTAATTGCATGTGAACGCAGTGCACAGACAATCAATACTACAAGGTCGAACTCAAACTCAAACACACTTTAAAAATATGTTTTTCGAGATTAACAACAGCGTTGCGTCTGGGCCATTAGGTACTGGACAGCGGTGAACACGAGTCACGCTTTCCTAGAAGTATGGATATTGTTTGGTGCTATTAGCATACTCATATTTTTGTTTATGAATGTCTTTAGAGCATTGAGGGGTTTACCCGACAAACAGAATATTTCCAATGGATTCTACTCTAAGGAAGTCAAAGGGGACAATTCTGCTAAGTGTATTTGCCCACTGCGTTAGCAATCTGTGATTTATAAGTGGTCGATTACTGTCAAGTTTGATTTCTACCTGAATGTAGTTCTCTCTGCTGGGTCAATAAAACTTTATTCCTGATTTTCTGGACATTGTCTGTACTGTAATTTGCACAGATTAGCCAAATATGACCGTTGCTCAACAAAACAATCCACTAATACAATGAGCAATAGAATCTTTCCACATTGGATTCTATTCTAGGGAAAGGACCAATAGAATATTTCCGAAGATTCTAAAAATATGCAGATTGTTTCGAAATATGTAGTTATTTAGACATTAAAGGTGTTAGGTTAAAAGCAAAACTACACTATTTGGTGACAAGAATAAAATCTGAGTATTCAAGTCGTACATAAATACACAGACCAGTCACATTAATGTGACCACCTGTCAAAAGCCAGAATAACCACCTTTGGCAGAACGGACCGCTGCGATACGTGCAGGAAGAGAGTCAATTAGGTTTCTGAAGGCGTTCACTGGGATGTTGGGCCATGCCGACTCCAGTGCCGTGGCCAGATGCGCTAGATTACTCGGTTTCGGATCCATGGCAATTGTTGCAGGGTGTTTGCTTTCAGACGTTTCACGCCGTTGACGCCAACGTCCATCTGTCCGATGGAGCATAAAACGTGATTCATCGGAAAAAGTCACCTGTCGCCATTCTGTGGACGTCCAGTTGTGGTACTAGCGTGCAAATTCCAGCCTTCGTCGCAGATGAACAGCAGTCAACAAAGGTGCATTAACCAGGCGTCTGCTGCGGAGGCCCATACGCAGCAACGTTCGCTGAACCGTTGTTGAGGATACACTCTTGGTAGCCCCTTGGTTCATCTGGGCGGTCAGTTCCTCAACAGTTGCACGTCTATTCGCCCGAACGCATCTCCGTAGCCTTCGTTCGCCTCTGTCATCTATAGCCCGTGGTGCACCACATGTGCTACGCCGCTGATTTTGGATAGTGCCATTTTGCCATGCACGGTATACTTTTAACCACGGCGGCACGCGAACAGTTCACAAAATTAGCCGTTTCCGAAATGCTTCCACCCTTGACCCGAAAGTCAATAATCATGCCCTTTAGGACGTCGGATAAATCTCAACGTTTATGCATTACGCCAACGATTGAAATGCTTTCCGATGCCCCAGGACATCCTTTATATACAATCCACTGCAATGTGCTGCCACCTGCCTTTTGTGATTGGTTATTTCACGTTGATGTCGTAAGTAGGTGGTGGTCACATTAATGTGACTGGACTGTGTATATCGATAAGTTATAATGGGTCATTTCAAATTATTGCGGAACTATGCACTATAGCTATGTAACAGTCTACGTAATGTTCTAGTAGCGTAATAATTCTTCGAAAGATATAGTTTACTAAAGTTATATATTCAGACCATAAATTGTTAACTTAGGATGCAGCATCAAATACCCATTTTTCCCTCTACCCGACGGAAAAATGGATATTTAATGTTACTGTTATACAGTGAACAGATCACATAAATCGTATCCATTATCATGGTTTTACGCGTTGAAGCTTTCCAGGTAAATGAAATAGACTAGAATACCTGGAGCATGGCACCTGAGCTTAAGATTTTTAATTGCTATTGAATGACATAGTCGTGACTCACACTTGACACCTTACATAATGAATATAATCATCAATATAAACATTTTATACCACCAAATGAAATACAATTTATTTCAAATATAAAGCCTCTTTACCTAAACTGAATTCTACTTATGTGTATAGGAAAAACTACAGCCATCGGTCACATTACCACGAACAGCTTCAGAACATCAGTTTCAATTGCGTTCAACTCACCTGTTAATAGGCAATTTGCTGTTTTGACGTTAAGACCTATTTCTACATTCTTTCACAGTTGCTTTTTTTAAAGGATTTTTTCAGAAACTTGCCAGATATTTGATTGTTCTCGATAGTCTGAATTACTTTAGAGTAGCGAGCTCCTCATGTATGTATCTCTACAACTCAAATGAAGCATATTTAAGATAAGCGACAAAAATTGGTGATTTAAACTTTATATATATATATATATATATATATATATATATATATATTTCTAAAACAAGAGAAAATTCAAAAGATAAAAACCAGAAGGAATTTGTTGAAAATGAAAGTGTTGGTGGATGAGGGCGTCTTAAGGGAGGAGCCTGACCCATTCAACACGAAATGCTGTTTTCTCCATATATGAGTAGAAAAACGCTAAGAAATTTATCTTATATCATTGTTTATATACACCTAAATACCATTAAAATAAAACCTACCAAACAAAGCATTAAAGTATGAATAAAAAGAAAACGAAATCCAAATAGCAACAGCAGGTGGAAATTTTTCAACACCAAGCCAGAAGATCGCATCAAATGTTGCTACCCACTTCGACAAACAAAACGCCAACACAAATGTCTCAGTAGAAATAACGAGATAGAATTAGTCATCGGTTGCGTAATTGTTAATACAAATTAATCCGTCATGAAAATTAATAAAGAAATAAGAAGAGGCGTTATTATTGAGAAGTGAGTTTTAAATTTTAAAAAAACGAAGCATGACTTACTGTGTGATTCAAAGGGTCGATCCAACGAGCACCCGAAGGCAGAAGACTGAATTAGCTCCAAATAAATTATTTTCAATTCCTTCTTCGTTTAGAAATTATACATATATAATTATATAATTATATAATTATATAATTATATATATATATATATATATATATATATATATATATATATATATATATAGCCATGTGGTCACAATTATGCATTTTAGAATCCGCGTATAAAAGTCGTCAGCGTCTTATATTAAAATTTATATTTGTTTGGGTACTCTACAGGGTGGTCCCGAATTCATGGTACAAACTTTAATGGTAGGTACAGGACATTGTAACAATGATTTATTGTATAGGAATGTATAGTCGCAAGTGACGCGGTGAGGCGAAAACAGGGGAAATAACGGCCGAAAGGAAAAACAAAGATTTTATTGAAAGCGTTGTTGACAAGTGTCATGTTTACAGTAATTGTTCAAAATTGCGTCCACCAGTATCGATACATGCTTGACAGAGTCGGTGGAGCGATTGGCGTACACGTTCAAAGATGCCTGGTATTTCACGCACACCTGCAGCAGCTACAGATAAGCGAGCGACGAGATCCTCATCTGAGTCAACTGGAGTCTCATAAACAAGATGCTTTAGATGTCCCCATAAAAAGTAATCGAGGCTCGATAAATCGGGAGATCGGGGTGGCCAAGGGACTGGTCCACCACGCCCAATCCATCGAGTACCAAACGTGGCATTCAGGTAATTCCGTACATCAATGCTGAAGTGTGCTGGCGCCCCATCGTGCTGAAACCACATGCGGTTACGAATGGCGATCGGAACATCATGCAGCAGTTGTGGTAACACTTCTTTCAGAAAAATAAGATAGCTTCCGCCAGTGAGCCGCGTGGGTAGTAAGTATGGGCCAATCAAAAAGTCGTTCACAATACCAGCCCACACATTAATACTGAAACTTTGTTGAAACGCATGTCGACGCGTTGCATGTGGATTATCGGTTGCCCACACATGGGAATTGTGCGCATTAAAGACACCCTCGCTTGAAAATGTCGCTTCATCTGTAAATAGCACATAATCTACGAAATCCGGCTGCAACGCACATTGCTGCATCACCCACAGGCAGAAGTTCACGCGGCGAGGATAATCTGCCGGATTCAATGCTTGTACTTTCTGAAAATGGAAGGGGTGTAAGCGATTTTCGTTTAACACTCTGCATACAGTCTGATGACTCACACCTACGTCACGCGCAAGAGTTCTTGTGCTTGACTCGGGTCTATCAGCCACAATGTTCAAGATGCTTTCTTCCAGCCTTGGAGTGCGTACAGCTCTTACTCGACCAGCGCCATGTCTGTTGACGTCGAACGCACCTGTTTCACAAAGTTGACGATGTAACAGTTGAAAAATTCTATGATCCGGCATTCGTCGATCAGGATACTCCGCGCGATACATTCGTAACGCAGCTCTGCCGTTACCATTTGCACGGCCGTACATGTAATGCATGTCTGCTTTTTCTGCATACGTAAAGTCACCCATCGTCTACGGCAACACAATTGTGAATGGCGCTTTTCCCTACTGCGATGCATCATGTTCAACAGAGGCTAGACATCTACTGCCCTCTACCGGCAATGATACCAACCGATCACTCCATTTCTCTTTCCTTTTATTTCCCCTGTTTACGCCTCACCGCGTCACTTGCGACTATACATTCCTATACAATAAATCATTGTTACAATGTCCTGTACCTACCATTAAAGTTTGTACCATGAATTCGGGACCACCCTGTATACTCTAGTTTCAAAATTTCGTGTTGTAAATGTAAAATGAATTCCACAAACTTTTTTTGGCAAAATTGAATGTTTCCTTTGCAATTTCTGAAGATTGTGCACAGTTTTATATTAAAACGACCCGTAATGCATACAGAGGTTTTGAATAACGTTCGTAGTTAGTATTTATTTCCTATCCACAGTTCCACTAAACAATCATAAATTTGAAACACCATAAAGAAGTTATAACTTTAAATAAACGTGGTAAAAAAGGTACTTGTATTATGTTTATCGTAGTGTAAGTGCGCACAAAGCGAAAATAAAGTTTTAATCCGTGGAAGATAGAAAAACTATTGTAAAATTTACTGCTGGAATACATTTTCGGATAATTTTTGAAAACATTAATCTTTATGTTCCTTAGATAATCCTCATGTTGCTCAAAACAAACAAATCTAAATCCTGCACAAAATTAATTGAAAGAGACCCTGCTTCTAAGCTTAGCAATATTTATTTTAATGCACAATGTTGGCTTTCGATTAGTTCTATATTCCAGAAAAACCAACTCTTAACTCTATTTTTTTTTATGAATTTCATAATTTCACTACATAAAATAAGGATTTGAATTTAAAAATGGCTTTTACGTTATTGATGTACAGAATGTCTCAAATTTAAAGTCTATTAGTTAAAAAGACAAAAAGAAAACGTGCATAGTAAGTACATTTATATTTTTTATCCATAGAATCCCCTGTTCGTGTAATACAAAAAAAAAGGCTTTTCCATGTCAATTTGAAACTTTTATCCTTCAGTCGCACAGTAAATATATCCTTCACTCTATTTTCTTTCGAAATACCAAGACAATTTTAAATTCCGTGGGCATATGCTGGATATAGAATATGAGTGGTTTCCAGAAGTTATTCGTAGAAGTCATGCGAACGATTATCTGTTAAGAAAAGATGAATACTATCATTGGGGAATACCCTAGTAGTGTATTATTTCTTTTACCCCATACCTCACTAAAATACTAAGTAACCTTATGTATTGTTTAAAACAGCGGTTCTTAACCTGAGGTGCGTGTACCCCAGTGTTCGAGAAGGCAGTACTATGGGTGGGAGAGAAGTTTCTAAATTTTCGATGGAACCGCCTGTAAGAAAGTAGCGAAACCTACGTCGACTTTTGGAACTGCCACTCCTATCTTTGCATCAGACACTAAGATATATAAACTGGAGTAAGCAATACTGCTTCAAAGACGGCACAAAAATGCACCAGGCTAGGAAACCTATTTACACAGAAACATCATTTTAACATGCAGTAATAAAAACTCTTTTGAATAAGTAAGCACATTTTTAGGTTTGATTAATTATTTTTGCCACAAATGAAGAGTAAAATTATGTTTTTAATGGGAGTTATCATCAAGCTCAGAATTTTCATCACTTTTTCACAAAAAATCATATTCAGATCTCGCTTAAATGCAGATGATAACATGCGCAAGATCATAAAAGAAGCCTCGTTTCAAAAGTATTGTTATACATAAACAACAACGTAGACATTGGTTTTCACGGGTTTATTTTTTAATAAATAAATTATATTGTAATTGATGTAATATCTTTAATTAAGAAATAGAAACACATTTTTCAAGGGGTTGACAAAACTTATTTTTAGATTGAAGGAGATGCGAATCATTAAAAACGTTTAGAATCACTGTTTTAAAAGACTCCGTGGATTCTTGTATTGATCCCCTTATACTAGAATAAAATCTTTCGAAAGGATTATTGGTAACACGTTACATTTAAAAGGTATTATGCAGAAGTCAAAACTTACTAAGAGAGATTAATTTACAAAATATTAACACATGCTAGGAATCATAGATAGACACGTTTTTGGAACTGTAACAAATTATCATTCTAAGTCAAAATTTAGAAAATGTAGCTATGTAATGTTCCATAGTTACAACCATAAAAATGATATTTAGAAGCCAATACCTAACAAGTTTAGTCAGCAAAATAGTTACACTGCATATGTGTTGATACAAATCAGAGTTGGATACCAATACAAGTGTAATAAATTAACATTTAAATTCAAAATTTATGTTTTTTAAATCTACTCCAGACTACAGTATTTTTGGCATACATCGGGCAGTAAAATAGTCTTGAAACACATACAAAATATGTAACTCTTTCAGCACTATTATTCCCTTTGGTGTCAGTAAATTCAGGACAACTATTACGGTAATTCCTGTCAAATCTGAATAGCCACAGAATAGGCAAATTATATAGCTAACAAGGTATATATTACAGGTAGTAGTATTCAATGAAAACCTGAACCGATAAACTGACATCTTAGCAAGGAGAACCTCGCTTTTTCTTTAGTTATATCCAAATTTAGGAACTACAACTATGCAATGTTCCAAAGATATGCACACTGTTCAGTAAGTTTAACCTCTGAGCAACGAAACAAAACATTTACTTGAAGAGTACAGAATGCTTTTAAAACCTAGATCAGTGGCTTTTCACTGCTGATCACACAGTTAAAAGAATGTTACATCTTAGTAACGATTTGTATCAATGCCACTCTTTATTTTATGTAGCACAAAACCGAAAATAATCATTGCCTCTGCATGCAAAGCGAATATTTTTTAAAGAAATAATCTCCCTACTCTCACTCACCAACTGCTGCAGATTACAATCCTATTTCTATCAACTATCCAGTTTTAACACTTCGGGAACATGTGTACCAAAGGAAGTTGAAATAGGCACCAGGAGCGATTCCTTTTCCTTCGAATCTTTCGAAGAATGGGATTTAACGCCCACTCGTTCTAAACTAAAAGAATTTTTCTGCCAATATATCCTCCCTCACTTGCCCATTGTGCTTCGTTTTTTATTAGTTTCACCATTCCTAGAGAGAAAAATAAGCCGAAGTTCCCAGTATATACACTAGTAAAAACAACATTTTGAATCCAGTTCTTATAA
Source organism: Metellina segmentata (assembly GCA_947359465.1). Classification (NCBI taxonomy): domain Eukaryota; kingdom Metazoa; phylum Arthropoda; class Arachnida; order Araneae; family Tetragnathidae; genus Metellina; species Metellina segmentata. The sequence continues at coordinate 64,873,351 of OX375874.1, read as the reverse complement.
AGTTTTATCTACGATAAATGGTTAGATTCATCCCTGAGTGTATTTCTCTATTCTATGTCAGTAAAGCATTCCTTGTGTCCATGACCATTTATTTGACGGTGTTTGGCATATTTTCGTAAATTCCAACCAATTCGCTATCAACAAAATGAGACAGAAAACATAAAGTGCAACTTGTAATGTTCCAAAGATGTAAAACGGTAGAAACAATGCTTAAAAAGTTTAACCTAAGCAACGGCAACAATATATTTACATGTACACTATATTCTATGTCAGTAAAGCATTCCTTGTGTCCATGACTATTTATTAGACGCTGTTTGGCATAATTCTGTAAAATCCAACCAATTCGCTATCACCAAAATGAGACAGAACAAAGAAAGCGTAACCTGTAATGTTCCAAAGGTGTAAAGCGGTGAAAACAATGTTTAAAAAGTTTAACCTAAGAAACGCAACAATATATTTACATGTACACTATAGGAATCCTTTACTTAGTTATAGAAATAGCTTTAGAAATAGTTCACTGTTTTTCATCGATACACACTTTGTCGTAGAAGTAAGCTAGATCTGAGCACTAGTATAATTTGTAATCGTTCCTCATTTTATCACAAAAAAATCGAAAATAAACAATTCCTTTGCATGCAAAGTGAGTATTTATTGAAATTATCTCCCTGATCCCCAAACGTTGCAGATTACAATCCAATTTCCATCAATACTTCAAATCCAGATTTAACACTTCAGGAACACGTGCACGGAAAGGAAGTTGAAATAGGCCCCGGGAGCAATTCTCCCTGTTCATTCGAATCGCTCGATGGAACGGGATTTAAACGCCCGCTCGTTCTAAACTAAAAGGATTTTTCTGCCAATATATCCTCCCCCACTTGCCTGACCCTGCGCTTCCTCTTTTTTATTAGTTCCAGCATTCCCGAAGAGGAAAATAAGGAAACACAGAGAAAGAGCGAGTCGCAAAAGATGAAAGAGAAGAAGAGATTGCTATGCTAAGAAACATCCGAGAGAAGAAATTTCTGGAAAAGGCAGGGGTGGAAATGCGTTTAAGACAGATTGAGAAACGTAAAACTATGAGATAAATAAAAAAAGGTGATGGGTTTCTTCCTCGGTTTTTTTCTTTAAATATTCAGGCAAAATCGAAACTCTCTCAGTAGTAGAATTTCAAATATTTATCAGGTATATAGTACAATATTGGACGGATTCTGCATAAAACATGAAATACAAAGCTATAAAAGTTTTCATATTTTATGAGGGAGGGGGATCTTAAAGCGTTCCAGGATTTAAGATAGACAGGTTTATATTTATTTTCGAAAACTTTTGTTCGGAATTTGACATCTACCAGCACGCAGAGGGATGAGAAAAAATGCTTCTAAAAACAACGGCATTTTAAGGATGTTTCGTGTAGTCGCAAGAATATTAAATGATTATCTCTTCAGTTAAGTGCAGGTCTCGAAGGATAAGGGACTTCTTCAACTTCATGGATTGTGGCACTGGCTTTAATAAATCAAGGGATTCTGCACTAAGTGAAAAAGCTTGTATTTTTAAGGGTAAAGCGGAGTGCTCTGTAAGAAAGTAAATTAAATTTGTGGATAAATGTTGTATGCCCTTCACTTCATACTGGACCTGAATTAGAGAGATATATTTTCCGAGTAATACATTTAGTGTATTAATCTTCTCTTTTGGTACTGGGATTATATGGAACGTTTTTGCGGAGTATTAATTTTATTTTCCTAATTAATTTACTGCTTATAGTTTAAATAAGTTAAATTCAGAAATTTATCCATTCTGAATTCTTAAAAAGGGTGTTCTTTAACCCTCCAAATGATACACACGTATATATTCGCTTTGCAACCTTCAGACTTCTGTCTTTGACGTTTAACCATTTCGACCATCTTGACCAATATAATGTTTCCTAAGATTGTATTCAATTAATGAACGTGTTTATTCATTCGTTACGTGTTTTGTAGGAAAAGCGGAGTGTTCTGTAGGAAAGTAAATTAAATTTGTGGATAAATGTTGTATGCCCTTCACTTCATACTGGACCTGAATTAGAGAGATATATTTTCCGAGTAATACATTTATTGTATTAATCTTCTCTTTTGGTACTGGGATTATATGGAACGTTTTTGCGGAGTATTAATTTTATTTTCCTAATTAATTTACTGCTTATAGTTTAAATAAGTTAAATTCAGAAATTTATCCATTCTGAATTTTTAAAAAGGGTGTTCTTTAACCCTCCAAATGATACACATGTATATATTTGCTTTGCAACCTTCAGACTTCTGTCTTTGACTTTTAAACATTTCGACCATCTTGACTAATAGAATGTTTCCTAAGATTATATTCAATTAATAAACGTGTTTATTCATTCATTATTTGTTTTTGTGCGCAAAAAGCAATGCTACTCTATAATACTTGTAAATATCTTGACTCTCAAATGGTTAACATAAACAGTCACTAGATTGATGTAGCGATATTTTTACACTAAGTGATCTAAACTGAAATTTACATAGTTATGAATTATCTTTATCAAGAGAAGTTGATTTCACACAAGAAACTAGAAACAATGCGCATCAAGTACCAATGTGATTGTTATAATCGTCCCTTTCCTAAAAATTAAATTATCTATATTTCTTATACGATTATTTAAATTCTATTAGTCCACTTGATTTACAAAATAATTTCCAAACTATCGACGATGATATTCAATGAGATTAAAAGAAAATATACGTACAGTTAGCTTATCAAATAATATTTTAACCCCACACTAGTATCATAATGCGACATGAACAACACACTTGTTTGGATTTGGCCTGGGTGAGACCTTGATACAGAAGGTTTAATAATAATAACAGTATGATAATATGTATTTTTAATGTTAAAGGAATTTAAAAATTTGCTTTCTTTTGTATATATGTACATTAAAATACTAAAATGTGCTCTTGTGAAAAATAAAACTGTAGTAATGTTCCGTTATAACAACAATTCTAAAAACCCCATAGAGTGTGTACATTCATAAAAATAGAATTGCACTAGAAACAATACATACATCAAACTAAACAGAATATTTAGTTCGATATTCATCTTTATCAGGGATATTACTCAATGAGTCAGGGTGCTAGTGTCATATAGGTTTGCTCGCATGTTAATTGTTTGTTCTTAAGGTATCCGAACACGTTAAAAATGTCGTCTTTGACCAAAAGTTTAAAAAAAATTTATCCTTTGATAGAGTATTTATTTGACTATCCAAGATATATCTGATTTTTCCTCTAAATTAATTAGTTGCAGAGATATTAAAATTTTAACAAAGGCGAGAAAACCGGAAATAGTTATGGAAAACACCGGAAATAGCCGTTAAACGACCAAAAGCCTGTCAAAATTTAAATTTAAAACTTACTTTTTTCTTTGCAAATATTATTTCAATACGGTTTTTCAAATGTTTAAATGGTTTCTCTTTTGGAAATGTTGGGAACATTTTTAAAGAGAAGTGAAGAACAAAATTGTTTACACAAACAGTAAAAGCAAGAGAGAGCAAACGATACATTTCAACTACTTTTTACTCTAAATTCTTTTTTATGCAATATTTTCTCACTTCAAATATCATAGCACAAAATGTTATTAATGGATTCTCGTACAACTTTGAGAACTTGTTCTTTATAAGTTATGTTCTTATGTATAGGGAATGAATTAGAATAATTATGCTAAGTTGAATGAATTTTTCGATTGCTTGTAAAATATTTTTTTATTTAAATATCATTTTGATTCAGTTCAATCCCTACAAAAATGTATGTAGTTTATTTTGGTAGTGCCATTTTTCAATTTGGTTGAACAGATTTATTTTCATGTAGTACATTTGAAGTTTTTGACAAATTTCTTTAAAATTTTATACATAATCATAATTTTTAGAAAAATATTAATGTATTTTAAATACTTATAGCCCAATGCTATTGTTTAATAACACTAAATATAAAATTATCATTAAATTGTTTCTATACCACATTAAAAAAAGGGTTTAGAACGTATCCGGATACCTTTAAGGCTCCAGGAAATAAGATGAACTTCTTTGAAGTTTAAAGACCGGAATGGGGTTTCATGAGTATAGCGCAACTAAACTTGAAGGTGATCGAATTAAAACACGAAATCAAAAAGTTGTTTAGCGATGAGGTACGCAAACACTTATATATTTTATAGGATTCAGTTTCGGATTATATATCATTGCACAGTGCAATTGTGGTAGAATGTTTTCAAAATGAAACATGGAAATCAAACCTATGGCCAACCCTGGCGCATGAAACGTTCCCCAGACATTTAATGTGATCCGAATATGTATAATTTCATGGTATAGTAGAACTATGTGATCTAATTGAAACATGGAAACAAAGGGTTGTCACCCTCAAAGTATGCAAACACTTCCCAGATATTTTATAAGATTCAATTAAATGATTATGTATCATTTCCCTGTATAAACATTATCATATTACATTTCAATGAGCACCCCATGAAAATATTTTAATGTAGGATGCACTGTTAATATCCTGCTTCCATTCCAAAAAAGCAACCAAAATAATATATATCCCATTAAAAGCACTCCAATCACACTTACAGCGAATGAAGGGTGAGGTCGGTGAACTCATTTTTCACTGGGATGCAACGCCAAAATTATCTGACAGAAAAACTCTGTCTCGCTTGAGGTTTTGTTCAATCACCTAAATATTACGAGGTGGGACCTCATTTTTTGTTACCTCTATCACAGAAACGCATGACGCGGAAAAGAAGAAAACCCTCTATCACGACCGTGCGATTGCTGTCGCTCTGACTCGAAAAGTGATTATCTTCCAACTTATTTTTACGACCAGCTACCGCCATGATCCGAGCATGAAAATGGCGTGTCACGATGCTCACGTACGCGAAGGTAAAAGACATTAAAGAAAGGAAAAAGGAAAGTTTTATTTTTCATACTTCACGAAGTATAATGAATATACTTATTTGCGAAAGATTAAAAAGAGGAGGAATGCTTTTCATCGATTTTTCCTTCGCAGTTTCTTTTTTTCGTTAGTTAAGCGCGTAGTGTGTGTTTTTTTTTTTTTTTTTTAAGAAAAGGGGGGTTGAAACATTGATAAACAGGTTTTAGTATTCCAAACTAATGAAATCATAATTTACGAAGAATGATTGGAATTTTTTGGAAACTGTCTAACTCTATTTTTTCAGATAATCGTTTGCTTAAATGCTGATTTCTTAAGAACACTATCAACAAAGTGGAATGTAATTATCTTGTGCTTCTCATAAATTTGAAAACATTTCACAAACATATCTTTGAATTTGATGTTTTGAAGTTTCGCTGCTTTTTAGATATGTCAACATTCATATTTCAAAGGAAGGAATTTGTTTGGAATTTGTGAAATTATTGAATTTTACCAGTTTTAGACAGTTGTTTTAAAAAATATTTAAGGAATTTTAATATTTTTGATTTGTCTAAACTAGAAGATATTTTTCAACTCAAAAATATGTTTGAGTAGGAATTTCTAAGTTTTGCTGCATTAAAGATTTGTTACCCTAGATATTCTGAAGCAAGCATTTTTATTGTTCACCATCAAGAAAGAAGTTAAATATGTTTGGCTTTGTTTATATTTGAAAATATTTCACACCAAAAAAATTGGGGAAGAATTTCTGAAGTTTTACTGCATTATTAATTTGTTACACTACAATTTCAGAAGGAAGTAGTTTGACTGCAAATTGCAAAACAGTCTAATTCCATTTTTTCAGATAATCATTTACTTAAATATTTACTTCTTATGATCGTCATGTTTACAATACGTACTGGAAAAAAAGTCTCTCCAGCGCTGAAGCACTACCACCACATACATGTATCGTGATATAGAATGCCTGGCGTGGTAAACACCTCGATCCATATGGAAATCTGATTAAGGACTTGAATGATAAAGAGCCTCCAATGAGCTTTCGATCACACTCTTATTGATATTTACAGATAACTAGCTGAAATCCTCTGCGTTGCTCGGGTTTCAAATATGACCAAGACAGCTAAAAAATGACGGCAACATTTCCTTGTGTTAACTCAAATGCACAAACTTTGCAGAACTTGTTTCCTTATCCATGTCTATTTATTGCAGGAAATCAAACTTTAGATATTAAAATTGGGGCTCCGAGGGGCACTTTTAGGACTACCTGGGTGCCAATTTTCATGGCTACAGATTGGTCTGGAGCCAGGAAATAAATAGCCTATGTTTTCCGCAGTGTTCTAAAATATAAGTGTGCCAAATTTGGTGTGGATTGTTTAAATGGTTTAGATTCTTATAGAGAATATGCACACATACGTACATACATACATATATATATATATATATATATATATATATATATGCAGCAGCTACTGATAAGCGAGCGACGAGATCCTCATCTGAGTCAACTGGAGTCTCATAAACAAGATGCTTTAGATGTCCCCATAAAAAGTAATCGAGGCTCGATAAATCGGGAGATCGGGGTGGCCAAGGGACTGGTCCACCACGCCCAATCCATCGAGTACCAAACGTGGCATTCAGGTAATTCCGTACATCAATGCTGAAGTGTGCTGGCGCCCCATCGTGCTGAAACCACATGCGGTTACGAATGGCGATCGGAACATCATGCAGCAGTTGTGGTAACACTTCTTTCAGAAAAATAAGATAGCTTCCGCCAGTGAGCCGCGTGGGTAGTAAGTATGGGCCAATCAAAAAGTCGTTCACAATACCAGCCCACACATTAATACTGAAACGTTGTTGAAACGCATGTCGACGCGTTGCATGTGGATTATCGGTTGCCCACACATGGGAATTGTGCGCATTAAAGACACCCTCGCGTGAAAATGTCGCTTCATCTGTAAATAGCACATAATCTACGAAATCCGGCTGCAACGCACATTGCTGCATCACCCACAGGCAGAAGTTCACGCGGCGAGGATAATCTGCCGGATTCAATGCTTGTACTTTCTGAAAATGGAAGGGGTGTAAGCGATTTTCGTTTAACACTCTGCATACAGTCTGATGACTCACACCTACGTCACGCGCAACAGTTCTTGTGCTTGACTCGGGTCTATCAGCCACAATGTTCAAGATGCTTTCTTCCAGCCTTGGAGTGCGTACAGCTCTTACTCGACCAGCGCCATGTCTGTTGACGTCGAACGCACCTGTTTCACAAAGTTGACGATGTAACCGTTGAAAAATTCTATGATCCGGCATTCGTCGATCAGGATACTCCGCGCGATACATTCGTAACGCAGCTCTGCCGTTACCATTTGCACGGCCGTACATGTAATGCATGTCTGCTTTTTCTGCATACGTAAAGTCACCCATCGTCTACGGCAGCACAATTGTGAATGGCGCTTTTCCCTACTGCGATGCATCATGTTCAACAGCGGCTAGACATCTACTGCCCTCTACCGGCAATGATACCAACCGATCACTCCATTTCTCTTTCCTTTTATTTCCCCTGTTTACGCCTCACCGCGTCACTTGCGACTATACATTCCTATACAATAAATCATTGTTACCATGTCCTGTACCTACCATTAAAGTTTGTACCATGAATTCGGGACCACCCTGTATATGTAATATATATATATATATATATATATATATATATATATATATATATATATATATATATATATATATATATATATATATATATATATATATATATATATATATATATATAATATATGTAATATATATAATATATATATATATATACATATATATATATATAATATATATATATATATATATATATATATATATATATATATATATATATATATATATATATATATATATATATATATATATATATATATATATATATATACGGTTGAAACATTATTACAATTAAAACAAAACTCAATACCATATTAAACTGGTGTGATTATACTAGTTTCATTTCTGACGGTGTGTAGATGTTTATTGTAGCAATTGTAACAATATATAACGCTTAATCTCTAGGTGGTTTCGATAAGGTATCTCGGCCATCAAGATCTGACCAATTTTACTAATGACAAGATGCCTTTTCATCGATTATACTGATTGAATTCCAAATGAAGATATTGCCGTTTTTTATGATGGCGATGAGACCAATAGAAGGTCAGTTTTGTTAATGACGAGGTACTTCATCTAAACAACAACTGGGAGGGTTAAACTAAGGTTTCATCTAAATACACACCTGGGACACGCTGAACAGCAAATATCTTTCACGAAAGAAAAAGGAAATCGGAAAAATATCAGGATTACAACATATCGGATAAATGGAAACCAGAACTTTTCCCAACCTTTTCAATCTAAGGAATTGCTTCCATGGGGAATTCGTTATTCTTATTCCAATGGTCTGCGTGTAGACCATACAGAGGGACAAATATTCCCAGTCAATGTGTTGACTAAGGAATTCGAGAAATCCTTATACCTCTTATACAACTCCATTAATTATTCCGATCATTAATACAGTGCAATCAGAATACTCTTCCTCAGTTACTTTCTGGTACTGTACCCGAAGAATTTGGGCCTGATGATTGCTGTCTGTCGTGGAATTCGAATTAAAGGAAGAAAATATCAGTGCCAATTCGGGGCTCCAATCATTAGACAGGGAAGAGAGCAGAGATCAAAAGAGAGAGGGGACTATGGCAGTTGATTGCAATCAAATATGTCTGTACCTTTTTAACTGAGTAAGTACTACTAAAGTACGTAATTTCTAGATATAATATATTTATTTTCTAGCTATATCTAATACTTCTCTCTTCAGTTTTCTGATGTTTTTTCATGACAAATATCCTTTGTACTCTCACTGTTCTGTGGACACTATTTTAGTTTTGTTGCTTTATGTACAAGAGAATAAAGTGTTTTCTTTTAATGAGTTAGAAGGAATTGTGTTTAAGCTTGAATTCACGTAGGCAATGAAGACGTAAAAATTGTATTTTTCGTTCAGTATATGAATTCTTGAATTTATATCCGTAGTGTGAAGTTATTGTCTTATATATTTCAATAATACAGCTATTTTCGCATTGTATTTTGCTAAATAAGTCACAGAAATTATACACCCATACAAATAACTATATTATTCTCATTCTGTCTTTAAAAACATATTACAAATTTTATCGGTTATGAACTAACATTAAGAAAGCAAAAAAATATATAGCTATCTTTTTTTATTATTGTAGATTAAGGTAATAGAATATACTCATAATTTTCTTCTTGTGTCATCGTTATCCTTATTCTCGTATATAACAATTTTATTTTGCGTGTTTATACACAATATCTGGTTCTTAATTGAGTTTTCGCGTGTTTTAAAAGGAGGCAACTCGAATGAATGTGTATACTTTTTGACTTAATTTTACAAAGATAAAATTCATCTCGTTTGAATTATTTTACTTCCAATGCTATACTTTGTGAACCCTAAAATTTTAAAACTAATTAAAGTTAAAAATAAAAATTTTAAAAGTAAAAATATTTTGTAGAGTGCATTTATATAGAACTCGGTGAAAAAAAATTCAATACAGTGAGTTCACTTTGGGTGCGCTCTGTAAAAAAACTTTAATATATATTGAGTAGCAACTTTTTTCCCTATCACTAGAAATGTTTCTTGAATTCATTAAAGTATTCTTTGTTGAAAATAACCAGGAAAAAAAAATTTAGACACAATTTAAATCAGTTTTTGAAAATTTTGTGATTTTATACCTACTAATCACCCATTAAAAAAAATTATGTTCATATTTCCTCAATAGTTTATACTTTAACATAATTGCCTAATAGAAATACACGTGTATGCAAAATTTCAGACTGATACCTTTAATAGTTGTTTCACAGAGCGCACCTGAAGATGAAAATTTGTCATTTTGAGAAAACGACAAAAAACTACAAAATAGCATCTCCTTACCTTATCGATAAGAACTTTCCAAAGCACAAGTAAACAAAATTTGCGGTTAAATATAATAACAGTCGCAGTTAAACCTGTTACCAATCGATTAAAATGTATATTTAAACAAAAATATACTAAAAATTTAAAATATTTTTTTAAATATAATCCATTGTCGGCAAAACCGAGACTTCAAACCTGAAACCGAAACCAAAAAGGATATTTTCAAAATTAAGTTTTAGTAACTTAAAATGCATTTTACATAATAAGTGATACATCAATCGATTCGTATAGATGCCCTCTATTAAATGCAATTGAAATCAAAAATTCGATTTTTTGAAGAATTGTGACTTCCCAGTGCCCTTAACTGCAAGCATTATTAAATATGGGATAACCTTTATGTTATAAGGGAAGTTTACTGTTCATATACTTGAAGTGTTCCATGTACTACAGCAGAGATCTATTACGGCTACAATTAACCGCTATCTCACAAGACCAACTATCATCTATTTAGCATAATAGTTGTGTGTGTGATCATGTATAATTGCAGAACCACCAAATACTCTAATGTATCTTTGTAACTTCTCCATAGAGTATTCTATGTACGTGAATAAGTTATATATACCAAGTTTCAGCCTTTAATTCAGTTTTGTTTTATGTTTTTTTTGTGTGTACGTGTGTTTCTTTTTAAAATCTGTTTTTCAGCATATTCCATATTAATAAGGATGGAACATATATTGTTTCAAACCATTCAACAGTGTGACCCTTTAGTAACTATGTTGCTATTAATTAAAAATGAAACTACGTTACTCGCTTTTTAATTAAAAATTTATGATTTTTTTTTTCACCTTTATCATATCTACTCCATATTGTTTAATGTACCAAAATTCTTGTTCTATATTCGAAATTCCAAAAAAGTATTTACGTAGCGTAATCTTAAAACTTTCTCAACGTCTGTCGGTAAAAATTATCATTGCTAAAATATGCAGATCGTGTTGAAAGAATTTTCTCTCCTCATTTGATATTGCTTTCTAACTTTCTCTCAGAATCACTTTTGCACTTTCGCATACCATAACAAAGTGTCATTTTATGCAAAATATGAGTTGGTACTTGCATCTTGAAAAAAAGGACATTTTTAACACAAAGATCTTAGGAAATCTAGGAATCTGAACTGAAGTCCAAGGAATGAATATATGAAAGTATTTCTATGCGGTTACATAAAAATATAAACACGCAATTAATAAGGCATAGAGTTAATATCTCAAATGAGGGATTAATTTTAGAGTATACAGAACTGTTGCCACTTATTTATATTTCTAAAGTGCATATATATAACTATTTAATTTATGATAAAGTGACTACCTATTTTTCCTTTCGTATTGTTCTGATATTATGTCACTTATTTCATAAAGTGGTGTTTAAATTAAAATGAAAATGCTTCAGATGATTTAGAAATCGAAAGAATACTGTTGCTAAAGTATAACTTTAAGTACTATTACTTACTTTTAAGTACTTAAGTACTGTATGATGTTATTGTACGGATATACTATGCTTCTAACTCTAAAGAACAATATATTCTTCTCCAGGTAGTATAAATTTATACCAAATTTTATATATCGTTCAATAAAAAATACAAAACAAAATGCCGAACTCGTTTATCAAAGCATCACGATTTATAATATAGATACGATTATCCATATCAGGATGTTCTTGAGTATTTATAAGTATTTGAGTAATTATGTTCTTGAGATATTAGTTGAAATTTCTATCCAAGGAATACTTATCTCTAAGGATAGGGGTGGATATGTTGAGTCCGGTGCACTAGCAATTTATTGCCAAACATGCTATCCTTGATGTTTTGATCCAACTTTAAGGCAACCCTTTGCCGAGGAAGGAAAGTCCGTTTAGATTTATACCATATCACAGATATTAAATTTATAGCGTTCTATGATTGGCCGCCATCTTCATTTGGCGAGAGTAAAATTGCTTGGCGACAAAACCATTATCTTTATCAGATTTAGGAAAATCCCTCATTTTTAAATCTCCGAGATGTAAATCCCGTTGAAATAAGAATAGAACAAACTCTAGAAATCACTTTTTGCAATTCAAGTGCTTATTATTATTTTAGCAGAATAATCGTAAATAATGAGTGAGCATTAAAACATACCAATAATGTGACTTCTTCATGGATATTTACAAATAAAAATACTCAGAGTTAAAAATCAATTTATAAATCTCGCAAGTCAAAAATGCTCTTACCAATAATCTCACAGAGACTTGGTAATACAGGACTCAAAATGCAATTAAACACACAGCTCTACGATACACCTCACAATAATTCTAAACAGAACTAAAAAATATTAAGCATATTATCACATTACCAGGTATAAAGAATCTCAGAAGTAAGAAAAAGTGTGATGACGATTGGATTTGAACTTGCATGTCAGTTGTAATATAAACATTTTAATGAAACTATGCAGGTTTCGAAAGATTATTAAATGTTAGAAATTTCCTAAACTAATTTTTTAAAATTAAACAAATAACTTCATGACAGAAGGCCAATGTTTCTTACTTAACTTGTTGAAGCTATTCAAATGTAACATCTCTCTCTCTCTCTCTCTCTCTCTCTCTCTAAAACTTTTGTTGGAAACACTGAGTTTCTTTACGAAAATTTTGCCAAGCGAAACTTGTTTCCATAAAGATTATAATAATTTTTCTATGAAAAGGATATTTCAATGAAAACAAACAAACCACTGAAGACGGAGACTTTACTCCCGGTAACCCAGTATGAAATCCGTACAGGAAGTTGCGTTTTACCACAAAACACTAGTGACATGAAAATTTAGTGTTACAGAACAAAACCACTCACATAAAAGACATTTAATATTAAAACAAGATCTTATTTGATGTGCCCATCAATAGAATTTTGAAAAAGTGTATTTACAGTGGACTTCTGAAATAGCCAAAATCCGTTAATTTTTTTATTTTTTTATTTTTGATAATAATGAACAAATTCTTGTTCCTGTATAATATGCAAAAGAAATTTTTCAGATACATCGTTTTTTTTCTACTAGAAAATGCAATTTTACTTTCACTTGAAAGTGTCTCACCCCCTTATTTACGTTTTGGTTTTGAAAAAATGACGCATCATTTTTCAAGTTAGCTCTTTAAAAGTTTTGTATTATGTAAATAATGGTTAATATAATAGAAGTTAGCATGTTTTAAATGTATAGCACTTGTGAAATTTTATTTATGATATTTTAAAGTTCAGAAAAGTTGCTTTTTTATGAAAATTTACCGTTTTCAAACATTTTATTGTTTTTTGGGGGGTTTATAGTTTTAAAAACAATTTTACTAAGTTTTACTAAGTTTACTAAGTAAAACTAAGTTTTGTTTATGCATAGTATATGTAGTAAAATATATCCAAAAAATATTGTAATGATATATTTAATGCTCCTGGAACGTTTTAAAAATTTCAATAAAATTTATTATTTTTAAATTTAATTAATAAATATGCATATTTACATATTTAAACAGATATATATAGATTTATAGATACATATTTAATCATCTTAATAAGTTTTAAACAGTAATATGTTGTTTTTAACTGAATATATGGTTTGCTTTTTTAAAATGCATTTTTCTCAGAATAAGGATTTTGAGCGTTGCACAAACTTCAAAATGTTCCATGCGCATCATTTTTTTCAAGTTAGCTCTTTAAAACTTTTGAATTATGTAAAGAATAGTTATTATAATAGAAGTTAGCATGTTTTATATAAATGTATAGCATTTGTGAAATTTTATTTATGATATTTTAAAGTTGAGAAAAGTTGCTTTTTTATGAAAAAATTACCATTAACAAAGTTTATTGTTTTTTTTTTTTTTGGGGGGGGGGGTTTATAGTTTTAAAAACAATTTTAAACTTACCAAGTTTTGTTTATATGTAGTACATGTAGTAAAATATCTCACAAAAAATATTGTAATTATATATTTGATGCGCCTGGAACGTTTTAAAAATTTCAATTAAAATTTATTATTTTTAAATTTAATTAAAAAAGTTTCAAGGTATTTTAATCAAATTTATTTTACATAGCTAAATTAGTTGTATGAAGTTAATATAAAAATTTCAGAATGATAGCTTAAAAATTTAAAAAAAACTTTAAGTCCACTGTACCCTTAACAGAGATTAATTACGAATATTGCATGAAATTAATGTTTCATCTATTCGTTAATTACGGTAAAAATTGAAAATATAACATCATGGATGCAAGTGTGGGGCAAATCAAAATATGGATAGCGTAACATTGATTATAAGAAAAAATATTTATTTATATTTTTAGCAGTATACCACTTGCAATATATTCATTTATTCACTAGATAAAAAACTCAGCACAAAAACATGGTAACAAGAAACAAAGAAATGAAACATCAAAACGAGATTTTTTTAAATATAAATGAACACCAGTTAATTAGTCTGTGGGCTTGGTGTCCAACGGAGTGATTATAAACATGCGATCCCTTAAAAGAAGTTAGATTGTTCTGCTGATAAATTGTGGAATAGTGTCTGCATCCTTTGGCATATAATTTGATTGATATTCCACGATGAGCAGTCGAATTGCCAGTGCGATGCAAATCGCATCCAAAAGTTTGAAGCATTGTGATAGTAAGACACTTCTATTCTTATTACAGCTTCACAGCTCAGCCTTATTTCAATTAAATACCATTTGCACGCACACTCGAATGCTGAAAGCAACACAGAAAAGTTTGTGGTCGCAATCTTACATTGCTTCACCATCCATGCGGAAACACACACATGATCTTAATACAGCTTTTGGACCAATTCAAATAACCACCTATCAGTAGCATTATCCAATTCAGACACGATGAATTCTGGAGGGTGGGTATTGTAGTGAACTTAGTCATCACTACAAAAATGAATTTGCAATACAATAGTATAAATGCTGTTATCAGAGCAAGAATGGCCTAACCCACCAAAAAAATCTCTAACTTTTTATTCTTATTACGACATTTTACGTCTTTTGAAATGCGTAGGATCAAGTCTTTTAAAATTCTTAGTAAACATTTTAAAATTAGTTATTAATAAATAAATTCGTAGAATCTCAAATCATATTGTAGATAAATTAAAATATTTTTTTAATGGAAATTAGAAAATCGCGTTTTTCTCCAGTGCTTATGTTGGTGAGTTAGTCCACTCTTGTTCTCTGTGTGTGTGTGTGTGTGTGTGTGTGTGTGTGTGTGTGTGTGTGTGTGTGTGTGTGTGTGTGTGTGTGTGTGTGTGTGTGTGTGTGTGTGTGTGTGTGTGTGTGTGTGTGCAGGCCCTGATTTATCATTAGGCCCGTAAGGCACGGGCCTAGGGCCCCCATAATTTAGAGGGCCCCCTAAGTTTCAAAAGTATCTAAAACATTTTTAAAGTTTTTAAGTAGTTACATAAATTATCGGGTATTTAAGAAAATGTCCGTCGACCGTTTCCCCCACTATCACATTCTTGTAATTACATTAATTATCTAACTATTATGTTTTTAATTTTCATCTGCTTTATTTTGTTTTGCCAAGAGTTATAAGTAATGTCACGATTTTCTCAAACTTTTTGGTGACATCTGTGAAACGATCAACAGTCAAATACGTACCAATTATTGTTACAAAATTAGTTTTTGTGATGAACAAATAACATGGGGGGGGGGAGGGGCCCTTCCTGCGTGTTGTGCCTACTATACCAAATTTCCTAAATCGGGCCCTGTGTGTGTGTGTGTGTGTGTGTGTGTGTGTGTGTGTGTGTGTGTGTGTGTGTGTGTGTGTGTGTGTGTGTGTGTGTGTGTGTGTGTGTGTGTGTGTGTGTGTGTGTGTGTGTGTGTGTGTGTGTGTGTGTGTGTGTGTGTGTGTGTGTGTGTGTGTGTGTGTGTGTGTGTGTGTGTGTGTGTGTGTGTGTGTGTGTGTGTGTGTGTGTGTGTGTGTGTGTGTGTGTGTGTGTGTGTGTGTGAATAATGTATCCAAACTCTAATATCTTCTTTCCTATATTTTTTTATGGATAAAGTTTCCCTGTCTTTCACGTTTCTTCCTGAGATGAAGAACATTATAAGAATATACGCCTTTGGTTCTTCATATATACTAGAGTAAAGCCTGATAATATACAGCTAGCCATAAATATTACCACTTGTGTTACTCGTTTCCTTACATCTAGGTCAGGAATTGATGTTTACTTATTGATCGCAATCAATTTCAGTGAAACTATTTAAATATTTTATTTAAGTTTAACCACACATAAATAGAGAGAGAATAAAAAGTTATCCATGTCGCTTATATAGAGGATATACAGATTGTGTATTTTAATGTAATGCGATGTAACATGTAATGATATATTATGGCTGTTCTTGTGCCTAGGGAAATTATTAGCTATCATATAGTAAGTATTTTAAACTTCATAGCCCAGAAAGAAATGTATCTCAAAATCTTAAATGTAGAAGATATTTAAATAGTAGATAGTATAGCTAAACTTCTTTTCTAATGGTATTTCCATGAACCCACCATCAAAATCAAATGCCTGATTAAGTAATTAAATTGCATGTTGTTTCGCCAGGAAAAAAGGTTTTGGACTTAATCCTGCAAATCAAAAGACATCACAATAAACTAGTGCTTTGCTGATTTTGTTTTTTAATTAGAATATCAAAGCCAACAAGTACATTAAAGAAACATTTTCCAACCTCTTTAAAGATTCATTATCTTTGTTGGCTATTATATATCTCAACATAATAAATATTCTTGAGAGACTTTAGGAGTCTATACACAGCACACACAAAAATGAATAATGAAAATGCCAGCCATACATTTATCAGAGTTAACGGCCAAAAAGTGTAATAGGAGATCGAGTCGAGTTTATATTCTAATGAACAAAAACTAGAAAATGATATAATTAAGATGCATTTAGCAATTTTGTGAAGTAACGACACTGCACGCTCCCATACACGGATTTAGAAGTTAAAAGAGGTTGCGAAAGAGTAATGTAAGAAAATATTTTTTACCAATATAACACAATTTTGCCTGCCTTTTAACGTTCTGACTAAAACCGCTATTTACTACAAAATTATTATATATTTTGAACAAGAATCTATATATATATATATATATATATATATATATATATATATATATATATATATATATATATATATATATATATATATATATATATATATATATATATATATATATATATATATATATATATATATATATATATATAGGTTTTGAAATCTTGTAGTGTGTGTCCAGAAATCATTTTAATGGCAGTTAATTGTATTTTTGTCTTAAATCAGTCAGTAATTAAGTCAATTAGATTTTCATAATCACTTATCCTCAAATCCGTTGTCTTAGCTGTCACTATAAATGTATTTCTAACCAAGAAATTTTCACACTGAATTTATAAACATAATTCGAAAGGATTAATTGTAAGTCTTGCAAGGGCTCTAAAATTACCTTACAAATTTGTTCGTCCCTGTCACCTCAAGGATTTATTTCAGTAAAAAATGCATGCAAGATGGGAAAAAAATTACTTTGTTCAAGAAAAGGAATCTAGAATTGTAACTTCCTATCGAACGATGCAATTTTATTTCGTATTTTAAAAATGACAATATTATTTCCTTTTTATTGCAAATTACACTATTATTGATGACAAAAAATGACAATATTATGTTATTTTAATGATAATTTAATTGTACTTTGTAAAAATATCTGAGAGAAACTTTTATCTTTGAGAGGTATGAAATCCATGGCAATTAACAATAAGGAATGTGTTTTAGAAAAATTCAATACAAATTTGTTTTAAAAATTTCTTACGTCAAGATCAATTATTTACTACAAAGTTCAAAAAGTTTCAATAGTGTTATTTCTCTGGATAGCCATTTCACTTCAGTATGGAATAAAAATTTATCCTACTCATTTCATAACACAAAATTGTAGATAATTTATATTTAAGTGGTTGAGATTTTATATAATTGCTATTTTTTACGGCTTCATCCAAAATACCTTTTTAAATAATAGCTTTTTGTTACTAGTCTTTGCCTATTCAAAACACAATAATTTTTGGTGACTCCTATAGCTACTTGTACGATACGTGTTACAACTACCTTCACCTTTCCTGCCGTTGCTGAAAAACCTTCAGTGCAAATGCCCCCAATATACTCCTCTCAACTAATTGTCTGTTTAACATTGTAATCATTAAAACTTTTGAATACATGACTTTTGAATTCACAACAAGAGTGATCCAACCCACCTAGATACCCAATTGAGCTTAATGGTGTTTTCTGGCCAACACTTTTTATATATTTTTATTTATCCACAATATGATTTGAGATTCTAAAAATTACTTTTTCAGCTATCAACAATAAGTGATATATGAGCCGCGGTAGCTCAGTCTGTAGAGCGTCGGGCTCGCATCAGAAGGGTTGTGGGTTCTGTCCTCGGCGGAGCCTGCAATTATGATGATTGCGAGATCGGCGCTTCGACCTGGCTAAAGACCGTCGTGTTCACTAATGGTGACTGGGGCACGTTAAATAGGTCGTGGTCGCAATGTCCCCCATGTTCCCATACCAAATCAATACCTCTGGGGGTACCTGATCAGGGGGTTATCGGCCTCTGATTGGGATCTAAATTACGATATGTGTGAGTGAATGGATGTATGAAAGGGGCATTTCTGTAAAATGGATGTGCCATGTATGTCGAGCAAAGTCGGACTTCCTCGCAATGGGGCTCTAAACATGGAAGGCGCATCGCCTCTTGCCGTCTTCGACGGGCCTGGCACTCCTCCGGTCTGCCAGTGTAGGCATAAGAAACAACAAGTTATCTTACAATTTTTGAAGACGTGCACATACACATTTAAAAAAATGTAAAATGTAATCATAAAATTTTCGTGGTTTTGTGAGTTAGATCACTTTTGCTATGATCGGCTCATATATTCTCTTGTATTTTTTCTTGTAGATTTCGCACCTGGGTCAATCTTTTTCCATACTTTTATGAATACGCCACGAACAATCAGTTGCAATACCGCGTGTCCAGAGACGCATGTAGATTGATCCATTTGCAATGCATACTAACTGTAAAATATAACTCAATGAATTAGTACTTTTGTTATGTCAGATGAGATAGCATCAGTTGTTTTTCTATGTCAAAAGCATTCAAGTGGTGGGAAACACAGCATAACATGATAATTATACATAATCTATTTTTAAGCAATCTAATCATTTAACATACGATATTCGACGTCTCTTGGACAACTACTTCAGGAGGGTCTCTTCGATTGCATCAGCTTCACATTTAAGAGCAATATAGAACTCTAGCGAGAAGATGCCTAAGTTATGTTTTCATTTTCAGTTTTAGCAATTGTGATTAGTTGAAATTTAGATTTTTCTAGTCTCGCATCATCTAAAAAATGCGTTAATTTTTATCTGTTTTATGTTACATTTCAAAATGCCTATAAAATCTAGCTGAAACCTAAGAACTCTTTACTTGTATTTTATTAAATAAATTCCCATAGCATCAGAAGTATATGTGTTGATCAACTCAGGTAAATCCAATTTTTAAATAACTCTCATATTTCTTCCGTTTTGGTCTGTTCTTAGAGAGCACTTGTTTTCAATATAAGATTTCAAAGAAATTGCATCTTAAAATTCTATTCCTTCTTCAATCATAGATGTGTCAGTAGAAGTACTCGTCCCTCCAGAAGGGTAAATACAAAATTTGAGTAACTTTCATCTTTCTTCCGTTGTGGTCTGTTGTAAGAGGTAACTTGTTTTCAAGATAAGATTACGAAGAAATTGCATTTAAAAATTCCTTTTCTTTCTCCAATCATAGATGTGTCAGTAGACGTACTTGTCCCTTCTTAAGATAAAATTCCTCTTTCACCAAAAATCCATGGATAATTTTGGAATAGTATTTAAATTCTATTATTTGTCAGACTAGTAATTTCAATAATTTTTCACTAAGCACATATTTACAGTCCGGGACATAGTTTAAAAAACAAACGCTAGAGTATGCGTGTGTTTACCAAAGTAGGGATTATATTCATAAAATATACATAAATTTGGTTATTGCTAACTGGGCCACATGCAAACAACATTCACACTTTTATGAAACAGTACCTTATATTTCAATGTGATAATAAATTGTTATGTAAATAAATTATTTTACTAAACTACCATTAACTGTCCATTTTAATTTTAATATTGGGACAAAAGATAAAAGCGAGCGCATAACACATAAAAACGTATTTTAGATTAAGGGAAGTGGGAAATTGGATTTTAGAATGTGGAATTAAACTGGCGATTAAATTTCATTGTTAAGTTCACCAGTTCCGCATAATCAAGGATAGAATGGGACTTCTTTTTGTCAGTAATTTAGCCTGCTTAAGTACTCGCATGTGATTAGCGCTACCTAAACTCCATAGAGTATCTTTCCTTCTGAAAAATTAATTCATTAAAAACTTATGCAATCAGTAGAAAATTAATTTATTAATTCACCCTTGCCTTAGATATTCTTTAAAATAAAAGGAAGAAATGCCCTCTGGAGAAACGCTTTGAGCAACCTAAGTGCCGCAAATATAATGAAATTTATACTGCTCTTTTATTTCAACATTTTTTATTAAGCAGTTCATACATTAGATTGTCGACATTTATGAATATTATTATACATGTACACAACTTTTAAGACACATTTGTTTTTTCCAGTGTGTCGTTTTAAAATCAGATACGAATGAAAGTCAACTAGACATTAATAATTTGATTGCGATAAAAATATCTTCGCTTTACTACCTGCAAATGGCAACTAAGTTACATCCAATAAGTTGTAATGCGATATATTTTACTTCATTAGAAAAGTAATCAAGTAGTAAAATTTTCTACACAGTTATTCTGCAGACGAATTAGCTTGTCGATGTCATGAATCCTAAAATAACCTAAAACTTTTACACCCTGAATAATCCCTAGACAAACTATCTAAATTTTGTATCATGTTAACAACTAAAGCAAAATAGCAGTAAATAAAAAAATCAAGAAAGGGTTAGTTAATGTAGTACGTTTTACGTTTGAGTTGATTAGAGTTTATGGTAATTTTTAATTAATGTCGTACTAGAGCAACCCAACGGGCTACTGACGATAGTTCTGAATCAATCCCCTAAGGGAAAGATCCTAGGATAACACCACGTAATTTTGAACTACGGTCAGATGACGAGACAACACCGGGTTGATTTGAGGATTTAAAGACGCATGGGTCATATTTGGCAGAGATACTTCAAACAACGTTAAGTAAATGGATGAACACGTACAAACAAGGGAAATGTTACTAGTACAGTAGAAAGATATGGATACAAATAGATATAGTACCTGAGCAGCCCACAACTTGCACGTGGCTAAAAAGCAATAGAAAAAAAAACCCAGAGCAACAATAACCCAATCTAAGTTTGGGATAAACAAATAGTACAACAGCTCAACAGAATTTTCTACGATAAAGCACCAGGGCCAGACGATATTTATCCGAGAGTACTAGCGGAATGCGCGGAAGAATTGGGGGAAGTAATTCACACGATATTTAATTCAACATATAGCACGGGTTGGGTACCAATGGATTGGAAGTTGGCCAACATAACTCCAATTTTCAAAAAGGGAATACAAAGTGATCCGGGCAACTATATACCAGTAAGTCTAACATCAGTAATTTGCAAAATATTTGAATATCTGTTAAAAAAGGATATAATGTTATACTTGGAGGAGGGGGGGGGACTGTTATCAGATAATCAGTATGGGTTTAGGAAGGGCAGATCCTGCTCTACAAATCTTTTGAAATTCTACGAAAAAATTACTGAGGAGCTGGATAATAAGAGCAGTGTGGATACAATGTACATAAATTTTCAAAAGGCTTTTGATAAAGTACCTCATGAGGCGTTACTGTTTAAATTAGAAAGGCTGGGGATTTAGGGGAAAACATTGATATGGATAAAGAATTGGTTATTGGGTAGAAAGCAGAGAGTGCAGGTAAAAGGAAATTATTCACAGTGGACAGAAGTTATAAGTGGGGTGCCTCAGGGATCAGTTTTGGGACCAATTTTATTTATAATTTTCATAGATGATATAGGTCAGGGGATCAAGAATAGAATCAGTATATTTTCAGATGACTTAAAAATATGGGGGACAGTGGATACCAAGTTACAGATAGAGAATTTACAAGGGGATTTTGATAAGATATCCGAATGGGCTGTAGAATGGGGTATGTCATTTAATGTAGGGAAATGTCAAGTTCTGCATATGGGTTACAGGAACAGTGGAGCCGAGTACTGTCTGCAGGGAGTAAAGGTAAAGGAGGGAGAAACAGTCAAAGATCTTGGGGTGATAATTCACAGGTATTTTAAAATGGGTCACCAATGTTCAGCTGCGGGTAAAAAGGCTAATAGTTTATTGGGGTATATTAAAAAGACTGTAACTTCAAGGGATAAGAATATAATCTTGCCGTTATATAAGGGTTTAGTAAGACCACATCTAGAATATACTGTACAATTCTGGCTCCATATATGATAAAGGACATATAATTAATTGAAAGGGTTCAGCACAGAGCTACAAAAATAATAAAGGGGCTAGCAAATTTCGAATATAATGAAAGTTTAAGTAAGCTAAACATGTATACACTGGAAAGAAGAAGAAGGAGGGGGGATTTGATTCAGCTTTTCAAGTTTGTAAAACAAGGGGACACAGAGGGCTTAAATTTCAATAGGGATAACAGAACAAGGGGCCATGGGTATAAATTGAATAAGACACATTTTTAACGGGATTTAAGGAAAAACTACTACTTTAATAGGGTAATAGACAGTTGGAACGCGTTGCCAGAAAATATAGTTAATGCAAAGGGAGTGTACGAATTTAAGATACAGTTGGATGGTCAGTGTAAATTGGGGAATTCATAAACAAAGGATCAGTCTTGTTGGGCTTGAGCCTGTAGATGGTCCTCAATATTTGTATTTGTATGAGGTATATACACTTGTAAACCTTTTTAGAAAAACTATTCATTTTCATGAAATATAATTATACTTGGTGACCATAACAGAGTTTTTACTTGTATATTCCTAAATGTATGTAACATATATGATCAGAGAGGTTATGGTGATTAATTACCTTAAAATGATACTTTTATGATGCTCAACTTTGGCACAAGTATTATAAAATATACGATAATTGTATTCTTTTAACCGTAAGAAATCTGATAAATACTTACGGTGTTTTCTTTTCTGTTAATATAATCTGCATGAAAAACTGAAAAGTAATTTATCAAACATTTGACTAGATGCCAAACTTCCCAGTTGGAAAAATGAGAAGTATTAGCTTCAAAAGTTTTGTTATTTTCGCAGCGTTTTTTTTTCTCGGAGATACGCATTCATAAGAGTCTGCAAATTTACATATCCTTCGCAAAGGATAACTTTGTTTCGATAATTAGTTTCCTCCCATTCCAATTTTTTCGCCGAATGTGTTTTGCATATTTTCTTCAGAAAGAACATCCGGGAAACCGGGTGTAAGATTACTTAAGTAAGCTAATAACAATGCAAGTGACCGTGAGCGGGGAATTCTCGGAACAAAACATTCATTAAAAATTAAGAAATCGAATATTCTTCGTAATTAAAGCGCGGAACAATGCCAAACGGTTGTGCAATAACTAAACAATTTATCAGTCCCTGAAAAAACACCACCCTTTTTTTTTACAGTGTATCCGATATTAAATTTTTTGAAAACGAAAAAGTTGATTGCGTTTTTCACATAAAATTTTACACATACCAATCAGCGCAGCAGTTTTTCTCCAGCAGCTGATTAAGTACTAGAAGCAGAGCGTAAGAGAAACGGCTTGCATGCAAACATGCCTCAAAGAGGAAAAAAGATTACAGCCCTAGAGGATGATTAATGCGACAAAGAATTAATGAACCTTAAAATACAAGGAAAGGAAGGACAATTCCTTCGATGACTTTTTTCCAAACGGTTGCCTCGTTGAAGCGATTTGAACGAAAAACGATTGCTGGAAAAACGAGAAGCAATAGCACGTATCGGTTTCCCATTCAAAAGAAGCCTTAAAGAACATTCGGAAATAGAATCTGTTTTCATCCGTAGCATTCCTTAATCAATCAATAATTCTGAGTGAATAAGATGGCAGATGAATAACCCCGCTCGAAATTCAGTTAGCTGATTATAAAGGGAGTTTTTTCCGCTTCCTCGTTACTTCTAAATAAACGATAGCTGTGCTGGAATTATATTCCTTTGCAAGAAAAGTCTGGAAGACAGATGGAGACGATGTACCTTTTAAAGTGCTTTTCTTGCATTGTTATCGCAATCTTCGGGAAATAATTGGCACCGAGATACACTTATTTGCACTGGCGTTTCCCTTGCTGTTCCATCGAACGGTCATCTGTCTGAGTTTCTACCCGAAATTAAACTTATTTAGTATTGGCACCTGGTACATGTCGAAACTTTTCCCTGTGAATTGATTATTGACTTTCAGGGAACGTGCACTTAAGACTTCATCGGTAGTGAATGCAGATTCAAGGTGTTTGGAATGATAGAACGTAAGGAATTAAAATCTACTTTGAAACTTTGTGCAAAGTTGTGCTTCGTAGGAATACTAGGGAGGTAGGTGATGGAATTAAAGTCGCTCTGGAGAAACACAATAAGCCATTGGTGACGATCCTGGATCAATCCTGAAGGGGTAGTTTCTAGAAAATCACCTCGTAATTTCGGAAAACTATCAAGAGGACGAGGTTTACACCCCACTCCAAATTTACACACCACTTCAACGTGCGGACGTTTGATGCCATGATGGATTTAACGTAAACTCTCCCCCGTGTACACGAATGACTTTGTATGGACAAATGAAAAGTTGAAGAACCTTGCATATTATCTGTACTAAAGTTTTTAATTGCTAATATCTATTGATGTCACACATTGACATTGCATTTCATACCTCATTTAATTATAAAGTAAATAAAATAATAAATAAAGTAATAAACTCAAATAAAAAAATGTTGTAATAAAAAAAATAATAATAAAGCAAATTAATAAATAAAGTAACAAACGGAAATAACAAAATTTTGTAATAAAATAAAACAATAAAATAAAGTAAAATGGTAAATAAAGTAATAAACTGAACAAACAAAATGATGTATAAAATAAAATAATAAAGTTTAATAATTAATAAAGTAATAATCTGAACCAACAAAACGTTGTATAAAATAAAATAATAAAGTAAAATAAAAAAATAAAATAATGAAAAAAATATATAAATATAAATTGGCTTGAATATTCACCATTAATACACATCCACGTGAAATAAAATTAGCTTAAAATAAATAAACGCATTTTGATTACACCTTTCAAATATACCTTTACTTATTTTAATTGTTTCCAATAAAGTGCACGGTAAAAATTTACATCTCAGTTCCGTTACCACTTGAGGATATCAGAGCAGGATTGGCCTATCCAACCAACAAACTCAATGGAGAAAAACGCAATTTTCATTCTCCCATTATTTATATATTTTTATTTATCTACAATATTATTTGAGATTCTGAAAATTTATTTATCAAGGATCAATAATAAGTTATTTTATTGTTTTAGAAGACTATAACCTGCACATTTCAAAAAAGTAAAAGGTAATAATAAAATTTTCGGGATTTTGTGGGTTAGGCCTAGGCCCGAAATAAGATGTTGAAGCTGGCAGCAAATAATGTTGCGAGCTTTTATAAGCTGGTAGTAAAAACTATTCAGCTCATGGCTAAACCTAAAATTTCTGTAACAATGGTAAATTGATTGTACAATTTTCGCTTAACTTTAAAACAATTGAAAGAATTATAGCAATATGAGAAGTATAAAATACTTCACTTTTCTTGTAAGCTTTCTGCAACTCTACTATACATCTGACAATAAAAAGAAACACTCAAATAATATATTGTAGGCACACGCTCATTTCCTTATTATCAAGTTTACGCAGGCATCAGTCAATTATTAGGCCTGAGAACATTGCAGTGGTTTCATAACTACATAGTTAAAACACATAGCTACATACACGAAACCATTTCTGAACTGCTCGATCAGCCTTAAAATCTGAAAGCGAAGGACCATCCACACTTATCCTCATTACGGCCACAGAGTTTTTTCTTTTAAATTTATTTTAATAGCGGGTATTTGAAAGAGAAATAATGAAACATTCGGTTTCAAATATTCGCAGCAAAACTTGCCGTTAAACCGTTGATAGTCGCGACGATTAAAGCTAAGCTCACGGCATTTGCCGTGATTGCCGTCGACTTATTTCGAGCCCTGGTTAGGTCACTCTTGCTGTGAAAGCCTCAATTAGGTTCTGAATGTCTTCTTCAATTGCATATCATCAATTTGTACAAAGGCTATTAGATATATTTTGATCGATAAAACTGCTTGAGGGTTGACTCGGATTTTCTTTTCTGAACTAATTTCTATTTTCCAAATCTCTCATTGCCTTCTATCATCTAATCACTGAATAATTCCAGTACAGCGACGAAAGCTAATTCTTTCAGTTCTAACAAAACCACGCTGCTCCTAGCTAAAATAAAGCACAGTAGTCTCGTAATGGTTGAATTTGTATTGCTTACATCTGCAATGAATAAATAACGCCATTTTCTGTACACCTAGATTTTCATCAATCTTGTTATAGTATAGAACATGTGAGCGCAACTTCATATTGATTCTCCCAACTTCTTGGTTTGAATATCACGTGGTATTGAAAGAAAACACGTTACTCCAAATGAAGTACTAATGGACGATCGTAATGAAAAACATTATTTTGAATTTCGAAAGTCATCATTCCAAAGCCCATGTGACCTACATTTTCTTCGGTCTTGCAACAACGATTCCATCCACATGTTCTGCCTATTTCATAAGAAGGTTGATGACCAGTCTTACCTGCGTAGCTTCTAATCAGTTTTGAAATTCTTGACCAATTTAATATTTCCTAGGATTCTTCCAACCTATAGATGTGGTTATTTGATCATTATTTTTGTTGCAGGGGAAAGATAATACTATGATACTCGTAAATCTCCTAAAGTTACGAGGGTAATAATGTTCTAAATAATATAAAGCAATAAATCATAGACTACTTTAAGATTTAAACAAGTGGTGAATCATATGCTTATTTGATTAATAGAGGACCATTTGTATAGAAACTGTACATTTATGTGCAGTAACCTGTAACGTATTGTATATCTTGAAGATTTGTAAAGGGGACATTATGATAAGTAATTTGTGTCACATTTAAAAATATAAAAATCATTTTATGTTTTTTATGATCAATTTAACCCCTATGTTATTACTTTTCAAACTAACAAAGATATTTTTTTAAATTTATACCGGAAGGCATAAATGATTATTACTTTTATTCTATGTACGTCTATGAATCCTCGTATTACTATCTTATTTTTTATGATCCAACACACAGTTTGTAAATTGTTAGTTTCCTCAGAAGCTATTGATTTCATTAATGGTCAATTCTGTCCGATTTCTTCAAGTCGATAGCCATTCTCGAAACACTCGCATAAAATTAATAATAATAAAAATTTCTGTGACGTCATTAAGTATATACGTATAGAGAATATGTGATGACGCACTTTACAAAAATTCGGCTCCTGTGAATTCAAGCAACAAGATATCAGAAAATAATTTTTCAATTCAAAAGTATGTACATTATTTTACTATCAAACCATATACATGATGTTTGTTAAAAATAAGAATAACAGTTCAAAAAAGTTTTAGAAATTTATAAGACACTTCAACGTTAAGGTTGAAGGTAAAATACCACACTTTTGAAAACTTATACCATGAATAAATAATACAAATTTGGATAAAATGATAAATCAGTAGTAATGTTTTTAGTCCTTAAATGTATTTTTTTCTTGCAAATGTTGTTTCCGCGATCATTACAATTTTTTACCACATAAGATGCAACATTCTTAGAGTCATAATATTAAATTTACTCATTCAATACAGGCTCATATTATCAAAAGGAGGCTACTGTGTGCCACGTTTAAGATAATCGAACACAAACTGTGTTACAAAACGTCCCGATAGGGAATGAATATTAACGTTTCTGAGGTAAAGTCATGACTTATTATACTGTGTATAGTATTTTAAATATGGGTTTAAAGAATTATTTCGTAAATATTGATAACATGAAAACCTTCATTACCACAACATAAAACTCCTTCTGAAAGAACAACTATCTAACTGTTTCTAGAACTTATTTTGTAATAATTAAAATAGACACTTCACAAAGTCATACACCCCGAGTGAACCGTACCAGATTTTGATAGTATCCACCACATTTTTATCTTATTTCAAAAATTTCTTTTAGCAAGTTTTTATCTAAATTTCACCGTAACATCGGAGAATGTATCGTCTTTGTTATGAATGTTGTTCTGAAAGTATAACTAAAATGGGATGATAAGATGTATTCTTACTTATCATATCACCCATATCATGTTCCAATAACATGCATTATTGCTTACATGACATGCATAGGGTTGGAAATCTTTTATGGTAACCAAATATACCTAGTGTGTGTCTACATCTAGATGAAGCTTTCTCGCCCTATGAAAATAAGAGCAACAAGAGTTATTGATCGGAAATACTGTCGTAAAGAGAGGAAGGGTATCACACATTGTAACTACCATCAGCTTCACTCTTGTTACGACCCATTCCAGCAAGTTATTTCTCAAAACGGAAGTAGCCGTTAAGGGCAGATCGTTAAAGAGATCTCACAAGATGTTCCGTTATGACATAGCGCATTTAGTTTGTCATAGAACGCACTTTGAAGCCTTTAAATAGATACTTTTTAACTATGTATGTTGCCTAATCAGAATAAGTCGTTGCAAAAGTTTTTCTTCCCAACCTCGTAAACTAGGAATTGAACTGACAATTTAGCTTAAAAACAAACTGATATTAAAAGTCGTAGTATTTTTTAACAATCAATTGGTGATAAAAAATAATATTCGCTATAAATCACACATGTTTTTTTTTTCGAGAACTGCTTGTAATGTGAAAAACGCTTTTAAAGAGTATTCCTATCGCTTTCTATAACACTCCAACTAAATTTTAACACTTTCTCTTTAACTCTCTCCTATCTTATATAATCTCTATCCTTTCTCTCTCTCTCTCACTGCCTCCTCCTCTCTCACTCACTCTATATATCTAACTCTCTATCCGACCCTCTCTAATTGTCTATTTTTCTTGTATCGTACTATAACTTCTCTACATATCTGTCTCACCCTAATTCTCTAAAAATCTAACTTTCCAAGTCTCTCTATACATATCTATAACTTTCTCAGTCTCTATATACATATCTCTAACTTTCTCGGTCTCTCTATATATATGTCTACCTTTCTCGCCACTTTCTAATAGTTAGATATAGCGAGTTAGAAGTCGCTACATCTAACTATCTCTCTCTCCCTTCTTTCTCTCACCCTCTATTTCCTCACCCCCCCCTTCGCTATCTCTCGCTTTCTCTCTCTGACTATCTATATAACTAACTCTTTCTCTCTCTTCAAAGTTCTTAAAACTGGACACTTTAAACATTTAGATTTTTACACCATCAGATGAAGAAAGGAATATTACTTATAAATTATTTAAAATAGTCATATAAAAATATTTCATTTGATTTTAGTCAAATATGCACATTACAGCTAATTATAAAACAGTTGCTTGAATTAAAAGCTGGTTGGAAGAAGTTTTAAATAATTATAATCTGCAATTTCAATGAAAATATATTGATCTGCTTTTCTCGATGAAGGTTCTTTTAATCTTAACGTTATATTCTTAGAGAACGATCTAATAGTTTACATACAAATAAAATGGAAGTTTGAAGAAGTTAAAATCTATTTAAGTGTTATACTACATAAAGAAATGTCTGCAAAGGTGTTGAAATATTCCAAGGAAATTAAAATGTTAGAGTTACTCAAATAAAAAATAATGATATTTCTAACAGACTAATCCTATCTTCCTTAGAATAAAAAACTTTTCAACGTGAAATGAATGTTATAAAAACTAGGGGGTAATAGTGACAGCTTCTAAATGTGTTATACTTTGGAATCTTTAAATCCTAGTTAATTACAGATCCTAGAATTTTCGAGAAATTCATTTTATACTGTACAGAAAAAAACCTTTATTGAATCCCAATACATTTCAAGATATTTTTATTTCATCTAAACTAGAACTTAAATTTTTAAAATGAGAATTCGAGTCTTCTGTAGCGTATTTCGTAAAATTCTATAAAGTGATTTTAGTGCTTTGGAGTATCAACTTTCGCAACAGGACATAATTTAATAACTAGCCGCAAAGTTCATGTTACGAAATGTAAAATTGGATCTCAGAACAAAATATTTCCCTGGTAGCTTTTGATGTAAATTTATTTTACTACTTCTCTCTCCCTGTCTAAACTTTTCGTTACAGAAATAATTCAACTCCAATTCAAAAGTTACTTCAAATAACCAGATTCGTATGTTTACTCTGTTGCCCATTCTAGAATTACTCAGACGTACATAAGGCACAGAATAAATCAATTCGAAATATTTCAGCCTTTCCTTTCCTTCAACGTGGAGCGAAAAAATGTTTTTGTTGTACTTTATTCTACCTTGATCCTAAAATCCGCGAGTTTATTTTCCTCTTAAGTAAACAGAACAGCATCACCTACCCACCGAATTCAGCCAGCTTTGTTTAGTACTTCTAAAAAAATCCTTTCATCTATATCCGTCCCTTATAAATATCTTTATATACACCCAAACAGCAAAAGGGGAAAAAATATTATTTTATCCAACAATAAATTCATTAGGCTGACATCTTGGGAAAAGGAAAAATACAATGGAGTATCTCTAGCCGGCAGTGAAAGTAACCTAAAGCAAACGATATTACATTTAAGCGTTAAAAAGAGCTTTTAATTAAATAGTCTTTTTAGAGATGCGAGAAAATTTGCAACCAAAATTAATTTGAAAAGTAACCTTCGGTGGGAAAAAAATGTAAGGAGTCTACGTAGTCACCTGGTCGCTCATTTTATCAGCAAAACTCTTCGCGACGGAAAACCAGACCCACCGAATGACCGTGCGTTACCATGGTAACGACTTACACTTAATTAGGTCTTGCCATTTCCCTTCCTTCCTTTGCGTCACCAAATTAAAACTCACTATGAAACTAATTTGGAAAAGTTAGGCTCTATTGCTCCCTCTCCGTGTATTGTAAACAAATCCTTTGCGTCACAGTGCTTGGGAGTTTGATTCATGATAGCTTTTTCTTACATAACGCGTTTCACAAAGATACCCTTAAATACAATCAGTGGAGTTACTTGTAGGGTATTTCTGTGGGTGTTATTAAGAGTACTCTGAAATTTTATTCCACTTCAATATTAAATGATTTTGGTACGAAGACAATTTCAGAAGGGAATTTATTATTATCAATCTCTCAAAAAGTGTTGCCAGGCGTCAAACACTGTTAGAGGTAAATCTTAAATTGATTGGATATTTAGTCTTTAGAATACCTCAGTTTTGATTCATATTACCGGCCTCGTATGAAGAAATAAATTATTTTTATTCACTATAAATTGATACTTTTGAAGTTATTCGTATTATACTATTACAGTCCTAATGCGAGAGGTATAGATTTTAGTTAATTTGCCACGTTGTCTTTAGAATATTTAATTTTTATTCCTATTTGGGGCCTGGTATTAAGAATAAAATTACGTTTTCACAGAAAATTGTTAAGCTTGGAATGATTCCATTACATTATTGCTGTCTTAATGAGTAGAGGTTTCCGCTTCAGTTAACTTGTTATTAATCATTAGGATACCTTTATTTTTATTCAAATTCCTCCCCTTTTATTAGAAATGAAATTAATTTTATTCACTGTAAAAACTATTAAATTTGAAATTATTTTTATTCACTGTAAATTATTAAATTTAAAATTATTTACATTAGGTTATTACTGCCTCAATGAGTAGAAGAGCAGTTTCAGTTAATTTATTACTTAATTTATACATTAAGACAGTACGTTACTTTATTTCTCATTTATGTAATCGTGGCCTTATATTAAGAATGAAATTGTTTTTATTCACAGCAAGTAATTAAGTTTAAATTTATTCCCATTATTATATTATTACTGTCTCAATTAGCAGAGATATCAGTTTCACTTAACTTGTTATTTAGTCTTCTGCCTTATTTTTGATTAACATTTACAATTAAAGGAATAAGTAATTATTTATATTTATAGTATATGCAGAGTACGTAAAAACTTTTATTTACAGTAAAGAGATGGAAGCGACATTATTTACAATTAATAATGTTTATTTACAATGGATAGCGGGAACTTGCTTGCAAGTTAAGTTAAATTAGGTGTTCCTCAAGCATGGTCGTATGCCATCCTCTTCTCAAGTCATTCTCTGGAACTGTCTCTGCGAAATCTCCGACATCTTCGATATCCGGGGATCTGTCTGAACATCCTAGTTCGTGTTAATTCCCGAATCACACTGGAATTAGAAGGTGTTCTGCTCTTATTACTTAAGGAAGACCAGTAAGAAAAAACCCAAAGTTCTTATTTTTCATTTTTCATAACCAATTTTTTTAGTGATAATTAAGTACATATTTTGAATCAATAATAGATTTTAAAAAATAGCTTTTATTTGCAATTATATTTTATATTACAATTTTAATATTTTTTTAAGCAGAAATACACATTTTTTATAAACTCTACTCCTCTGTCAATTTTCAATATTTTTGTAGGAAATACATTTCTACAACATCTTTATAGTACATGCAAAAGACCTACGAAGAGATTTTCTAAACTTTATTTACCACTTTTCTTTTTTTTAAATGTATTTTACTCATTATACGTTAAATTTCTATAAAAATTTCCAATTTCTTATGCTTATTAATTTTTATAACTTTTTCTGAGCTATTTATAAAAAAGGCTCTCCCTGTGTCTCTTAAACAATTATCCAAGACCTAAAAAATGTAAACAGTTTAAATCTAAGTGCATACATCAAAAAGCCTTAGTACTTTGAACTTTGGCAAAATTGCAAAAAACTGATTTTGAGATAATCGCATTTTAAGTACAAAATACAACGGAAGTTAACTAAAACAACTTACTTTTTGCAAGTACTATTTTTTTAGTAATTTCTATTACATTAAGACTTATCAAAACAAGAGTTTTTATCGTAAACTTATATATTTTTAAGGCCAGTTTATATCTGATGACAACTGAGTGATTTGTGATAATTCACTGAAAAATTATACATTTCTTGTTTAATGAACTGAAAAAAATATATATTTTATTGGATCAGTGGTATTTTAAAATAAACCACCACTGTATAAATCACGCCTTCTTTTCACAACAGCTGTTTTTTTCTGTAAACGAGCCTTTTGTTGTAGTGATACGTATGCGTCGAAATTTAGCGCTATTTTTTCAATGTGTTGCCTTCAATGGCGTCGCACTATGTTTTACATGAGAAATTGGATTTTGTCATTTAACTTTCGACGATTCATAGAAAAACCAAGAGTCTACTCGTTAAGGGTATTTAAAATGTTTGGAATAAGTATTGGTAGATACACCATGATATAATGTTGCATAAATGGAGGTTTTCATGGAGGATAATGGTTGGCTGTCGATTATGTAGCTGGAAGGTCAAATAAAAGTTAAAAAGCAGCTGGTAGCAATTTCCTTTGACTCTGAAATTTTGTCCACTTGTTCTTGAGAATCTGAGGCATCGTTTTATCCAATAAACCAAAAACACTTTTTGAAATAATTTTTTTTTTGAAATTTGGGATTCGGTTCTCCCTTAAACTATATCCCATATGTATTATTTCGTATGTAAACATTTATATTTACAGTAAATTATTCGTATGTAATAATTAATATCCAACATTAAGTTTGTAAGACTCACAGTAATAGTATAGAACAGCGTTGTTTTAGTTTTCAAATTAAGTAAACTTGATGGGTTCAAACATTTTTCTAATGCCCTACCAACTAAATATTACTCATTATCGAAATACGAGGGTGGATAAGTGAAACATTTTGCGTTACCAGATTCTCCATGGGGTGGATTGACCTTACACCCTTAAATTATATTTTTATTTATTTCCTTAATTTATACCAAATTTCCTTTAATTATATTTTTATTTATTTCCTTAATTTATACCAAATTTCCTTAAATTATAATTTAAGGAAATATTCCACATTTCCTTAAATTATAGGCAAAGGCCGTTTGAAGACGAATTTCAGACGAATAAATTTCCATGCCTTACCACTGATTAGAACTAAGAATCTTTCGAAGCAGAAGCCAGCATCCTGATCTCTAGACTGATTGGTTTACTGGGTTTAATGGTTTTCACTACTTTTACACGTGTAAATAACAAAATAATAAATTTTAAGAATTTGTTACAAGAATAAAATGTTTAATTACCTTCCAGTCAGGAATCATAACAATCTCTCAAAAAGTCGTTCAGTCTAGTACTTTTCAGTTTTCACACTATGGAAAGAATATTACAATTCCATCTGATCAGTTCGAATTAAATTTTCTAACCTCAACTCAACAATTTGGTATTTAAGTTAATTTTCACGATAGTAATTTTCACGATAGATAGCCTTCACGATAGTTTTAAAAACTATTTCTGAAAAGAGTATTTTTTTTCTGTTTTGTTTATTAAATTCATCCCTCGATGTCCTTACTTTGAATTTTATTTTTCCGTCTTGGTTTTTATTTAACTCTTTTTTGCTTCTCATTTGGACATATTTAATTACTTAAAAAGTACGAAATGACACTTAAATCCCCGTATTTCCCAACACTTTTTTGAGCTTTAAAAGTAATGACAGCTTGTCTTAACGAGGAGTGTAAGCTAGGGTGATTATAAACTTAACGCTTACGGCGGCTTATCTAGAGAAATTGTTATGTGTGAAGAAGCATATATATAAAAGTAGGACAAATTTCATTAACTATAAAAATCGGTAACGCAAATATAAACAACTTTAAAAAATGCTTGTTTATGTTCAATAACAAACGATTGTTTAATAATTCTTTAAATAAACAATAGAACAAAAAAGGAAACAAATTTCATCAAATATTTACTTATCGTCATATATTAATTTATGGTCACCATCAGTTACGTAGTTTTCATGAAACAGGTCTGCGAAAACTAACAGTTTTGTTTTATGAACCCCTGTTGAAAAGAATGTGAATCATTGATTGTATCAAGAAAACATGATGTTGAAAACAGCTGAATTCGTCTAATTTTCAAGCAATTCTTAGACAACATAAAGTTTTGATTTCAAATGTGCACCTTCTACTTATCTCTATAGACGTGGCCTTGCGGCCTTCTCCACGAACCACGCGATTAACTTGACATTCGATTATTGTTGTACCTTAGTGGTTAGTGATGTTTGTCATGCGCGCTAAGCACCCCTAACCTCTCTCCATTGATGTTGGTCTCAGTATTCATTAGTCCATCTGATATGCTCACTGGGTCCTTGTAAAGTACTCGACGATTATATAGCCTCTTTACTACCTATCCAAGCTACACGACAGTTTGACTTCTCTTGCTTCCGTCTCTTGCACTTGGAATCTAAGAAGAAATCCATACAAATTTTATGCATAGTTCGAAGTCGAGTTACACATAATGGTCTGTTATTCCAAATGCCTCATTAATCCAATGCTTTGTTAGAGTTGTAATTTTATAATAGGTGATTTTTTTATAAAGGTATAAAATTGGTAATATCTTTATAACTATTTCTACTCTCCAATTATCTTACGAAGAAACATGTTTGTTTATGATAAAATGTTTTCTTTCACAATCTGTTAAAGATACTGGTAAAAACCATGTACTGACACTTATATCTAGAGCAATAGATTTTCTTGACTGACTAAATATACAGTTGCGAAAAAAATAATCGAGCTACCCCTTTTTACTTAAGGTATCCGAACACGTTTGAGACCCTTCTTTTTAATGTGGTATAGAAACATTTTAATGATATTTTTATGTTTAGTTTTATTAAACAATAGCATTGGGCTATCAAATCTTAAAATATAAATTAATAATTTTGTAAAATTGATAATTATGTATGAACTTTAAAAGAAATTTGTCAAAAACTTCAGATGTGCTATATGAAAATCCATTCAACGAATTTGAAAAACCATGCTACCAAAAGAAACTACTTTCATTTTTGTAGAAAGTGAACTAGAATCAAAAAATGTTTTAAATGAACAAAAATTTTACAAGGGATCGTAAAATGAATACAAGATTTTTGATAGTTTTATGGTTCTATTTCTTAAATAAAAATTCCATATTTTAAAATTTTTTTAACTCAGCATAATTATTCTAGTTTATTCCGTAGATAACATTATAACGAACACGTTCTCAAAGTTTTACGAAAATCTATCAACAACGTTTTGTGTTTTTACATTTGACGAGATCAAATAATGCATAAATATTGATTTAGAATAAAAATAGTTTGAAGTGTATCGTTTGCTCTCTCTTGCTTTTACTGTTTGTGTAAACCTTTTTGTCTTCAGTTCTATTTAAAATGTTCACAATCTTTCCAAAAGAGTAACCATTTAAATATTTGTGAAAACGTTCTAAAATTATATTTGAAAAACGTAAATTTTAAGTATACATTTTGTAGGTTTTTTGTCTTTTAGCGGCCATTTAAGATATTTTCCATACCTACTTCCCGTTTTTTTTTCGCCTTGATTAAAATCTTAATATCTCTGCAACTAATTCACTTAGAGAAGAAATCAAATACATTTTGTAAAGTCAAATAAATACTCTATTAAATAAGATAAAAAAAGGGTTTTTTTGGAATTTGTTGTCCCAAATTACATTTTTAACATATTCGGATTCACAGTTCAAATAGAGTATTTTTTGTTTGTTATTTTTATAAAGAATGCCCGGCACCTAAAAATTCAAACACATTTTTTTAGATTTTACTGTTTATGAAAATTTGAAATTGTCCTTTATGTAACTATACCCACTTTGTAGAAATCCATTATTTAAAAGTATTTTTAAATATTTTTCAAACTAGATGCACTATTACCACGACGTACGTCTTACGAAGTTTAAAGCCTTATTTCTCAGAACATACTTTTTTCATGTTTGGGACCACATTACACAAAAACTACTTGAGATACATTTTTGTTATTTTTTGTATTGTTTATTAAGCACTTTTAAACACTTTAACACAAGAAATAAAGTATAAAATGCATACTTTTTTTTTAAATATTTTATCTAAAATGTTTAAAAATTTTTTTGGTCATTTTTAAAAATATATATATTTTTGTGAATTTAAAATAAATGTATCAAATCTAGACTTAAAGTCGTTAAAACTATTCAAATATTACACTGTAAAAATTTCAGATTAATACAGTAATTTATGAATAAATGAGATGCCCCCCAAAGTTTGTGAATTTAACATGGGTGCCTATGGAGGTTCCGGACTCCCTTAATTCAATGCTACAAGTAGAACGCTTTTTGTTCTTTTATGTATATGTTTTAGTTGTTACAGTATGAAAATGTAATTGTATTCAGATACAAATTCAATGCGAAAACTGCGAATAGCATTCTATTATTCCGAAAGAAACAATAGAGAGAAAGCATTGGTGAGAACACGTTCACCTCAAGATCGACTCCAATAATCTCTTTCACAAACAAATTCATAATGGAAAGTCTTTACTGTTACTCTTGATTATGAAATATCTACAGCTTTATGAAAAGAAATTAATTAACTTCATCGTTACGTCACATGAAGTCTTTTTAATGTTATAAAATATTGTTATAAAATATTCACATTTAATTAAACCAAATGCAACAGTGACATAACTCAAAAATTTTTATTTTGAGAAGAAATACGTGTGTCCTTGTGAAAAACTGCATTCTTTCCAAAAGCAAACTGTAAATCTCTTAATCCGATACTGAGCAGCTAGATGTCAAATAAATTTTTTGTTACATACAGTATGCAATGTACATAGAGAAGATACAAAGGTAGTATGAGTATTGTCAACCTTTGTAAGTGTGACTTACACTACTTTCGTCTGCCAGGAGGAAACGAACATTAATCTCACTAATCCACGGACAGAGAAAACACAGTCCATTGATTCATCATCTGATTGGTCGGATCTACATAGAAGTAGACTGGTGATTTCACCATTTTTCACAGAGGAGCCATGTGATTACTACTAGACATGTTGGCGAAACCTTTTTAAGTTTTTCTCAATAGTAATGCTTGGTTTACTTATCTATATTTTCATAGTTATGAAAATTTTAAATCCACGCATCTCAATGTATTTTTGAGTACCACTGCTACAGCTGGCCCGTGACTGTTATATAGTTAGGGAGAGTTTAACAACTTATAGACTCAAATAGTACTTAATTGTAATATTTAACACCCTACCTTAATTGTAATATTTAACACTATACCTTAATTGCAATACTTAACACGATACACTAATTAATATATTTAACACAAATATTGATTTCATCAAACACTTATAAAATCTAATCTCGATACCAAAGTCAACGATGCCTTAAATAGTGTAGAGAAGGTAACATCAACCAATGACCATTTTAACTCAGCCTTAGTTTATGATCTACTATGCACCTTCATCCACCATTTGAGGTAGCCCTTGTGCCATAAAATCTCAAAATCCAATCCATTTAAGGCAGCATACTGCGGTTGCAAAAGTTATAGGCAAGGCAGTAACAAATAGTGATGTCAAGAATCAGTGCCCTTTTAAGACATGTGTTTCCATAGCATAGGGCCCAGGGTGGATAGATGGTTTCACCCTCTGAGCTAGAAATCTGCGAATTGTAGATAGACCAGGATCAATTCCTACATTTATCCTGCGTGTATTTGTGTCTTCTTCGTTAGAGATATTGTCCATGTGTGTACGTCCATTAAATAGCGTTAGATGTCTTATTTGTGTTTGGGCAAAATAAGGCCCCTTCAAAGCCAACCAAAGAACCATTGCATATGAGTGTAACTATTGAGTTGTAGAAAAGAATTTCCAATAGTTCCCTGAAAATTCATAACTTATTGCTTATATTTTAATCAACATTGAAGAACTAAACTAATTAATTAAAATAGATGTATGCCTTATCAAATGACTTTTCCAATAATGACTTGGTGTAACTAGGTAGTCTGTTTACATATTAATAGAAGGTGATTAATTGTAATTGGAATACGACTTTGTCGCACACACAAACTCCGTAATTTACAAGGAGTTCATAAATCACTTGTGGTCACTGTGGATCAATGGTTTTTCGCTCTGTATTATAAACCTGCGGCATGTAGGAGGTAGAGCATCGATTTCTGTAACTTACCATGGGTGTTTATAGATATTCTCTCTCGTCTATGTCATTCATTCTTAATTCAGGTTGTACAACCTACGCATGGGGCTCTAGGTTCGTTCAAGGAATGATCTATATAGCAAATACCATGTAAGGACACGCAGAACAGAGTATGTGAGATTATACAACATATTACAAAACCAAACAATGAACAAACAGTACATAATTTACATCTATTCTGTCATGTGTAGTCGGCAGTTTAATTTACGTCACACTGGAGCATTACAATGGACTATTGGTGACCATATGGGATCAATCCCGAAGGGAAAGATTTAATAAGACCTCAGGAAAGACTTCGTCATTTTGAGACACGGTAAGATGACAAGGACAATATGCGGCACCCCACTCCCCAAACTTCTATACCACGCCAATGTGGAGGTATTTGATGTCACGACAAATTTAACGTGCACCAGCCTCAACGTGCATAACGATCTTTGGATTATCCTTTCTGTCTTCATTCCTTTGGAGTGTATGTCCATTATTTGTCTATTGTATCTTGTGTTTGAAGCAGCTATGCAAAATAGGACACTTAACTTCTCCCAGTGATTTCGTCGCAATATCTCGAGGACTATAAAAAATATACCTATAAAAACCCATTTATCAATTTGAGAAAGCGATTGTGTCCAACTTTCGAAACGCGTAGAAACTACTTTAGTGCAATGTTAAACATGTTGCAACGCGGCACTACGGCATTACGTGTTACAATGTTAAACATATACTAATTTGACAATTTCATCGAATAAGCGTAAATATTAGGTTAATTCCTTTGAAACTTTCCAAATACAAATATATATATATATATATATATACACAGGGTGTTTCAGTGAACCGTTTCAGAACTTCTAAGAGGGGTAGGGTACATCCTGACGAACCAAAATCATATACCAATGGGCAGTCAGAAATGCTTTCCTGACGCGGTAGATGGCGTTGTGCGAAAATCCCGAGCTTTCGTGTAGAGAATCTTCATTTCGCACAAGAACGCCAAATTAGTAGGATGGATGATTACACGATCGCACACCGCACGATTAGCCGATATGCATTTGGCGTACGGGGCTGCAAATTGTAGTGGGCCAGCCGCACAGCGTTTGTACGCGGAACGATATCCGACGAGGCGTATCCCCAGTCATAATTTATTTACAAGACTGCACCAGAGGTTAGCTGAGACAGGTTCATTAGAAGGAGCTGACAGGGTTAGGGTAAGAACAGCACGGACTGCAGACGTCGAACAGAATGTGCTGCAGCATGTACAGGGAAATCCAAGAACGAGTACACGAAGTGTAGCAAACGCAGTCGGGGTTTCAAATTGCAGCGTCTGGAGGATTCTCCGAGAAGAAAACATGCATCCGTTTCACGTGCAGCGTGTCCAGACACAGCAACCGGAGGATTATGCACCTCGTATTGCTTTCGCACAGTGGTACCTTGGAAAATGTGCTACAAATCCCCTTTTTCCTGCTGAAGTTTTGTTTTCCGATGAGGCATCCTTCACAAGGGAAGGAATTTTCAACACGCATAACGACCATATCTGATCGGTCGAGAACCCGCATGCAATACGACGTCGTGCAGATTCGATTTTCGGTCAATATATGGGCCGGTATTATGGGAGATCACCTCATCGGACCTTACCTGTTACCGTCTCGTCTAACCGGACCTAACTACTTGCTCTTTCTGCAGCAAGTATTGCCACAACTTTTGAGAGATGAACATATTTCTGCATTGACGCAACAGACAATGTGGTTCCAACACGATGGAGCCCCTGCCCATTATAGCGGAGATGTTCGTAACTACCTGGATGTCACATTTGGTCAGCAGTGGATCGGACGTGGTGGTCCCGTGCGTTGGCCTGCTCGGTCACCCGACCTATCATGTCTGGATTTTTATTTCTGGGGTCATCTGAAATCGCTAGTTTATGACACCCCTGTTGACAATGTTGAGGAGCTGGTTGCAAGAATTGCAGTAGCTGCCGGAGAAATTCGAGATATGCCTGGAGTATTCCAGAATGTTCGGATGTCCATGCGTCGGAGATATGAGGCGTGCATTGTAGCCCGTGGAAGAAACTTCGAACACTTACTTTAATCCATGTACCTTTTGCTTCTTTTCATGTATTATTAAAACGATTTCTCACTTACGGTCTCTTTTCTTTACGGTGCTTCTGTGTACAACACCGCTTCAGGAAAGCATTTCCGACCCCACATTGCTATATGATTTCGAGTTGTCAGGATGTACCCAACCCCTCTTAGAAGTTCTGAAACGGTTCACTGAAACACCCTGTATATATATATATATATATATATATATATATATATATATATATATAAAGCTTATGCCTGGCGGAAAAAGGAGCTTTATTTATTTTTCCCCGTTGGCAACGATCCGTTTGTTTACGAATCTCAACTCTGGCGTCGAGTAATTCACTGTGCTGTTGAGCTACTCGCTTACGCATTATACTAACAACATTTTCGTTCTTTAGCACTCTGCTCTCAGAAAAGGATAAAAGTTGATTACTATTTCAAACGTGTAATTATTATAGCTTAAATTAGGAATGATTTTACATCAGAAATATTTTCACTTGCTCACTGCTCTCATAGAATGACAAAAGTTGACACTCTTTGCAACGTGTAAATATTATAGGTTAGATTTTTTTTAGCACCGTATTTGTTCAAACTATATTATCCCAGATATATTTTTACTGTAAATGAATTAATTTAATGATGCTATTCTTTCTGTGATAGTCATAAAGATGGACTAAAATATTTTAGTGTCCGATGAGTCGAGCGAAGAGACCTGAAGGAACTGCGTAAGCAGTTCCGGGGGTTGGCGAGCGGTAGCGAGCTGGGGGCAGTAGCCCCTCTAGTTAACTTATAATCTTTCACAGCTACTGAAATTTTTCTGCAGTTCACCTATTGTTCAGCAGATTTTACGATATCTTAATGATTATTTGAGCCCCTAATTATTGTTATTATCTTCAAACAAAGAGATTTCCTCTACCTGTTCCACGTCCGCGGCGGAAGAACCCATTTCCAATGAGAAATAGCTGTACCATGAACAGTTATTCCTTTCACGCACGTGTTATCGAAATATTCGGGTTCCTGCGAGTATAGGTGGGAATCGTGCGAGAGTTTTGTAGTCTTAATTAGTTAGGGAAACAGATGGAAATATGCAAGTATTTAATGTTCTCTTTCTGCAATGTAAATTCAATAGAATTAATGTTGTTGTCATATATTGTAACTTGGCGCGTTTAATATTATTTGGTATACAATTGACGAAATCTAAAGTAGAGATTAGGATGGTGCTGAGGTTTAAAAAAATAAAACTCGGGTACATTCCTTAATCGAAGTGCAAACAGAGTAAGTGAATAAAATAAACACATAAAAATAAAATTCCTGAGATTTTAACAACACAAAATTCGTTCTCAAGTGGGAAATCGGCGTAATCATTATTTGGAAATAAAAATTTAAGTATTTGATTTTTAATCTTCATTTTGGTCAGATATTCTCCTTTGTTATTGATCCCAGAGCGTCTCCAATAACCCAGTGTGTTGTTCCAGAGCGACGTTTATTAATTAATTACCTACCTTTATTTTGTTTATATCTGTCACTGCATCCGTTTACGTATATAGGATTCCGAAAACCTTTTACCAGTATTGGGAATACAATGGTTCAGCGGGTTTGACAACAAAAAATCTATGAGTTGTAGGTACCACCGCTATAAACTTAGACTGAAGCTGTACTTTCTGTGTCAGTAAATATTTCCTTGTGTATGTCAATTTACTTGACGTTATTTGGTACAACTGGGCAAAATATGGCCTCTTGGGGAAATAAAAAAAGACACCCAACTTTGTTTAGTTGGGATGTTGGGATAATGTTGTTAAATGAATGAGATTAGGAAATTTAG
Organism: Metellina segmentata; assembly: GCA_947359465.1. NCBI lineage: Eukaryota > Metazoa > Arthropoda > Arachnida > Araneae > Tetragnathidae > Metellina > Metellina segmentata. Next base: position 64,830,132 of record OX375874.1, on the reverse strand, counting down.
AATATATGCAATTTAGTTATTGGGCATATTTGCACAGCGATACTAAGTGTTGTCTCAGTTTTAGATAGTATAGGTTTTTGTAACTGACTCGTTTCTTGAATTTGAGTCATTTTGTAAAAGTAATCATGATTTTTCCCCTAGGAGCAGTATTTTTAACCTTACAATTATACCTTTATTACCGTAATCTTGCACACAATTTGGTTATAAATCAAAGCTTGGGTTCATACACCTACGCTCATGAAAACCCCGATACTTCAAATATAAGCCATATCCAACTTTTTAAGTACAATCGTTTGAGTGAACTATTTACTTATTTTTTTATTAACTTCTTACTGAAGTGACACCATGGACTATTGACGAGGGTCCGGGAACAATCCTCCAAGGGAAAGATCCGAGGACAGCACCACGTAATTTTGAACTACGGTCAGATGACGAGGCAACATCTGACCTGGCACCCCACCCACTGTTACGCCAATATTAAGCGTCACATTTCTGTAATATTAAACGCACGTTAATAAGCAAAAAGACACCTAAAAGTAACCCCACTCAAAAAATTCACCCTATAACAAACTCCAGACACCAAATTCTAGAGAGCAACTTGTGCTCCAGCGGGGGAGTTTCTATTGCCAATTCTGGCATTCCAACGGTCAAAGACATTCAGCGTATCCGTTCGTTATGGGAAAAGTTTTTATCAGCACAGAGCGTCACCCATCTAAGCTAATTTAAACTGTCAGATGGATCATAACTTAATCAATTTTAACAGTAGAGTCTTGGAAGTACTATCAATATAATTTTCAAGACCAGACAATTGTTTTGGTGGTGATTTCAGACTTCTACTACCTACCAAAAATTCAATAGCTCGGTTCATTTAATTTATCCTTTTTTAGTCTCGAAAGGAAAGCGTTGCTCTCTGCTTCTTTTCCTGGTGACTTGTCAATCGAGAGGGATTAATATTTCTGGGATGCATGGACTCAAATTGGCGTAGTTTTCAAAGTTTTCCACTGGCAGCGGAAATTTTTGCAGGGGAGAATATCGTCATACACGCTGAGAACTTCAACTGTAGGACATCATGATCGATAGCTCTTTGTTTTTTTGCCGGGACGGGGCATCCTGCCCCGGGCTCCCCGGTTGTTTGGAATCCCCCTCGCTCAATGTTTTTTTGTGGTAGGGATGTTGAATGATTATTGAGGGTGATCCAACGGATTTTTGCCGGGACGTTACTTTTGTGTCGACTTATCCTTTGAACCGATAAATAAAGGTGTTATATTTTTCTGGGAATGCACCTAGAATCTTCATTTTTGTCGACTCTCTTTTACGACATGTCCTTCTACCTGGAAAGCAATACGTACCGATGGTCTGGTGATGAAACAACTCACACCTGAAACCTGTCAGGCGATGTCCTTTTGATACATCTTTTCAATGACTTGTGATGATTTGAATCCCTACTCGACAGTTACTAATTTCTTGAGTGTGATCACACCTTCCTTCATGTAAAGGGTATCGAATCCAAAGGCATCTCTCAAACATGTCTATCGAACGTCTCCCAACGTCTACTACGTATTTTACCTTCACCAAGAATTATCATGCTTAATGGGAAGCCTGAGGTTGTTGCATATGATGGACCCCTTTCTAAAATAATTATAAGTAACGGGAATCAATTACCAACATCCATGGCACTTCATGCAATATGTACTAACCACTACTTCAAAAATTTAAATTTAATTCCATTCCAACAATACCAATACTTAATTATTACTATACTCTCCAAACTTCCACACCACACCAACGTGAGGACATTTGAGGCCATACGACGGATTTAATCTACACCAGTCTGCTATTAACACGAAGGTCTTTGACTGGAATCGAACCTGTAACCATCCGGTTGTTAATCTTCTAACCGGGCTACAGCGGCCCCCTGAACTACTTAAGTACCAAATGACAGAGCACAGATTGAATGATATTATTATATTTTTTTGCAATGGCGGGCATTGGATTCTATCCTTTGCCACTACAAGGTGTGAAGAGATGGTCGACTACTTCCAATGGCGGGCTCTAAAGACTTGTCTTTGGCCACTACAATGCCAGATGTGATGGTCACTTGTGAAGGGGCCCCCAGTGGGAGGACCATCATTGCCCTTAACAAAGGATAGCACGATTTTACATACATGCCTTGACCCCGTATTCAAACCAGGAACCTTCATATCTAGAGGCCAAAACCTTAACACTAGACCGGTTGGTCGGTTATTGCTATGATATTGGAATACTATTCAAGTGTAGGTACGAATCAGTGCTTGCAAATTATTCTCTCAGCTATGGTTCTTTATCGATTATAAAAGGAAATATTCGATGAACAATAGCTATTTACTTCATAACACAACTATGGTTCAAAGCTTGCAAAAAATGAAACATATACCTATAGCATAACAAAAGATCTTACTGTTGATTTCTGATCGTACTACAGGTGATATCAGCAAAACGAACTTTTAGAAAGATCTATTTTAGAAGCTATAACAGAAATATTCTAATAAATGAGATGATTTTTAACTTGGTGTGAAATTGTTATCTATTTTTTATCAACGCCAATCTGATTCTAGATGACAATAGATAATCAACTGTACACGATGCCTGAAAGGTTTACTTGTATCTTTTGATTCAAACCAAACTAAACCCAAAGAATAGAGACTGTCCAGACAGCGTCTAAAATTGTTCCGTGTTTCCAACGGGCTCCTTCCTGAAAGGCTCTTCTCTTCCGCCTTAAAGAAAGAGAGACCTTCCATCTTATCTGTCATCTTACACTTCCTTCCGAGGACATCCGTCGGAGTTCATTGTCCACGTCATCCACCTTCGTCAATTGCTCCGAAGCCGGCGTCTGGTTATTTCTGTGTTCTATGGCCATATTCTTCACAGTCGGTTATTCATATTGTTCAATATCATTGTATAAGTTGATTTTGAATCAATGAATGATGTATGGTGGAAAATGGGACAGTGAAATAATCTTAATGCTAGTGGTTTGATTGATTAAAATAATTATTAAGCTTAAGCAAAATATAAGGGACATTTGTGCCGGAATAGGGGTCACCTTTTTCTAATGTATCTCTTTTTTACATCCTTCCGCGGTCCTCCTGCGGTGACGGACCACAAATTCCATCAAGGGTTAGAAACCAAGATTAATCATTTCCAGTTTGCGCACTAACACAAATTGATTTTTGTTAATTAAACTATTACTGTTGGAACCTGGGGGAAACATCGCCCAGGGTTGCCCTTGTCTACACCTTGCCAACATCTTCTAGCAGTGGTGGACCAGAGATTCCATCAACAAGTCAGGTATTTTAAACTTCAAATTTTTCTTGTAACTTACTCACAGAAAGGTTTTGACGAGAAGTCTCGTTCTTCAAATGACTGACCGATTTAGCTTATGACAAAGTATCACGATGTTGCAGAATTTTTTGTAGGACTAGATCAAAATGTGTTCAGTTTTTTTTTCAATTACTAGAAAACCTCGTCCATTATGATATGGCCAGTTTTGCTAATTAATAGATACTTCTTCGAGACAACCACCAGAAGAGTTAACAGACTAATAGATTTTTGAAAAGAATAACATCTGTCTCAGAAATATCACATCTACTATTGCCAGGCTTAGAACTGAGCATTATAAGGGCATGAAGATCCATCCGGACAAAACAAGAACCTATGCCCATTGTAAAAACTGCACCGAAGTCCAACTCACGCATAACCACATCTGGGAATGCCCAACGGTTGCGGTGAATCTTTTGAAGATTGGAATGGTTCCACTCAGGGACCCATTACGGGAGATCCTCTACAGCTGGGATGCACCAGCATTAGCAGAGGCTGTGACCAATGCTTTGATGGAATCTAGACCGCTACCCCACTACAATATTGCTTGTCCATGGACACGCGAACAACAACAAAAGAAAAACGTGATTTTTTTTTAAATTTCGCAAATAAGAAATTGTGTTTGGAAATATTAACGATGTTTCAAAATGTACAACGATAACATGTGGGAACCACTATCTCTAAAGAAAACATATCTGAATTTCAATACTTTTTAATAAATATTTTTAAGACTGCATTTATGTGCCAATTGGATAACCTTACCTGCAAACTATAACTGCAGTGAGTATATCAAACTGTAGTCTTTCAACTAGTCCTAGTTAAAATACATGTTTTCTCGCCATACCACTCAGAAAAGTATATATATATATATATATTTATTTATTTTTTTTTTTTTTTAATTATTATTATTTTTTTGACCAAATATGCAAATTATTAAAATTTGGTGTCCAATGAATGAATAGTGCAATCTCCAGCGCATAGGAACTGCGCATCCAGCAGATGTATATAAGGATTTGTTCTTGAACTGTTGTTAAAATTTTCTGCTGCATTGCGATGTAGGATACCTTTCAACGGCTGAAAAAAATGCCTCGTCGTAGGATTCGAGCTCATTACGGGCAACTTTCAAAGTTTGAAAGAGGTCGTATCATTGGATTGAAAGAGGTAGGTTTGGCAAATCGGAGAATTGCTCGTCCTGTGAGTCAAACCGATGCGGCGATTAGAAGATGCTGGCAAGAGTGGGTGGACAATAGCAGATTTCGGCGTCGTGATGATAGCGGTCGACGTAGGGTCACAACAGATCGCGGGGACAGAGTGATTGTCAGATCAGCTGTCACAACGCCTGATTCATCGCTATCAACCATCAGTCGTGCGACCCACACACGAGTGTCCACCATGACCATTCACAGACGGCTGAGAGAGCGAAATCTACGCTCGTACCAACCGTTACGCCACCTGCCACTCACGCCTGCACACTGTCAAGCCAGATTACAGTGGCGCTTGGCTCGATCAGGCTGGAATGATGCTGACTGGGAACATATAGTCTTTAGCGACGAATCCCGCTTCCAACTGTGTCCTGACAATCATCGAAGACGAGTCTGGAGACGCCCAGGGCAGCGTGTCGATCCTGCTTTCACTATTGCACGCCACACGGGCCCTCAACAAGGAGTTATGGTCTGGGGTGTAATTTCCCTTCTTAGCCGGACCCCTTTGGTCGTTATTAGAGGTACACTTACTGCATAGCGGTACGTTGACGACTTTCTGAGACCTGTTATTTTTCAGCAAGACAATGCTAGACCACATACGGCACGTGTTGCTCTGAACTGCCTTCAAGCTTGTCAAGCACTTCCTTGGCCAGCCAGATCACCAGATCTCTCTCCCATCGAGCATGTCTGGAATATGATGGGAAGGCGACTGCATCCGGTAGGGAATGTTGATGACGTAGTCCGATAATTGGAGCAAATTTGTCAAGAAATACCACAGGAGACCATCCGGGAGCTTTATCGGTCTATGCCACGCCATGTGGCAGCTTGCATCCAGGCCAGAGGCGGGTCAACACCTTATAGAGCTCGTTACTGTAACTCTGAAATAAATCATTCAATTGTTCTGAAATTTTAATCATTTTCTATTCTGTACATAATTAATTTTCATATCCACCTATTTTTGTCCCCATCGGACAACTCCCTCTTGGTGCGTCGATTTTATTGTCGTTAATCACTTAAATATAAAATACGTATTCAAGAGTGTTTAGAGTAATACTGAAAAAGAACTAAGAGCATTATTATTTTATCTCTCTTTGCATATCCATTTGTTACATACTCATCCAAAATAACGCATAGATAGCTGAACATTAGAAATTTTGTCAACAATTAAACGACTATTTACTTTTAAGTCAGTAAGATATTGTATGGAACTTAAATCAAAACTTACATTTGTTTCCGACTCAAAGAACTTTTAGCTCCTACGTTTAATTTAGGAGAGAAACTTTTCTAAGTCATTACTCTTAAAAGAAAACGTTAAAAGTGCTTCAAAAGAACAAATTCTAGCCACTGGATTCCGTTTGGAATGAAAACTGGCGTATATAGTAGGATATTTGAACTCTTGAAGAGTTTGAGGATACTTTAACATGTACTACAGAGTACTTTATTAAATTAAGTGGTATCCACCACCCGAAGGTATGCGGCGAAAGAGTACTTTATTAAAGGGCTGAGACTATTTCCACTTAGAAACAGGTGTTCCATTATAAAGGAATGATTAAAGCGTTAGATATAGTAAAATAATTTGCTGCTATTAATTAAATATCTCTTCTAAAGTCTAAGGCTCTAGTATTTATCTTATAAATCATAAATTTATTACACTGTTAGTGAACTGTATAAGTGCTAGGGATAATTGTCTTTATTATTCCTTTTGGGTTTGTATAGAAAGCACTATATCATTACGCAACATACATCATATAATATATTTAATTGGGTATATCATCAGAACTATCTCTCTCAAAATTAATTTACTCCAAAAATTCTTATTTTCCAGATTTGTAAATGAAATTCTGTGTTTCGTCTTTACATTTGGAAATTCTTCTTTAATAAATTGATGTTCCTTAGAAAGAACTATATTTTTTCTTTATGACTGCTAGATTGATGAAGTATAAAATTACGTAAATCTGTAAGATATTCAAAGCTTTTATTCTATCAAAAAAAAAAAAAAACGCGCAGTTATTCACAAAACTAGATTTACGTATTAGAAATAAGTTTACTTCAAAATTCAAAAATTATACTCATGTCCATAAATTAAGAAAAATGCCAGTTCCGGCAAATAAAGGTTCAGAAACAAAACAAACGTGACTTCTTCATCAAGTTCATTTCATTTTATTAGATTCTAAACGTAAATTGTAAACCTTTAAATTTAACCCATAAACTTGTTTTCAAAATTGCAACGTTTCCAGCAAGATTTTACTCATTATAGGCATTGGCTTTGCAAAACATGTAATGATGAGAAGTTCTTTATGCAGTGAAAACTGATAATGATTGAGATCGAATAGTTAAAAAGTTTATCTGCACACTGCACATATTTCATTTAAATTTGAATGCAATGAATCAAACGATAGATTCAAAGAAGTTCCGATGTAAAACACAATTGCAATTTGTAATATACTATTCATTTAAACAGTTTACAAAAAATTTTCAATATTTTAAGTTTCAATCATATAATTCAATCATTTGGGGAGGGGGGAATGAATCGAATTACAGAAATTGCAATTTGCTTTTACATCGTATATTATAATGAAAAAAGTTTTAGAAATTAATAACACATTTTTAATTAAGTATAGTTAGTTGTAAGAAGAATAGGTAGGTACCATTTAAATTAAAATTACGCTTTTTTTAATTCTGATCTCATTGCATACACAAAATTTCAATTGCATTTCAGATATTTTCTTTTAACACACCTTGCACACTTTTAATCATATAATTCAATCATTTGGTGGGAAATGAATCGAATGATAAAAACTGCAATTTGCTTTTACATTGTATAGAATAATGAGAAAGGTTTCGTAAATCAATAACATATTTTAATGAAGTATAGTGAGTTGTAAGAAGAATAGGTAGGTAACATTTTAATTAAAATTGTGCTTTTCTTATTTCTGGGATCCCATTGCATACACAAAATTTTTAGTGCATTTTCAGGTATTTTCTTTTGTCATACACACACATTGCAAACTGCTCTCAAATTCAAACTTTTGTAAGTCCAGTTTCTTTAAGTTCTTAATGCTACAGGAGGATATAGTTTGAAGTAACTAAAGCAAAGATCAGTCTACAAGCATCTTGCAAAACTTAAAAGAAGCCATTAAAATACCCTCAATTACTTCATACAAATATTCTGGATTTTTCGTTTTCCTCTCTATCTGGGTCTAATTAATGGACCCTATTTTTTGTTATTCTACTACTAAATCTTTTTTTAGCAAATAAAAAACATCTGAGAAAAATTTTTAAAGTTATGGATGCAATTTTCTTTTTGATGAAATCTTCTACCAGAGTCCCTTTTCAGAACTTAGTTATCCGATGTATTAAGCTATTTTTCAACAGCCAGTAAACCTCTAGAAAATAATTAAAATTGCAAAACTAATTCTTTTTAGACCTACTAATTTTCATAAAATTCTCTGGAGGGTTTAATTAAGTTTGCTGTAGAATTCGGAAATGTGTGTCTGCATTTGTTTAGATAGTTATTCTTTATGTAGACACATGATATTTCAATGGTACTTAAAAACTAAATTACATTAATTTAATAGAATTAAAAGTATTGGAAATAATACTAGCCTTATATTTAAGTAATAGTAATTTTTCAGTTGGTATGTGTAGGTGGAAGAAATTTATTTTTGCAAACGTAAAATCTGTGCTCAGATAGCAAAATATTATAAGTCACTTTTTTAAATTTTCATAACAGCAATTTTAAGATTCACGATTCAACATGTGGTCTGTGGTTTTTGATTTGTTACAATATTCCCACATTTGTTTTCTCATAAACTGAAAGAAAAAGACTTACGACATTTTCCACCTTCTAAACATTAACAAAAAAAGACTATAGGATAGGACTTGGTCAATTTTTCGGGAAAATAAACTTTCATATTACTTTGAAATGCATTTTGGTACAATTTTTTTCTATACTTGTGATCATTATATTTAATAATGTGGATTTTAATTTATGATTACAGCTGTTTGGAAGGTTTTTTTTAACTATTTTAATGGACTGAGAGAAAGATAAATTTTTACATATTTTTGTGTTTTAAAGGATTCCGTGATAGACTATATTTTTAACTATTATTTATTTACCTTATTGTTAAGTTTTTACTCCTTAATTTCAATGATACTAGTGACTTTTGTAGTATCGATAGAGGTTTTGTCCCATTCTTGTTCTACAGTTTTCCAGTCATTAAATCGTTTACGTTCGACGTTTCAAAAATGCTCTTTTTAAAAGTTCAAATCTCAAAAGTCTATGGGTGAGACATCTGGAGATTTAGCAGGAGTATCAGTAAAGGGTATCAAGTTTGATTCCAGTTTCCTGTTTCATTTTCCCCAAGAATTAAAGAGTGGGTTTAGATGTCTGGCTGATTGCTTCATCCTAAAGCAGCTGTACTGATTGTTGGCACTGTGGGTAAAGATACACTAACCTACAATAAGGGACCGGACAGCAAGATTTAATGATATAAGGGAAATAATACATGCTTTTATATGGGGTGTTCTCCTACGTGCTGCAATTACACTAGCAACCCTTCTGGGCTTACTTTCAACAAGGTTTTGATATACAGCTATGGGTATTTCTGTTCATTCTTGCTGCAATAATGTCGCCAGCTCAGGTGTAGATTTCGGACGTGGTTCCCTGGTCCATAAGCGTCGCTCTAATTCGTCCTACAAATGTTCTATGGACGGGACTCTAAGTAGGCCAGAGAAGACGTGTTACATCCATATCATATCACTGCTTGACAGAGGCTGCAACATGACATGAAGCGTTGTCGTCCAGGAAGTAACAGTCGTCCATTCCTTAAAATTGTCAGAGCGTGGGTAGAACCTGACTGTCCAAAATGTTCATGTAGGTGTCGGCGTTCAATTTATCAGGAACAACACGTAAAGGTCCCAGACCATACCACAAAAAACACCCCCCAAAAAGTTGTCGGATGTTATGCAAATCCACTGGCGTCCGGTCCATTATTGTAGGGTAGTGTATGTTATTTTTGTATGTTTTTTGAGTATTGAGGATAAAATATGGTCTTGATAGTATGAGGGAGTTGATTTTTACATTTTTCTACTCTCTTTACTTTTAATTGTCCATTATATGCAAAACCGGCAACAATCAAATATTTCCAGAAATTCCTTTGTGCCTACGTATTTGGAAGTATATTTCCACATGTTGTGTGTTTTTCTTTCTTTCGTATCTCTAATATTACTTTTTGTACCTTTAGATAACGAAAAACAACGACTTTTACATCGTTTTTTAATAATTCTATAAGCATAATTCTCTCCGGAATGACCAGAAACAGAGCCTTCCTTATAGCTTATTTAAAAAACGTCATTTTTAAAGTAAACAAAACTCTCAGTCAGCAGACGATATGCTATACTTTAACTATTTAACTGCTTCGAAAATAAAATTATTTCGTAGCATAAGATTTTATTTTACAACTCATCAAAATCATCAATAAATGTCCTTACAGCCTCTGTAATTTTTTATTTTATTTTATTTTACTTTCACATCTATAATAAACCTCTCGCAAAATTATTTTTTGTGTATTCCAAAAGAGCATCATAGACTACAAGATAAACTTTATTTCATAATTGTTTTCATCATTATGGTCATTAAATAGAATTTAATGATATAAGAACTTGACACTGCAATTTCTTTAAGTTCAGTTGAAAACTTCCATGTCGAAAAAAATTTCCACCAAACTGACACTTAATTCAAAAATCAAACTAAAAAATTTCAGTTTCATAATAACAATATCGATGTGTACATTTATTAATAACAATAATAATAACAGTGAGTATCTTTAATACTACAGAAATTAAACTTTTAAAAGCTAAATTAGTTTTGCTACTTTATCTGAATAGCCTATTAAGGCTTCGTTTTACTAATCCGACACTGATCACACTACGAGCATTATTCTCTCTTTATGCTTAGCATAAAAAATTGCCATTAGAATTGACACTAGCATTTCATGTGCACACATGTATATACGTTCAGTTATCTGCAAGAATTCTAACCAGTTCCGACACCTGCTTGGTAATTTGTGAACCTTTTCTAGGATTATTTCTATATTATAAAAAAGTCGAAAAAAGCGAAATTTCTAACGCGAGTTAGCAAAACACCTACAAATTTTCAGTCTTCAGCCGTGAGTTTTTGTAGAGTACCTCTAAACGTGAATTTTTGCACCTCGCCGAGTTTTTTAAACATTTCTATTTGGTTCCTGGTTATATTTTTTTGAAATTCGGGGAAAATCGGGACATTTTCGTAAATATTTTTTGTTAAAACTGTCATATCTATAACTTATTACTATTAGTTTTTAAATTTGAAAACATCACGGGAAACCTTATAATGTAATATTTCTTATGTTACAATCATTTTTTAAATTGGTTAATAAATAAGTTCGATGCAACTAAAAGTAAGTTGAACAAATTTGGTATTTTTTAGATCTTAATTTCCGATACAAAATTAAAACGATCATATCTGTAGCTTAATACTATAAGTTTTAAAATTTAAAAATACCACGCAAAAGCTTAAAATGCATTCTTTCTTGTGATATAATTATTTGTAAAATTGGTTTATAAATCAATTCGATGCGATGAAAAGTATAATTTCACGATAGTGAACTAATTGCTCATCGCGGAGATGAAACGTGAAACTACCTTGATGAAACTCGCTGTGACGTCATGCCCCGGGAAGTCCAATCAGGAATATACGAATTATTAAGATAGTTTCGCCATCGTAGAGGATTGAAAACCCTGCGAAAGGGGTGTTGGTTTGTCAGCGTACGCGAGCATGGGACAGAGTACCCTAGTTTCAATAAATAAATGTATATTCGTGCCTTTGTGGAGTGGTGCATGGATAATGGTGCAAAATAATATGATTCATCTTGAAAGATGCCGACCAACCGGTCTAGTGGTCAAGGTGTTGGCCTCTGGATCGGAAGGTTCCCGGTTCGAATCAGGGGTTAGGGCATGGATGTAAATTGTGCTGTCCTTTGTTAGGGACAATGATGGTCCACCCATTGGGTGCCCCTTCACAAGTGACAATCACTTCTGGCCTTGTATAAGGCTAAAATGACCTCGGTCAACTCTGTGCTTTGTATTGTTATTGTATTGTATTGTATTGTATTTGTATTTGTCCTCGCAATTGTACTGCCTTGCCATTGAAAATAAAAATATAAAAAAATTTAAATCTTGAATAGATTGCACACAATTATAACTAATTGTTTGTATTTTCCATGAGTTTTGATAAGCCGATCGACACTCATTGCCTAATTTTTCTTATTCCAGCACATGGTACAGACGCAGCTCCCAATGTCGTACCAACCACAGTACGGCGGTGGGGGCCAGCAGCAGCAGAACGGGGTGGATCATTCATTACAACAGCTAAGGAACGATGCCTGCGGTCTCAAAGACTCCACCTACAGCGTTCCAGTCATCACCAGTAATGGTGTGGAACAACAGACGGTAACATTTTCTTTTCCACTTCGCAGTACAATTAATTTTCACAAGCTCTGGCTTTCAACTTACATGTTCTAGAAAAGACCCTTTTCAATCTGTGTGTAACTTTGATAATCATGATTGAGTGCCTGGAAGCAGAGATTCTCAAGAGAAGGAAACCTTAACAATAATTCACAGGGATTTTAAAATGGGTCACCAATGTTCAGCTGCGGGTAAAAAGGCTAATAGGTTATTGGGGTATATTAAAAAGACTGTGACTTCAAGGGATAAGAATATAATCTTGCCGTTATATAAGGGCTTAGTAAAACCGCATCTAGAATATGCAATACAATTCTGGGCTCCATATATGAGAAAGGATATAGAATTAATTGAAAGGGTTCAGCACAGAGCTACAAAAACAATAAAAGGGATAGCAAATCTAGACTATAATGAACGTTTAATTAAGCTAAACATGTATACACTGGAAAGAAGAAGAAGGATGGGGAATTTGATTCAGCTTTTCAAGTTGGTAAAACAAGGGGACACAGAGGGCTTAAATTTCAATAGGGATAACAGAACAAAGGGCCATGGGTATAAATTGAATGCGACACATTTTAATCGGTATTTAAGGAAAAATTACTACCTTAATGGACAAATGGTAATAGACCAATGGAACGCGTTGCCTGAAAATATAGTTAATTCAAAGGGAGTGTACGAATTTAAGATACAATTGGATAGTCAGTGGGAATTGGGGAATTCATAAACAAAGGACCAGCCTTGTTGGGCTTGAACCTGTAGCTGGTCGTCAATATTTGTATTTGTATTAAACCCGTTAAATAAAAACATAGTATTGAATGAAGGAAATGTATTAGAAAGAGTTGTTCTGCCACAGTTTGCTGTTGAGCTGTTGATCCCTTATCTGTTCGATTTTCAACATATCGTCGGCTTACAAACCAAAAAGCTTCCAGTCAAAATTTTCACAACATTTGTATTTTAGCTTTTCGGGATGAGAGTGTGAATATTTTTAGATTGATGAAGTCCTCTAAGTTATTTTTACTTTGTTTGAAGATTATAATCACATTTAGTGTAAAGTGGAGGGAGCAGAATTTTCATCAGCTTTGGCGGATTCGGGATTACTCACAGTGAGTTCTTCTATAGAGAACTAATTGAGACTTAGAGTTTGATGATGTTGCATTAAATTACATTAATCAAAAGACTTATATTCTGTAACGTAAACATTTTGATTTATTCCCACAATATAATTTTTCTAATGTTTTTTAAACTATCCGACATTTGCTTTCGAAGTTCATATTCACGATTAATGAGAGAATTTCAATTCATCTTCAAAATTAATTACTAAAATTTGTCCTGTGTATTAGTTTTTATTAATACAAATTATTAGAAATTATTCAAAATTTAAGATCGTAAAGCATTAAATTTTAATGAGAGTTAATTTTGAAAAAATCTTATTGCTGCCTAAAAGAGACTTTTTATAAAACACACTTTTCACTAGCCATTTCCTGATTTTCATTGCTACAGTTATGTTTAAAGATAGAAATATATGGAATTAAATGTAAATACATAAAGAAATGAAGTATAAAATCTTTTTGCATATTTTTCTAGAGCACGTTTATGAAGGAGATATTTTAACTATTTATTCATCAAGAAATTTATTTATCTGTAAATACAAAATTAGTCTCAGCAATAGTGTTAAAAACTAATAAGTGTTACTTGAAATAAATCTCAAATTTTCAAAGAACATGATGATATTTTCTGTCATAAATGCTTATGTATTTAATGAGTAACGTATGAATAGTATATTTAATGTATTTTTACTAAAATATATAGATATGTTAGGAATAAATTTTCTTTAGTACAAAGTAATTGAACGGAGTGTCTTTAAATCATTTCATCTTCTTAAGAACATAATCAGTTTATTACAGAATCTTCTTGACTTATTCAAAACTCTAATACTTTTATTCTAATAATTTGATTTGAATGCTGCATTATTTGATATATACGCTTGTATTTTTTCTATTGAAAAGTATAATGTTTAAAAGACGCATTTTAAGATCTATCTTTGAACTCGTCTTGCTTTAAAAATATCACATCTCTATACAGCCTTTAATTATAAGTAATATTTTTTTTCTCTTAAAATTATTTGATGTTTCTACCTAAAGCAGCATTTAGTATTTTAAACTATTCCTTTTTTAGAAACTATATAACTAAACACACACTTCTCTCTTTATATATCATCAATAAAGGAATAATATATTGTTGTAAGAAATTATATTTATCACAAATATCTAAGAAAATTAACAACACAAATTAGTCTAGTGTTTGTACCTTACCGCTAGCAAATTTATATGCAATTCTTTTAATTCACAGTCTGTAATAGTTATTTTTCTTTCCAATTACAATGAAATATCACTGAAATATTCACTGTATAATCACTGTATAATTTTGGTAAATTTCATTAATTCGCATCTGGTCGCACTGTGATCACTTTCTCATGATTTACATCAAAAAGTGCCATTGGAATTAATACTATCTCTCCAAATTGCACACACAAATGTATACGTTCAGCTAACTCCATGACTTCTATCCAAATTTGGCCTACTTGATCAATAGAAATTTTCTAGAATTCAACAAAAAAATGCGATAGTTTAGTATTAACTTGCCGAAGTGTTTATTCGCTTGTATTCTTTATGCAACTGGAACGAATCTTCCATGCCTGACGACATTTAAATAATTTGTTTTTAATTTTTGACAGTTACAAAAATAATGCTATTTTTCCATAACTTTCAAGAAAACGTTTGATTTCATTCGATACCAAACCTATAAAATATTTTCTTTCCGCTTTGAAATTTATTCCACATTTCTGAATGTAATCTGAAAATCTTTCTTTATAATCATTCTGTATTTCTGTCATGCCAGAACATCCTTTTTTCTTATTAATAAAAGAAATAAAAACCATCCTACTGCAAATTTGTCGAAAAACAAGGTTAATTACTGCGAAAAATATCCTAGAGCATACTTAATGTTACTAAAAATACGTGTCAAATAGAAGCACATGTTGACATTCCCCTCTGTGCAATTTAGTTGATAATTCCTTTTGAATAAAAAAAAGGCCACTTACCTTCTTAAACTCATTAATCTAAGGTTCCTAAAATATGAAAATAGCTTTTTCTAGCAGTTGATGAACATTACATTTATTTAGTTAGTTGTATGCTTGTAACTCGCAGTAAAACTTTTATGTATTTCTATGATTGATTTGATAATGACATATGAGTCGCTATTTTTGAAAGTGGCAAAAGTCCATTTTTTCATACATCGAGATATTTAAGGGTTTGCGTTTAAATAAATTTTAAAATATTGGCAAACGTTACACAGTTTGGATGATGTTTTAACACTATTAACCTGTTAAATTTTATTATGCAATAATAATTATTAAAATTGTTAAAGAAAATATACTCTTTTTTTTTTCAAAGTGGACTAACACCACTTTCAAAAATAATGGCTTATATATTCAGTGTTTTTGGTTTGGAAAAAAAAGACATTGGGACTGAAGAATTGCAAACTAGTTCACTGAAAGAATTTTCACTCTTTGAGAGGTCCAAACGCTTTTGATATCCGTAGTGTAAACTCCAGTTCACACCGCATGAATTGAAACCAATTGGGACCACAACTAATCTAATCTTTCTTAGGAGTCTTTTCCAATAAATTGTTGGTTGTTCAGTCATGTGGGTTGTGGAATAAAAGCAACACTAGGCTAATATGAAATGTTGCTTAGAGGACTAGAGACTCCATCACGACTCCCTATGCTGTCAGAATCTTCTTAACAATCAATCTGTTATCCATTTCGAAAATACCTTAAAAATTTGGTGGTACAGCTGCAATCTACTTTATAGCGGTGGCAACGACCTTGACGCACTTCTAAAGTCGTCAAGGAAATAATTATTTCAAAAATATTTTTCTTTCACAGATATTTTTCTTTTTACAACGGAAAATGAAAACTTCAAAACACATTCGAGAACGTTTTGAAAAATATATTTTTTAAAACGTCCACAATAAGTAATAAGCTTAAACTGAAATTTTTTTACAGAAGATAATAATTAGTTTTAATGGAATGCAAGAAATAATACAACCTGATACGTCAGAATTATACCGTGCCAGTCTTTTAAAGAGACTTATGAATTTTATTGCCACTCCTGGGTACTTAATTAAAAGCAACAAAAAATTTTACAGAGAGGGGATTTTGAAGAAAATAAATTCCTCAAAAGGGTAACACAACCCCTTTCGAAGATGAAATTGCCTACTGGGACAAGTTATCCAAAAAATAATATTATCAAAAACAAAACAAGTGAAAGAAAGAAAAAGAGGTACTAAATTAAAGACCATGTTACTGATGCCATATTTATGTCCATACTTAAGCAGGAAATGTACCAGTTCGCTTGCCTCTCTGTGGCCAAATGCAATTTTATGATTAAAGTGATTATCCGGCGTACTTAAAACCACGATCCAACGCTTCGATATGCAATCGGTACAAGTCGATTTGTTACGCCATATGATTCTGAGATCTCCCGACAGCAACTCCACCCAAATGTTCTGTCTATCTCATTGGAAGTTTGATGCTCTGAATTACTAAGATACAGGTGACGATTGATGCATTATTGAAAATGTCCTTCAATAAAATATATAGTACTAAACCTTGAGCAACCTCAGTGGTAACGCGTGATAGATTTTATCATGTTAATTTTCTGACTGCTTATGTAACTCTTATCAATAACACACCATTTAATAACTCCTCATGTGGACTATGTGCCACACTTTTTTATCATATAGGACTACCCATTTTAAAAACACGATCTGGCTTTCATTGTTCATTATTTAAACTAATTGTAGATTCGTTTTATTTTAAAAGTTAAATCTCAATAACACAAATAAAGGATAATATCTTAGTTCGAAAAAGAAACTTATAAAGACCTTTTAATGAGTTATACTGAGTATGTGTGTACAGCTTCAAGCAATTTCTACCGATCACTCGGTTTGAAGATCTCATGTTGTTTTGCGAAAAATCAAATTACCAAATGGTTAAAGTGATCATCAAGCTTTTTGTTAATCAGTCTGTAGAAGGTGGCGTGAATATTTGTTTTTATAGTATAGTCCTTCGTCTATAAAATGTTATACTTTCAATAAGTGTCATTTAATGAGAATATAAAGCGGTGTTTCATTGCTTCACTTTCATTGACTTGAAGTCGAAATGTGCAAGGTGTGAAAACGCAACGAACTGTTCATTGCAGTTGCTCCTTCTATTGCCAATTTCTTGTTTGTGCATTTAGTTTTGCAAGTTCATAGTGATATTTTCGTTACATTTTTACCTTTAGGCTTAAATAAACATTTATTCACCCAAAAATAGGTATGTGGAGTTTAATTGTGTAATTTGGTTGACATTTCCTTTTCCTCCCAATTGTTATAATCCCCACAATAACGAGTGGTTCAAAATTACAAGATGTTGTCCTCGTTTCTTTCTCTTTGGGATTAGTTTTTGGACTTCCACCAATATCCCTCTGTGTTTCATCGGTGTGAAGTGAATTCAACCAACTAGCCCAAAATAACTTTAACTGTGAAAATCACTATGAATAGATAAATCTTTAAATTTCGTCGTTTGTTAGAAAAAATTGCTTTTACATTTTTTGGAAACCTTAGGGTAATGAAGTTAAGATGTGACGTTACCTCTCTTTATACAAAAGAAATTATTAACTGAATTAGACGCAGAGAGGTAATGTCAGCAAAAGGCTTTTGCTTCTTTTTTGACACGGAATTTTAGTCAACATTAGGTTTACTTCACGGTATTTTACATAATCATTAAGCTTGTTCTTTGAGAAATCGGTAGGAGGATTAAGTTCCCAGTTCTTTGAATAAGAAAAAAAAGATTTGGTGTGGAAGAGAAAATTGGAATATTTTTTTCTCGCTGTGTATGCAGAAGGTTTTCAGATTATATTTAGAAATATAGAAGGAATTTCAAAGCGTGAAGGAAATATTTTGAAGGTTTGTCCTCGAATAAAGTTTCTTTTGAAAGCCAGAGTAAAAGAGCATTATTTTTATAACTGTCAAAAATTTCTAGAATTACTATTTGTTTTAGCAGTGACAGACTTGAAAGATTATGTGTAGTTGCTTTTATTTCATATTTAATAATATAAAACAGTGTACTATAAAATAAGGAGCTATTTTAAAGTAAATTACAGAAGATTATTTTCCAGAAATTCGTGTTAAACTTAGTTGCGTGTCTTCTTGAAAACCAAATTGGCAGAACAATTCACCTCCTTAATATACAAAATTTCTGCAACCATTTGTTTTCCAAACTGATTGCTACACTAAAAGTGAATTATTTCTGATTCAGACATTCAGCGACCAAATCCGTAGAAATAAGAATACCCGTTTTATTGCGCTGAATAACAATTTTCTTTGTTAAACATCAGACGAGTTGCAGCCAGTATGAGTCTTTATATTTCAAATGCAGCATCAATTTCTGTGAATAAATATTTCAATTTCACAATAGAAGCTGAGCGAGATTTAATGTTTCCACTATCTGACTTTAGTCATCCATCATAATGGATTTAAAGCATACACTCAGAATCATTTGAATGAATTATCTAAAACGATCGTTTTAAATGTGACGTTGGTAAGATTCACCAACAAAAGAATACATTCACATGCATAATTCCATATGTATATCAGAAAAATATAGTATAAACTAGACGTTCAATGTACATTCAATGGAAACATTTCGCCTGGGAGAGTAATCTGATTTTCTCGATGATTACAGAAGGAGTTTTGCCCTTTAAAGTTAAATGAGAAAATAGATTGTCATTTTCAACATTTCAAAGCAAAATGTAAAGTATCTCAAAATTAAATCAGCCTGAGTACCCTATCTCCATTAAAGATAATATTCGAAACGAGAAAAGTCAGAATACATTCCTATGACTAAAACATTTTTATGCAGGATTTTATTTTCATGGATAATACTTTTTCTTCTAAAGTGGGATGGATGCGTGCCAACAAAATAACTATGCTTCTGTACTCTATTTATAATCTCAAATTGTCATAAACTCATCGAAACCAACCTTTTATTTATTATTTTAACGTAAAGGCGGTGATAATATTATACCACGCCTCTGCTGAGTTATAACTTCAATATAACAAAGCCCGATGTAATATCCCCAGCGAACTTTGTTATTGAAGTCAAGAACAAAAATTAAATTTTTAACAACGTAATCATTCATTTCATCGAAATATCGATGTTCTCCTACATTCATCGTTGTACCATACTATAATTCAAAAATATGGTACTCTTCACAGTACAAAATCACACTTGGCTTAGGTGCTATTTAGTTTTATTTTCTGTAGTGTTTAACAGTAAGCAATATCAATCAAATTTAATTCAAGCATTGCATGAGTAAATATATATTCAAGTTTGAAATACCAAGACGTAACAAATGAAAATATTATAAGTCTGAAATATTACATTTCACTATCGTCAATGAAGGAAAATGTGATGAAAAACTCACACCCATATAAAAAATGTATTTTGACTTGAAGCCTTATTTCTATTTATAAAAATTTTATTTCCTGAAGTACAGACTAAAAAATAATCTCTCTTTAACCCTAAAAGCAAACGGACCTAGAGCCGGATGGTTTGGTTTCTGCAAGTGGTCAAGCATCAACACAAACAGCTGCTTGTGAAGCGTCTAAAGCTAACCAACCAAAAAGACTACATGTTAGCAACATCCCTTTTCGATTTAGAGATCCTGATCTAAGACAGTTATTTGGGGTAAGTACACACTTTGCATTTATTCTAGTTCAATAAATTATTTCAGCAATATTATTTCGACAAACTCCTATATTCCTTTAAGTATCTATTGAATTAAATTAATAATACACTTGCTTAGGGGGACATCGTACTTTCAAAATCGATCTAAAGATCAATTTTATTTTTACTTTAGGATAAAATTTAACTGATATCAAACTCAAAGCATAGCAAAAATAAGTTTTACGATCATTTTTGACGAATTTAAACAGACAACAAACAACTTTTAAAACGTATATAAATTAAATAAGTCTGCTAAAAAATTCGTTTTTCTCTGATTACGTTTTTCTAACATTCTACTGACTTCAAAATATTCTCTGCGCATTGTGTTTTAATTGACCTCTTAAAATATTGTTTTCATATTCTTGCTGTATGCGGTATATATCTAAAAGTGCAAATGACATAAATCCATCATGCCCCCAAAGTTGATATTTTCGTTCAAAATGCTACTCGTCATATGCTTTTATGCAAAGTTTTAAGCGTTTTAGTACAATTATTTTGCTTTACAAGTGAGATTGATACACTGACTAAATGGAAGTTGATTTTATTTGTGCGTATCAAAACTATTATGTGAAATGCAATTTTTACAATACATAGAAAATTTACGTGTATGGAAAACTTATGCAATTTATCAAAATGTTTTGTCATATTTTATGTAATAATTTCTGCCGAAAATAATTTTGGACCAAACCGTATAAATACGCTTTTAAGAAAAATAGTGTGTCGAACTTCTAAAACAATTGGATAACTGCAAAAAATTGTTTTTAAAGTTCACGATCCTCTTATGGCAGAAGTGTAGGTGATTTTTTAAGTCATAGCATGAAAAAAATGGAATTTAACTTATTCTTTTTACCCCTGAAAATTGGAGTAATATGCAAGATATATTATTTTAAAACTAGGCCTCTTCGAAGTGATAACTGTTACATACTGCGTAATATTTGACTACATTAACAACAACATGATCATTCAACCAACTGTTCGTTTCTTCTGTTCGTTAAAGGCATCCGATGCGTTCATTCACGACATTTTGACAACCGTTAAGCCTAAATACCAAACTTGGAAATACCCTGCCTTTTTCATTATCACATCAGGTTCTAAACACACAGTTGCTTGATTAAGTACGCATTACTCCTACTTGTGTACTTGATCTCACGATTCGCTTATAAATATTAATCAAGAAATTAACATGAATAGTTTTACTGATAGAGTTAGCTGCCGAAATCAAACAGCTTGCATGTTTTTAACGCATGGGCAAGCTCACTAAGCCATCAAGGCTCTCTATATGTCCTCAAAATTTTAATAAGTGAAATACTGACAGTTAAACTTAGTAAATAACAGAATTTTATTACAGGGAGGTCCATATGTCACTGTACAATTAAAAATGTAATAACTTTTTTTTTAATAGATGTTTAGAATATGTTCTATCAAGTTTGGAAAATTTAGTTCTCTCAGTAACCGCCATCCATATTAACGATTGTATGCTCTCTAGGTGAGCAAAACGGAACGCCATTGTTCTAAGTAAAATTCAATTATTTTTATTCGATTCGATTCCTTTGATATTCTACTACAATGATAAAATTTAATTACTTCTATTCGTGCATTTAGTAATTTATATAACACACACACACAACATAGTAAATTACTAACCCTTTATTTAAAATAACTTGTAGCGAAAAAGGTTATTAAATTTTTGAATGGCAAAGTGACTTAGTATCACCCTGCATTACGAAAAGTACATATATATATATATATATATATATATATATATATATATATATATATATATATATATATATATATATATATATATATATATATATATATATATATATATATATATATATATATATATATAGGTCATAACAATAAATTATATTTTTATTAACGAACTGTTAGTTTTGCTTACAATTGTTCTATAGTTAAAAACACTTTCATTTTTTTAGTACGATACAATCTTCTGTTTTAAGTCCAAGCATACTTTTAGAAATACAAATTTAGCCTTTCCCTTTATTTATATTAATCAATTAATTAATCTCGGAGAGGTTAGAAAGATTTTCACCCTACATTAATTTGTTGAAACTGGAGTTGCCTTAAACTGAAAAGCGGAAATCTCAAGCGGTTTTCCTCTCCACTTAAGTACTTAGAGTACCAAGTAATTATTCAAAATCTAGTTTCGGCTCTTTTAAGGGGAAAATCAAATTTAAGTAAAATATAATTGTTCCGAAGTATGTGTTATTTTCTATTTTAAGGTGTGTGAATAATAAGATCAGTGGTACAAAAAGTATATAAATAACTTAGTAACTAAATTTAGCTTCAAATTAGAATTAACATACTGCTTTGAGAAAAACGACCATTGTATAATTTAAGTACATTTATAAATACTTTACGCCATAATTTATATTCGCTTTCGCAACATATATTTATATATTAATATGCAGAACATCAGTTTTATGAAATTTGTAACTACCTTAAAGTTTAACGATTGTAAAGAGATTTAATATTAAATAAACTCAGGATTTAAAAATTATGTGCTGGTACTCCCAACCGGAATTCAAAGGCAAAAATAACTGAAAATATACAGTAATTAAAACACTTGAGACTTTTGTTAGAAGAGTTGTAGTTGATTCGATAGTGTGGATTTAGATTAGAAATAGAATTGATCAATACGTTACAACACAACAACAAGTAAACAATACAAGTTACAATACGACAAGTAAAAACGTTGGAAATAAAAAATGTAAACACTTCAATTTGATAGCATAATAATCACTTAAATATGAATAATACTTTCCACTATGTATCTTACAAAAGAAAATTTAACATGGTTAAGAAACTTTATCGTGAAAATGAACCTGAAAAAAGCGAAAACATCATGAATAAAATTTGGCTTTCCCAGGTCTGTAACATTTTATCTTCATAAAATGCATTCATTTTTTATGATTCCATGAAAAAATCACGCATGTAAGTTTTCTGTTGCCTGCTTATGTGTTTTAGTCTTCTAACAATATTCAAATTAAAAGTACTTGTAAATTTTTGTAACATTAAATTACTACACAACACTGGCTTTTTCTAAACTTATTTATTTTTCCTAGACATTCATATTCTCTGTAACTAACCCCTTCACAGGCTTCTTACTTTATAGGTTCTCAGTCTAAAATATTACAATAATAAATAGAAAGTTCGTATTGAAAACTGTTTCTATATTTACAACGGTTCATTATAACCATGATTTATTTGGTTTTTCACGTGGGACGTAGTAATAAATTGAATTTCGAGAATAAACAATTGCTAGTATGTATGAAAGCTTCAAAGCAGTAGGGGGCAGATGGCAATTAATTTTGAATTTTAAAATGTTGCTAGAACTAAACAAAAAGTAGTTACATTATCCAAAAGAGATAAAATAAATCATTGAACATAAATGTTTTGGGAAAAGGAAGTTTAAAAAATACAGAAACCGATGAAAAAAGGATCGAAAATCCTTCTAAGGAAAACCATAAGAGACATTTAAAACATTTGAAGTAATTAGAGTTGGTTACATTTTCATTTCAAAAACAGGATACCCCCTCGAGAATAATCTTGAAAGAAACAAAATTTCAATCCTGGAATATATTTTTATGATCACCGAATGCCTTAAATATTATTTTTTATTATTTTCGAACCCCTACCTAAATTGATATTTCCTTAAGTAAAGCTAATTCCTTCACTTGTCATGAGCTAGATTTCACAAAATAAATTTGTTCCCTTGTGGAGAACACTTGGGAAAAGATAACCTATAATTTTTACTCAGGATTTCAAACACATTAAGACAGGACTTCAAATATCAAGTGGATGCACGTATTTTGGAATTGATCATAACCGAAAATTATTGACAGTATGTCACACTCAAACCGATTCAGACGGTTTATGAAAATATGGTTAGATCAATAAATTGTTCCACATTTCTTTATTAATTGTATATATTATTCAATTCTGTAACAAACCTGTTTCTGATAAAAACTTTTAACGGAGAGATTTTAAATGTGATTCAGTGTGGATCATTATGCACTGCATTAAAAACAAGTAATGCCCTGTTAATTGGAACTCAGTAACTATATAACAGCTAATCAAATATGAAAGACGCGTGTTTTTGTAAACTTAAGGGGGTCCGGGACACATTGAAAAAAAATTTTTATTAATTAATTTTTAATTTTTAATTTTTTCGTACTGATTACCCATCTAACTAATAAGCAAAATCACAGCACAAAAGTTTTCTAAAAGTTCTTTAAAAATTTTAAATTAAAATTTTTTGAAAAAAAGAGGGGTCATTTTAAATTGCTAAGGCTCAAAACATTCTTGATCAATTTTCAAAATTCTTGCATTAAATTATTCACAAATTTATTAACTTTAATTTTGATTCAGGAATTTAAAAAATATTAATTTAATAAAAAATAAAAAATATTTTAATGAAATTTTTTGAAAATTTTAAGGTACTTTTTTTTTAAAGTCATATTTTTAAAAGTAAATATTTGTTTCAAATTTGCTGAATCAAAATTAAAGTATAATGTTTGAAAAAGATATATTCCAAATTTCAACCCTTAAACTTTATCGGTTTTCGACTTATAGCAATTTGAATATAGGAAATCTTGAAAAAAAGTATCATGGAGAAAAACGCGTTTAAAGTTTTAAAGACAGATGTTGTTGCCATGACAACAACTGTCAAGAGTGTTAGATTTTCAAAATAACGCACCACAAAAATTATTATATCTCTAGTTCTAATTAAGATAGAAACATGATTTAGACGTCATTTTAAGCAGAAAAACACAGAGAATTTCTTAAAATAATAAAAAAAAATTCGAAAATTTGACGATTTTTGTGTCCCGGACCCCTTTAACAAGGAATTTGACACATTAACGTGGTATGATTAACAAACACCACATGTGAATTCAAGACAAAACATATATTTTTTTATGAACTACCAGTAGTGTCACTTAAAATGAAGATTAAGAGGTATTTACATCTTAAAATTTGTTTACTTCCTTCCAGTAACATAATGTATCTTAATTATTTAACATCTTCAAGGTAAAGTAATGAAATGTATGAGAAAAAGGCATTGGTTATTTATTTAGTTTCGTTGAAAAGAAACACGTTAGAGCGTTAGTCAAATAACATTCTGTTTTACTAAGTAAAGGAAATAAAGTTCCCTTCTGAACTAAGTGAATCGTAACCATGTTTGATATTGTTAACTGATTCGAAAAGGTAAGTTATTTTAAATGAACTAAATACAAAATGGTGTATTTATTTTTCTATATAACTTACATAATTACAAACATTTCTTGTATTTTTCAGCAATATGGCCCTATATTAGATGTTGAGATTATTTTTAACGAGAGAGGTTCAAAGGTGAGGTAAATTTTCATTAATTCTTCGCATTTGTTTTCTAAAGAAGACGAATTTGAGCATACATTTTAAAATACAAAATGAACTTTTAAAATCTCTTATACAAAGAAAATATTCTTAAATACTTATTAGGTATTTTCTGACGGTCTAAATGTAGATGACGGTAGTGTTCCTGTTGTTTCCTACAGATACTTCAAACATGAAGTCCCTTGTCTTGTTTTTCGAATACAAATAACAAATTATTCAATAAAAATTCCAAAAAATTAATTCCGAACTGTTTGATCTGCGCTAATTTTATTAAAAGTCAAGCGTTGTCGATGGTGATAAACCATATTTTAAGGTTACCCCTATATATATCAGGCGAGGGTATTTGGACAGCGGAAGTAAAATCTTCGCTTTCCGTCTGGTTTGTTGATTTACTAAAAGTCCCTCTCATAAAGAAATATCAAAGAAAGACTAAACTTCCTGTTGGCGTTTGTTATTTTTTTTGTGTAGCAAGGATCATTTATAAAATTAAAATATTTATTTTTGCATATAGTGTTAGTGACTATTATTCACACATATAAATTACTTTTAAACAAACTACTCTCACTAATTAATGTGTCGAATTTTATAATGGGACAATTTTCATTGTAAGCACATCAGATGAAATGAGAAGATTTTACTTCGGCTACCCGAATGCTCTTGCATATCATACACATACGGGTTACTTTGAAATGTAGTTTATTGCCGTTTCCTTAACGTTTGGCCTGCAATCAGACTGGTGCTGACTAATCATTTGGATTACATCAATTTGCTATTTATTATTTGTAATATGTATTGGTGAAGTTCTTGAATTGTATTCCAAGTGACGTTGCATTCGGAAACCTTACAGGAATCCCGTTCCTATGGCAGAAACACTACTGACACCCACATTTAGTTGGACAGAAAACTCTAATATTAAAACATAAGCATAATGTATTACCTTTGTTGCAAAATACTTGGAACAAAATAATTATTATGTATTTCTAGAAGTTATTTATACAAACGTTTTAAGTAAATTAATTTAAAACCCAATATTAATTTTCAATAATTCTGAGTATCTTTTTTGAAGTTCTTAGATAATTTTTATTAAATACTTACTTATTTTTAATAAAATAATAGTGAACTACCTAAAAAAATCCAATCTAGTTCACTTAATTTAAAAGTTGACAATTTTTCTAAGAAAGTCTGGAATTTTTACTTAGAATGTCATAGTATTTCATAAAACTAAACTTTAAAATAAACAAGTAATATCATATTACATTAAAAAAAATTATGTATTCGGAGAATTAAATGCACATTATTAAAGCTCAGCATTTAAAATATCTATTCAATTAAAAAGAAGCATTTCTAATTCAAATCTATTATATCACTAACAATAATTGCTTTTCTCTTATATATAAAAAACTTTGGGTTTAAAAGTTATTCTATTAATTGTTATTTTCTTGATGAATATATTACAGCAAAATGAAAACATTACTTTATTGATTAATTTTCCACAAAATATGACTTTTTCTTTTTAGATATCTTTGGAACATGTTTAAATTTATATTTCAAAAGATCCAAATGTTTTCATTTTATTGTACATATATACTAATTGAATGGATTGGATAAAGATATATGCGATCGCATATTAATGCAGTTATGTTTACACAAATGTTTAGATTTCAAAATGAAACACTTTAGTTTTTCATTTAAGCATTAATGTTTGTTTTGCAATCCGTCATAACATGGTTTGGAATTCTGACACAAAGTCTACTTTAAAATGCGACAAAGTTTTTAAGTGTGTTCTTACAAACATTAGTTGTTATCAATAATAACAACAGTAAGTTGTTATGTTTATAACTTGTAACTTATAAACATATAATTCTAATACAAAATTCTTATAACATGTGAACTTTTTATAACATTTCCTGTGTACATTTATTTCAAGGTCGCCAATTTTTGAGGACCATTTTAAAAAACGTAATAGAAATTGAATCTATGTAATCAAAAATTGAATAGAATAACAGAGATAAAAAATCTCTTGTTTTGATTATTCTGTAAAGAATATAAATTAATTTTTAATTCTGTAACAAAATACGTTTATAAAATCAGAAAAGGCGAAAATATCCAGTTCATTCAATACAGTTGACTTGTTGAGTATATATATATAAAATTACAATTGGATTGCGTATGTATGAATAGCTGGCACTTGAATAGAAATTGTTTGCCTGTTATTGTTTTGAATTTTTTCTTATTTTTCTCCACTCCACTGTTTTAAACTAGAAGCATGAAAACTGCATGAATTTTCTTCTTTATTAAATTCACTCGATTTATCTATCATTTATTTCTACCAACTGTTTTCTTTCCCTTTTGTTTAATGATGCCAGTTCTTAAAAGTAACTTTAACTACTTATTTATTTTTAAAAAATAGCACCTACTTTTCCATTAATGTTATTAGTGTTTGTTGTAGAATCGCTGAGTAAGTAAATATTTAAAGGAAGGAACAGTTAAAAAATACTTTCCAACTAGTATTTAGCTTTCAAAGAGTAATTTACTGAAAAGAGATAAGAAAATTATTTTTAAACATTACGCAGTGTGCTCAATTTGCATTTGCTCGATAAAACTTCAACTGGCATTATTTTAACTTATGTATTTTTCACATCCCCTTTCACAAAGGTTCTTTTATTTTAATATTTTACTTTTCTCTTACCCGAAAAGTGTTTTCTCTGAGTGCTTGTTTTATATTAAATAAAAAAAAAACATATAATTAACAATTCCATGAACTATTTTCAAGATAAAATATTTGAAGCTGGAATGGGTCCTAAATATAGATAAAACTTGCAAATTAAAAATACCTTAAGAATAATACTTGTAATGGAATGTTTTTAGATTTTCAATACATTCACTTTACAATTTACCACCAAAATTATATAAATAATAATCATTTTTCACTAGTGCCAATATCATTTATTCTGATAATTTACAAACTAAAATAATTAAAGCTGTTAGGAAACATATATTAAATAAATTGCGTATGTGAAAAATATTAAAATATTCTCAGTTACATTTCATATAAAATATTATGCTCAAAAAACATACCATTGATTCTTATTTGTAATTAGTTCGAAAGACATTTATATGTAATGAATCATGGAGATTATAATATTTCCTACTCTGATACAAAAATAGTCTATCAAACTCGTGTTAAAACAATACAGTAATTAAATCTTGTGTGTTTTTGATACAAATTGAGAAAACGAAGGCTAAATTCTCATAAAATTCAAGGTATTTATTAAGATAGAGATCTATGTAAAAAAATATGACACAATAAGTAATACTTTGTAAAATAAAAGTGCTAAAAAATCATTATCGATAACAGTTAAGCCTTTTTAATGGCAAGACCGACAATTGCACTCAAAATATTTCGATTTCGTTTCGTTCTTTTTGTTTTATTTTACCTCCATTTGATTTCTCTGTCAAAGTGATCAGACATCCGACGAAAAAAAAAATTTCAATTCTTTTTAAGTTGAGCACCAGCTCTTGAGTAAAGAAAGTCACATCCAATCAGAAATTGATTGCAAGACTGAATGAGAAGTACAATTATATTCCTGCAATGAAATAAATGCATTCATATTTTATGAGTGATTTCGAAGGAGGCGTTAGACTTAGGCGGAAGTAATCTTTCAAACTTTTCCAGGCTGAAATAATTCGCCTTGTGTTAGTACTTTCATTAAAAGCAATATTGTGGAACGAATACTACGGAGTAATTTTTATTTTGAATAAGAGAATAATTAAAATTACACTTTGATTGTATGTTATACGGCAGAAGAAAGAAACTTAAAGCACTCAAATTCCAAAAGACAACTCGTCCTAGACATCAAAGATAAATTATGTTTCTATGATGAAGTTTTTATAAAATATGTATAGCCAATTTCAACCTTTACTCTAGAATAAAAATCTATGATTAAAAAGACAAGAACTCGATATTTTGAGTTGAGTATTTTCATAAAATATTCTGCAAATACTCAATAAACTGAAGAATAAAATGTGTGTGATAAATTTCCTTTTTCAATAATTAAAATCTTTTAGATAATTTTGTTGCAAGAATTCAGTTTTTGATGGCAACATTTTATTGATAAAATACCTTTAAAAAGTAATATTTCTATAGTAATGAAATAAGATTATAAACAATACTCGTATCAAGTGAAAATAAAATAATTTATTTAACAATTTGTCCATAATAATAAAACATATAACTAACATTGTTTCCATAATAATAACACATTTTGTTAGAAAAATTACTGTAGTGCTATGATATTCGTGATAAAAATGTTTCGATAAAAACAAAATGCTTTATATTGCAAGATGTTTGTAGTAATAAAAAACTCTATAAATATTTTGATAACAATATTTTTACTATAATATACTTTTATAAACAATAATCCTTTAAAATAAAATTATTTACTTTACAATGTTTTCATAAAAACAGAACATTCAAATAACAATGTTTTCATAATAACAGAACATTTAAATAACAATTTTTTTCATAACCACAAAACATTTAAATAACAACGTTTTCATAACAGTACTATATTTTGATAACATGTTTCTATAATAATATTATTTTAAATTATAATAATATTTAATAATAGAATTATTTATTATGTTTAATAATAATTAAAAATAGTATTTTTTTACAATAATGTTTCTAGGAAAACAAAATTATTTTCATCAAAATATTTCTATAGTAATAAAAAATTTTATAATACTATTGCTATAATACAGAATTTTTAAATAAAACATTTGTATCGAAACAATATGCTTACATTACAATATTTCTATAGTAATAAAGCATTTTATAAGAGTATTTTAATAACAATATTAATAAATTATAAATCACACAGTAATGAAATTGAATTTGCTACAATGAATTATACGGTATAATCGCCAATTGGTACCAAATATGTCGCCAGTGGCGAGTATCTTCCAGTTTGCAAATCGTTGTAGATTAGCAATGCCATGATATTGCATTGTTAGTGTGATCCCAAACTTTTGCGTCGTTTGCCTTGGTGACTACAAAAGAATATTTGGTGCCAAGCGTACTATGCACTCTACTGCTACCACAATTTCGATGCGTCTGATCATTTTGACTATTGGTGAGCACTGTGCCATTCCGAAAGTAGTCTGATGCATGGGCATAATGTGTAGTTAGTTGTATGAATGAGACGAAGTTAAGTGGAAAGAGCGAAAGGCATTTTATGGTATTCATGATCATTCTAATGCAGAGTTTTTGACTTTAGTGGTACATGTTTTTTCGCAGGATGCACGGATTTTAATGCATGTTTCTTGTTTCTTGTCTTATGCATGCAGGGTTTCGGTTTTGTAACATTCGCAAATAGCCTCGATGCAGATAGAGCACGTGACCACTTGAACGGCACGGTGGTAGAGGGACGAAAGATCGAGGTGCATGATCCATTTTTTTACTTCTGTACAAATTTTTATGTATAATGGCACTCCACAGGTTTTTATGATCTATGAGCGTGCTTTTTCCGTAGCGACTTAGAGCTATTGCCAAAGAAATGTCTTTCCATGCATAATAATCTGGAAAATATCACTTTTTTCGACGCATCTGCTTCAGAAATCGTTTACTAAGTAAAAGCTTTTAAATGTTTGATGAAAAATTGTGTCACGATTCTTAGGGTGTATTTGCACTTATTAGTGCTGTTGACATACTTTGTTAAAGCCAATTCTAATCTTTCGGATTTTTAAATTATATTCCGGATTTATTATTTATTTTTTCTTCTTGAAAAAATATCATTTAACCTCTAATGGAATTTATAGTGGAATTAATTATTACAGATTCCAGTTTACTGCATTCAGTTATTTAATAATGAGAATTATTTATCCCAAATCCTTACGTCTGAAACAGTTTAATGTATAATATATTTATACTAATAATAGGTAAGCGATAATTTTTAGTTAACGTCATTACAGAGCAACACAACGGGCTATTGATGACTGTCCGGAATCAATCTCCTAAGGAAAATATCCCAGTACAACAACTCGTAACTTTGAACCACGGTCAGATTATAGAGGCAACACATGAGCTGTCACCCTACTCTTCTAACTTCCACACCAACTCAACGTGAGGACTTTCGGCCACGACAGATTTAAGGTGCACCAGCTGCTTTTACACCATACGCTTACAAACATCCATGCACTGACCTGGATTCAAACCAGGAACCTTCCGATCTAGAGGCTAACACCTTAACCACGAACGGTTGGTCGGCTAATAATAATAGAATAAATAAATATTTGGAAAATATGTTAAATAATAATGAAATTTATGCATTTCAAACTCTAAAGTTCCTTTTAAAATATGATTAACTTGTTATTAAAACATTTTTACTAACACTTTCTTACAATTTAATTTGTGACTATACCTGGTCAAAAAACTTGAGCAAACAAACATGCGTAGGTTTTAGAATATTCAATTTTCTAAACAAAGGTCTTTGCAAATTACTTGAAAATATTCAATACCGATGTTTTCAGGCTTTGTATTTGGGGAATTTAAATTTCTTAAAACAAGAAATAATTGCTGTGTTTACAATTTTTATGCGAATGTTTTTAGAATGCATGTCAGATAAAAATTACATCGTTAAAGAGCGTAGGCAGGAGGTTATGTGATAGTCCTCTACTTTATGTATAAGTGTGAGAAAAATTGTATGCTTTTTCTACAATCCTACTGCTATTAGCCGATGGGTTATTATTAAGGTACAACCAATGTTAGAGTGAAAATGATATTAGAGAGAATTAGTAACAATGAAATAGCATTGCTTGTGAAAAGCTGATTTCTAATTTTCGGGTGTTCTAAAATATCTTTGTTTAATGTACAGCCGTCAAAAGAAAAAACGACTCACCCGATAGCAATTGCACAATTTACATCATAGAACAATACGGAATGTAGCAATCGGTAGGAATTAATGTTTTCTACAAATATCCATGCTTAAATTGGGTGCTTGCTCTGAAAATTTCAATACGAACCCCCATCTCTTATCACAGATTTGGATTCTACACATAATTTTAGGCGCATTTGATGAAAAATAATGTAAAACTGCGTAAAATTGACCGAGAAAATCCATAAAAACAATTGAGGGGTCGTATAAATGTTCGGAGTTAAATCACATTATAAATATTAATAAATACGTGTAGTGGCCGTAGCAGTCAATGACCTGTTGCAGGTGCTTTGGTATGAAGTCCATTAAGATGGTGACTAAGTCAGAATCCATTCTGATTGAATCCCAGGATCTGTTGGCAAAAATTTCTGTTTTCACTTTGTGAACAATCCCCAAAAACGATAACAATCAATGAATTTTGCAAATAGTCTCACTGCGCTACTAATTATGCACGTAATGAGCTGGAATTTGGAATTCCGATGTTTCAGTAACAGTTGAATCACATGGTGTCAAAATTTGCCTATGTTTCTGTTCATATTTCTTATAAATATTAATTTCATAATCTATAAAAAAATAGTAAATTCAGTTTGATAATAAAATGTTTATAGATTGTGTTTGGGTTTTTGGGTAGCAAATTATCAAAAAACAATTTCCAAGAGACATTAATGTTTGTACAAGTATAACAAATAAACGTAATACACCAATTTAGCATTAGGAGATCTAATTTTCAAACACTTACAAATTTATGAAAAATAAAATAATATTGATGAACTTTTTTCTTATTTCCGCCTGAAATTGTATATAGAATATAAATTTGTGATAAAAGTTGGGGGTTCGTATTGAAATTATAGGAGCAGGCATCCAATTTAATATGAAGACGACCCCTTAGACAAATTTTAAGTATTGATATTTGTAGAAAACATTCATCTCTATCGATTGCTACCTTCCGTTTATCTCCGCGATGTAAATTAAGCAATTGCGATCGGGTGAGAAGTTTTTTATTTTGACGGCTGAACCGTTAAAAAAAGTACACATAATCGCAATGAGGATAAATATTGAGGTATGCAATACATTAAAGTATTTAGGGTATTAGAGAGTTAATATACTCTCTCTCTCTCTCTCTCATTCTAAACTATAAGCAGACAATACTATAGTAAATTTAGCACAAACTTATTATTTTAAATTATTTGGAAGAACTTGCATCCTTTTGTATTGGATACAGATCATTGCTTCGTAATTTAAGCTTTAAACAATACGATAAGAACTGCTTATCAAATTTAAGGACGAAAATTATATTGAAATTTTGGTGTCATTTCAGGATTGTATAATTATCTATGTCAGGATTGTCTTTAAAAGAAATTAGCAAACTTAGGAAAATAACTTTCTTTGCTCCTTATATGTCTATATCACTACAGAGCAAAGTATAGCATATTTTTCTACTGAAAACATGCTGAAACTATATAAGACTAAAAGACAATTTATAATAATAAAATGATTGGGTTTATTCATGAGTTTACAAGAGTGAGTATTCATGAGTTTTCAAAAAATGTGTTTTCTTTGAGTTAAATATTTTAATTGAACGTTAGATTTTCATTCAGTTAAACACGTAGCAAGATATTTTAATAAAAACTGATATATAAGCTTCTCTAAAAATATACAAATAATAGTTCTCCTTATCCTAGATATTGTTTTAAAAATAAGAAAACAAATCATGCCATTCAAGAACGGTTTTAGAGCATTATGGACATGGATACGATAATACTTAAATGTCATATTCACTGCAAAAGCTCTTGCTTTTGCTCAATAGAAAAATAGAGCATTTTTCTACTTCCAGCACAAATGAATAGAAAAGCAGATGCATCGAAAATTAAGTGAAAATATTTTTTATGAGTTTCTTAAATCTTCATGCAAATATTTGACTAATTTATCAGCTCGTTGAAAGAACTACAATAACCATGCGATTTACAATTATTCTAATATTTTGCGATCCCTCTGTCAGTGTAATTTTTAAAACTTTGCAAAGACAGAAAACATTTTTAGATAAACAATGTCTCATATCAGATGAATCAATGTATACATTTCTTAAAAACCGGTGGTCATAAAGTAACTTCCTTTATATATGAACCCCTAGTGACCACAATTTTCAACGCATCGGAATGAAAGTTAATATATTGAGATTTCAAGATATGCCTTCGAGAGTTATATGAATGACAAAAGTTAAGTCACAACGGCTACGAGTGAAGTTAAAAATTTTTGAATAGCAACACCTACGGTTTTATGGCAATGTGATTGGCACAGTTATAAAGTAAAAATTGTGTTGAAATAAAACCTTTAGCTCTAAAGCCGAAGTACAGTCAAATTGTACAGTCAAAAATGATGAGTTTGAACACTAAAAGGGAAAGAAAAACTACAAGCAGCAGTGATAATGCACGCAATTTGCATAAATCAGAAGCACTTGTCACAAAAGTCCAATTGGAACGAGCATTTGTCATAAAGGTAAAATCTTATGGCTTCTTATTGCCTTTCTATATTCTTTTATCGTTCACTCCATCTTCCTTAGCAGCGCAGTCGTTTCTACAGCTGAAGGTAAAATTTCAGTAAATTTGTGTGTTTCTGTGTGCAGATCGTATTGCGATAAAAAAGTCTATGTAGCTATTCTAAATTTTCGAAATTTGTTAACTGTATCCGTGAGAACTCTATTCTGTTGTTACTAATCCTTCTCTGTCTAGCTGCAGCTAGACATCGTCCATGAGACCATACACCCCTAAAAAATCCAGGGCCAGCAAAGGATCCGTCTACGGACGATGCAGCATCAAGATTCATATCAGCTGCAAAGCTCATGATTGAAGGGATTGTGCAGCTTCTTTTTAAGAAGCACCCATGGGGTAGAAGTTTGACTTGGCTCCCATGCCTACTGACTTTAGCTGGGAACATTGGTCTGACATTCACACCTAGGGTGGCCCTGCCAGGAGAAGATCTCCCGATGTACTTCACCCAGACCGCTCAGTGAAACCCCCTCGCCACGTTGAGGCAGTCAGTAGGACTTGAGGGGGGAACTCTATTCTTGTGCACATAACTCTCAAGTGCATACCTTGAAATCTCTAAAGCTCAAATTTTCGATTCGTTAAAGTTGTAGTCATTAGAGTTACTTCAATGATGTGACGTTACTTTCTGGCCACATTGCTTTTTGACATTTAGATTTGTTAGACAAATATGTGCATAAGATAAAATTATTTACTCTGCTTTTTTTGAAGTTCTGAAATTTTAAATTCATTAATTTTTCTCTAATGCATCGACTGTAATGTGTTCTTGTTGGTAGCTTGTATGTATATATTTCATGGGCATTTTTAATCACTGTCTTGCTTTTAGAAAAATGAATGAATAAGTAGCTAGTCTGCTGTTTATGGCAAAGAATCACTGCCTGACGTTGCTCAATAGACTTGAATAAATAGCACGTTGTTATGCAGTAGGATTGACATTTCTTTTGCTAATTTATTTATGTAATTGCAGCGTCTGGTAATAAAGTTTTATAAGCGGCTGTAGATATCAGGATAATACAGTAAGTGCTGTGAATAGAAATTTAGAAACTAAACAAATTCTCTATAAAACATGAAAACGAAATCGCAGAAAATACTTTTATAAGCCGTTGCAAAGAAAAATTTATTTACCCGTTTTAGTTTCATTAAATATTTGTTTAAAATGTTCCTCTCTGAAAAAGAAAGTACTTTTTCTTATCTTGCTCATTTTCTAATCCAGGAAACAAAAGAAAAAGCTGAGTAAACATTTGTCTTTGTGACAATAAATGGGCTTATGTTTTTGCTTTTTTCCTCATTTAACACACAATTCTGTTAGCCTCCTTACTTCTTTTTAAAAAGGCCAACTCCTTTTGAGTTTCAGAGAGCTAAAATGAGACTTTTAGAGTTTTAAAACCCCTAAAAACTCTTAGCGTAGGTGCATTAAAATTATTTTATGTTTTTTTAAACAAAACATCGAGCTTCGCATAAATAGAATACTTCCTGAATTGTTTTTAAGAGAATTTTCATCTACCCTTATTCAAAATAGGTTCTCTGAACTGTTTATTTAAGCTTGGTTAGTTGATTAACTATAAAAGTAGCATCCAGTACAGTGAATCATTTGGTTAATGGCTGCAAAGTTGAAATGAAGAATATGAGTCGTTTTGAAACTTATTGCCAGATGCAGAGTATTCATGTATTGTTCAGCAGACGAAAACTATCTCATTGTTCCAATGGTGCCCTTTTTCATCTCTCAGAACATTCAGAGATTATTGTATTGCTGCCATCAGGTAGTCTCAGGTAAGATGATTGTCAGCCGAAATTTATTTAGTGAATTCCGATTGATAAGCAGCATTGTCAAAATCATTTTCCTCTATATAATATTCCAAACAATGTACATGAAATTACTTCTAAAACCTCAATCATATAATAATTGGTAAAAAACTGTAAGGACAAGATTTAAGCTAAACTTTAAACACCTGAAAGGTCTAACAGCAATCAAACATGCTTAAAAAATATTTTTTGACGTGATAAAATTAATCTTGTTATTATCAGATCTATTTACAACAGTCCGCATAATTTATCTATCCCAATACTATTTCCAGTGATTTGTATTACGTTGTACTTAAGACAAGTATTCATAAGTACATTTGTGACTAGAGAATTTCTTTTGTTTTCATAATAATACTCAATTTCTTTTATTTTATGTGCTCAAAACAAAATCGTGTTTGGCATAACTTGACAAAACCTTGCTCTTGGACAATACAAATCAACCAAAACAAAATTCAAATTTGATTTTGCTTGAAATTTACATAGTTTATGAAATAAATGAAATTTGATTGGTTGTTTTTCTTTCCGTGGGGTTTTAATAAAAGTATATAACTTTCACAACACTCCAACAATATAAAAAATATTCTTAAGTATATTGATAATGATTAACTTCTAGACATTACAATGTTATACAGATTCCAATAGCACCCTTTATATAAAAAGAAAATTTTAATGTGCTTGTAATGAAAAGCACATTTTTAATGTTTTGTTACTCATTCATCTCACACAACAGTTGCATATTACATGACTGTAATCAACGTGTTTATATATTGAAGCCCATTAAGGGAGGTGGGAACAAACAAACCAGGGAAGACGATGAATTTACCTTCAGGTTATCCAATTAAAGGGATACGTACAGAAAGAACGTTCTGACATGAAAACACTAGCGCCATCTGTATTTATATTTGTAGACAAATCTTGTAATAGGAAACAAACCTGTAATTAATTTTTAATCTGACACAACATTTAATCCTAAATTTTTTTTAATCCTTGTTTTATATCATCCAGAACAATTTTATCGCTTTTATATATATTTTTTTATTTACACCAGATTACACATTCTTTACAACCCCTTAACTACATTTTTGGTACAATATACATTATTAAAAAAATTAATATGACTGTGACATATTATTTTGTAAGTTTGAAAGTGAATAAAGCGAATCAATATGATGCTAAGAAATTCATATCAGAAAAAATGAAATTTATTATGTTACTGAAATTTAATTTAAAGAACATTGTTTACTATTAAAATTTCAAACATCACTCTATATCGAAACATTGCATTTTTTCTTGGATATT
The DNA here is from genome assembly GCA_947359465.1 of Metellina segmentata. NCBI lineage: Eukaryota > Metazoa > Arthropoda > Arachnida > Araneae > Tetragnathidae > Metellina > Metellina segmentata. The sequence continues at coordinate 64,792,259 of OX375874.1, read as the reverse complement.
CTAATTTAAAGGAAGAAATTAGACAGTGCAACTGTGTAATTTCTTTTAGAAATACTAAACTATGCTGCTTATCATGATTGCTTTATTAAGAGACCTGTCTCAGAATTATTTCTCTGCTGAATTGAGTTTTTGGTATTATATTTCGAACATAAATTTTTTGTTTAGTGTTAATTTGCTGCACATGTTTTATCATTCAATTTTTAAAGCTGTAGTTTTGATTACTGTAATTATAATGAAATATTGGTTTTAATTGTTATTTTAAATACAAAGATAGAATAAAAGTAAATGCATCAGTATCTTTTATCATGTATGGGCACATTAGTGAAATAATTGCAGTAGTTATAAAATAAATATGTAATTAAATTCACCTTTGATGAATAGATGCTATAAGAATTTTTTTGTCTCACTCTTAGGAAAGTTAGGATACTTTTAATATTTCTATTATAAAGCCTAAATATAACTTTATTAGTAATTTTCAACAGTCCATGAGATCCCGTTGATATTAGTTTCATTAACAATGTTTTGAAATGTAAAATTTCAAAAAGATTGCATTAGCTATGTCATGTGAAGTTGTACCAACCTAACAATTTCTTTTTGTACACTGGAATTGTAACTATAGAATTTAATACAGGATACTCTGAAACGAAAACTTTAACATACATAATAATAATGCTTCATTAGTTTAATTTATGTATATCTTATCCTCGGTCCGTTGTGAGAAAATTGGACTCTTTCGTTAAGTCTAAAAAGGAAAAAAATATTTCTAAAGTTGGTATAAGTTTCACCTGTAAGTATTTCCTTTAAGCATAGACTGCGATTACACTGTTTTTGAATCAGAGAAGTCGAATTTCTAGTATCTCTAGAACGAGAAAACTACTCAACATCCACCTCAAGTGATTGGCTTCGTCTTGCAGAATGGTTTCAAATATTTTTCTCTTTCTTCGAATCTTTTAGGATTCTCAGAAAAAAACATCCAACACAGATCTATCCTTTTTACAGGATGTAAAGTTATCTATAGAAACATTTCCACGCCATTACATTGCTGTTTCCCACAATTTAGTTTCTATTCTACTTTATTTGGATGCTTGGAGAATTAAATGCTTTTCAGGCAGAAATTAACTTTTGTACTTTTATGTGAAGCCAAGTGAATAGATGTGTATGCATTAAACGTTCTATAAAATAAAAATGCATTGGACCCAACTAATTCATATTAAATCTGAAATCGTGATCTAGTATCGTGGTAGTCCATAACAATACGTTAATGATGCCAGTCTTTGTAATAACATTCAAGAATCACTGAAAAGAACCAAGTTTTAATTTTAAAGTAAAGTAAATAACGTTTATTTAATTAAGTTTGAAGATTTAATAATCGTTTCATATCATAAAATTCGTATGTGTAGCAGCTATTTTCAGTTTCTGCCTCTATTTCGAATTAATAAGTGTATGTCAATTAATTTATGTGTAATATTTTATGAATATGTTTATAATATATTCGAAAATATGTATGCATTTTATTCTGCTTAGAAAATAATAACTCGAGTTGATTTATTTCTCTTCAAATGCAATTTTACCTTACTTTTCTCTAATACTTTTCACCAAATTGTATAGGTTAACAATGCTACAGCGAGGGTTCAGACGAAGAAGCTACCCACGATTCCTAATGGTAAGACGAAAACTACAATTGATGAAAGTAAGTAAAATTACAATTTTTTATAACTAATGATATTAAAAAACCATGAACAAACTTGTAAACTTTTGAAAATTATCTTCTTTGTTTCTGCGGTCTTGTTAATCATTTTACTTAAATTTAACAGATATTAACTGTGCGTCATAATAAAATTGAGGATAAATTATGAATTGATATCATTCGGTCAAATTGTGCTATCGAATGTTCGTCAACAAACAAAAAAAGTATTGTAAAATACGCTAATATTTATTTGTTATAAGTTCTATTCTACCTACTATCCCTAGTAATAATTGCATATTAAAAATTATAAAGTGATAAAATAAAGCCTGGTCACATGTGATTCTCCATCATTTTACTTCTTCTTAAATGGTACAAAAAAACTTTAAATTAAAAACATGCATTCATACCTGAAATATAAATTTATGCTTGAAAGCTGCCAAAATTCAGTTCCTTCCATAACTCATCCACTAACTGTTATCGCCATTCCCATTTCTTTAGCAAATCTCTTTAGAAACTCCAAATTCTTGTACCTCAGCATTAAAATGTTGCAAAAGCACATCATATAGAATTTTCCATTGATTTTAATTCTGGGGGAAAGATAATAATTACCAAGTCGAAAGTTATTAACTTTGTTCCATCGTGCATTTTGAGCCTCAAGATGATGCTAACCTAGTAGTAAAAATCAATTAGTTAAAAGAAAAAAAACTTTAGAGGTCATATTAAAAAATATTTTTTAAATATATACTTGCGCTACATTTGTGAGTTTTTTTTTTTTCGATCAACAAAATTTCTCATTCATCCGTCCCGTATAAATGAGAGCATATCCCTCACCAAATAACTATTAGGAGTTATGATGAATGCTATGTTTGTCATCAGATTGATTGATTTCTCAAACCGAGCTTCGAAAAATTCGAATTCTGCCAAAGATTTTATTTTAAAAAGCAGCATACAAATTATAAATCTCTCTTATTTTATATTCAGTACTCAATACTTGTAGTTGTAAAATGTACCGTAGTTGATACATTTTTCATCCTTTGTATATAAATATATATTAGCTTCTTTATTACATTAAAAACTGCAATATTACAAAATTTTCCGTATGTGTCTTTGAAGAATAAATACTGTATCTGCACGAAAAAATATTATATTGCCTTCACTGAGTTGCTTATATATGGATTTTCAAGGTTTAGAAAACAGTTTTTAAACTTTTTGGATTCATAGTAACACATTTTTATGGTAGAACAGTTTTTCAGTCAAAATACAAAAAATAACGTCCGTTAGATGGCTTAAGACTTCGAATAAAAATAATAAGTATACAGGCTTACATTTGAAGGTAAGAGACAATTTTTCCCTCTATTTGTAAGTTCATATTGAAAAGAAAACATTTCCCCTATCGGAACTACCCACCCTAGTGTGTGTGTGTATATATATATATATATATATATATATATATATATATATATATATATATATATATATATATATATATATATATATATATATATATATATATATATATATATATATATATACAAAGAAAAGTTAGTTTTTAGAGATTTATTATCACTTGAATGTGTGTGTGTGTGTGTGTGTGTGTGTGTGTGTGTGTGTGTGTGTGTGTGTGTGTGTGTGTGTGTGTGTGTGTGTGTGTGTGTGTGTGTGTGTGTGTGTGTGTGTGTGTGTGTGTGTGTGTGTGTGTGTGTGTGTGTGTGTGTGTGTGTGTGTGGTATCAATAATGCACCATAATTGTTCTAAAATTCTGAAATATATCTGATAATATATCAAGTACAATGTGGTTAGAATTTCATTATGTGCTCTAAATTAATTAGAAAAGGTCTAGATTTTATTATTTTGTAAAATATTTAAATTACTAAAATATTTCACCAGCTTTTGGTTCTAAAATAAAGTCATAACTTCAAACAAATGCCAGTCCATTTATTACTAATACTCGTATAATAAAGAAAGGGCCCTTTAATAAGCATCAACTTAACACTTTCCTCGGAAATTTCATGAAGGTTAAAAAAGAAAGGTGTAGTAAAAAAAAATCGTTTCTCCTACGAATCCTGGTGAAAGATTATTAGGTATTTCTGAAAAATTTATTGACCTGGTTGTCGTCTGATGGATCTCACCAAAACATATACGCGTAATAAAAACACAGGTGCGTAAAATAAAGGAGTTGTAGAGAATAGATTTACCCGGCTAACAGACCAGACAAGACACTCCGGAGGATAGTTTTACTCTGCGTGTAGACCAAATATGGCCCCCTAGATAGATTTAACCGTCGTGAAAACCAGATACGAGTCGCGGAGAATGCTCATTCAGAAACATTTTTTAAGCAGCAAATCAAAGAGTTGCGTATTTTGAAAATAGCTACGTTAGAATATACTCTAGCAGATTTTGTGTGTATTTTTTAAGTTCTTTTCACTGAGATGTGTCATTCAACTTAAGTGACTGTTGCATCAGTGATATGAAAGCGATTGCGTGTTCTTTTGTTCCAGTGGCAGCTCTTAGGGGTGTGGCTATACAGAGGGGACGAGCGAGAGGTGCATTTACAACAGCTTTCACTCGGCACCCTTCCCCTTTAACTGCTGCAGCTGCGGCCACGGCTTTGCATGGATACACACCGTAAGTGATTCTGTTTATTTTTTCAGATCTTAAAGTCAAGCACCTTTTTAGTTAAAATAAAACATTGGTTTTTAATAAATGCAAAACTACAGAAACTATACAATTGTACTGCTAACTATCGAAAATGCTACACCACAAAGAAAGCATCCAGTAACCAATTCCAGTAACCTTGAAATATGTACTGTAGATCATGGGTGGATATGCAAATGATTACAACTATAGCGCAGACAGAAGTCATATGCGCTATTAATGTCTGTTGTAAACAGTATAAAAAGTAAGAACATATCGCCTATTTAAAGTATTGGAATCATGTCCTACCGCTACTTCTTGTACAGGAAAAGTTAATCATGCTTCGTCAAAAAATATGGCAGTCATAAGAGCACGTTTCTGATTTTGGCGCAGAAAGAATTGTGACTTATCAAGATTGTGGATTATCTCTTCCAAGAAATCGGTGATCAGGTTGGACGAAATGAAGCCTCGCTGGTGGAAATATGGCATCGGTGTGTCCGGGAGGGACGAATTGACCAATGCGAACGATTGCAGAATACTCGTTATACCACCGAACAAGAGGGCAGATCAGGTGTCTATTGCTGACCCTATCTTTGACACTACACCACAGGCATCTGCTGCTGCAATGCTGCGTAGAACTCAGCATATGGACAAACGAATGGTACAATAGTGTGAGATCGTCTTTTCAAACGAATCTCTATTCGGTCTACATTACCGTGATTATCGCACGCGAGTCTGGCGGCAACAGAATGCGGGACTTTTATTATTCTTACCTATACCAGTTCGTCCCTGATGGTCAGTGTCCCCATTGGATTCTACTCCAGCCTAGTAGGCATTTTCGATACACTCAACAGCGTCGCTACATCTCTGAAGATTAGAACATGTTGTCCACCTTGCCCTTCAGGGCTTGCATGAGATCATATTTCAATAGGACAATGCGTAACCACCTGTGGCAAGCAACGTACAACGATTTTTCAATGTCCACCAGGTTTTACTTCTGTCATATCCCCATTCCTTTACTTCTATCATATTTGAGTAGGCAGGGTAAGTCGGGAGTTAGGCATCCAACTTTCACCTTGTTAACCTGAGTTTTATTCCCTTTTTTATGTGTGAAGCTTCGTTTGAAATTTCTTTTATTCGAAGAGGAAATATTTGTTTAATAGTTTACTTTTTCTTTCTTAATTTAATTTAAGTATATTGTTTTCTTCATGATTTACACAAATAAAAGGTGTTTGAAGTTTGGTTGAATCCAATACCTTCATTTAACTCATTTTACTTTAGGTGAACCAAATAAATAAAACACAATTCTATTCAAAGAGGATTACTTTAATGAAAAGGCAGTCGCAGACATGTTTCTACAAAGATACGAATTTATTATAAACATTACCAGTATATGAGATAAACAATCGTGCATCTTTGAATTTAGTATGTCTTGGAATCTGATGATTTGCATATTGTCCCTTTGCGGTTGTATTTCTCTATATAGTAATATCCTACATATAATTTGTTGCAATTAGTCCATCGTAAGTTCACGCCCTTCCCTTGTTAATCTTAATATGACGGGCATATTTATTAAAACTCTCTCCATGACTATCTCGTAACGGCACGCCATTCGTCTCATCAGCCCTGAAAGGGTTAATGTAATCCAATGTCTCATAACTTATTCATTTAGCTATATTTCGAAATGGTAGTACATTTTGACTCTAATTACAGACTGATGTTGCACAGAGGCGTTTACCAAGATCCCTTTCTCGCTTATGCTGGGGCAGAACGATACCAGCTTCCGGTAAGTATTTTTTTATGTTTATGTACATAAAATAAATTTTGATGTTAATGTTCTTTAGTGCTACGTGAGCATATTTTAATTTTTAATAGTGATTCATGGAATAAATATCTATATTATACACCAATTTGACACACAAAGAACCTAAACAAAGGTGCATGATCAAAAGAATGTCTATGAATCCATATGGGTCTTCGGCTCCAAGCATCGTTCATAAAATCTATGAAGAAAACGATCAGTGCAGTGTGAGAGATGGGACCTACCTATTTCATAATGGAGGTCACAAATACTGTGGTGGGGGAACAAGAAGAATTTCGATAAAATGAAGGTGTCTAGTAAGATAGTCGATTTGAAATTTCATTATTTTTTGCGATGCAGTTGATTCAAGAATGTACAGTCAAAACTTATTTATTTATACTATACAGAGACCATGACTCTAAAAAGTTAATACTTCCTTATCATTCTTTCCAATCCATGGAGAAACCGTTTCCGTGCGTTTATACAAAATTAGCGCTAATGTATAAAGATCAACGTATAGCTAGTAGAACTCTTAACAAGAGAAGTTCTAATGATGATAGGAAATAAATTTTTAAATATATATTTTTAACTGTTGCCACAACTGGCGTCTAACTAATTTTTAAAAACTAATTAATCTGCAAAAGATTCTTACTATTAAGCTGCAACGATTTATTTATGTACTAGCGAAATACCCGACCTTACACGGATTGAATTGGTTTATTCTACATTGAAGAGATGATGAAAATATGCAATGACTTACGTTTTTCATAGAATAAAATAATATTTTAACACCTTTCGCCATCTTTATAATTTCTACAACTTACTTTGGACACAAATCCTACACATGCATATCCATTCATGTAATACATTCCACATACATCGCATTCTTGCTGCATGACATATCTACAAAATGACGAAAGGTGACACTAAGGTTACTACTACAAAAGACGATTTTGAGGGAGATTTTGAATTCCATTTCTTAAGTTCTTTTCATGTTCAACTCAATTAATAAACACTAAGATTTACGGCGAGTGCTCTCGCACTCATATTCAACAAAACAATATCGTTTTACTTGTATCACTCTTACATCCGGCATGCGACATTGGGGAATTTCGCAATTTTCTCCTGTCATTATGACATAGAATTTTTTTAATGTTTGAATAATTATAGTTCCGATTTTTTAAACATTATTATTCTTTCAATAACGGCATTATTCTTTCAATAACTGCATTATTCTTTCAATAATTACACTTACAATTTGCTTTATTCTAACTTACTTGCTACTTTAAGTCGAATACTTTGTGATTGTGTTGTGTGAGAAGAAAAGAAACACAATTTATAAAATAATAAAAATTTTAAACAGAAAACAGCGAAATAAAACAAAATAAAAGTTATCGGGAAAAAAATGTTCTAAAGATATTAATTTGTGATTCCTTTTTATCTCTTGATCTTGCAGTTGCCACAACTTACAACTAAAAAATGGACAAAAGTTAGAAAGGCGAAATTAATTCAGAGCGAAAGAAACACGAGTTTCCGTTTAATTCCCGTTCGCTGAAAACTATCGTCTGTCCCAAATATTTGGAAATCGTTTACATTGCGCAAATAACGAAAAGAAGACTCCAAATAAATGAAGTATCAGAGCTAAAATTCCATAAAAAAAATAATAATTTTTTGAAAAATAATTGCTTTTTCAGCACACACACACAGTACTCTCTGGTAAAGCAAATAAAAAAATCATAATACACATTCCAATTTTTCCAAAACTACCAAATTATGGTTTATTTAAGTATACTTACTCAGGTGTTTTAGCATGAAACTCAACTAAATATTATAATAAAGAAATGTTTAATATTGCATTCACTAAACTAATAGATAATGTATAAAATAAAACAAATTGCAATCAAATATCTGGAATAAATTCATGTGATGCCTGCAAAAACACACAAACATAAAATCGAACGTAGAACAGAAAGACGGACAGACAGATTTTAGCAACCAATACCACTCACTAAATGAAGATAAGTATGATATGTATGTATGCAAATTAAGATATGTATGCAAATTTCCATGAAAATATATTGAACCGTGTGGACGTGTATAGGGCACATACATACAGACAGACACCAAACGCGAAATGGGCAGTTTTGGCATCAGAAGGGTCCAAAACAGATAGAAAACTTGAAATGGGTCGAAAGTATTGAATGTACAAACAAACACTCTTATTCTTATTTATATAGATACCACCCAGACGACATGACTCTATAAAGCTAATGCTTCCATTTGAAATCGCTTCTGTGCGTCGGAACAAAATTAGCGTTAATGTATAAAGATAGACGTACAGCTAGTCGAAGAATTCTTAACAAGAGAAGTTCTAAAGTTGGCAGGAACGAAATTTTTAAATATCTGTTTTTAACTGTTGCCACAACTGAAGTCTAAAGAATATAAACAAAACTAATTAAACTGAGCAAACGGTTCATAATCCTTCGCGGGACAAGATATCGTTGTGCGCTTGCAAATGATAATCATCCAGCACGGACAAATAATAATAATCCGGTACGCGCGCATAATTACCACTGCTTTTTTTAGGGGTTTATTCGGGATGTTTACGATTTATCTCCACCAGGGTTTAAGAAATTGTTTTAATAATTTTTCTTTAAGTGTATATCTCTTAAACTATCAATTTCATAAAGTTAAATAACATGTCAAAGAGAGAAGTCTATACGACAGCTGCACCATTTTCGTTGTGTGTGCAGCCGAAATGGCCCTGCATCCACTGCCATACAATGATTTGTTTTCTGAGGATATATCTACTTGGGCTTTAGAAGCCTATGTAAATGTGCACTAGATGTATATACTGAAAAGGTTGTACATTGTTTTGATTGCCATAATTTGGATTGCCTCTAGATCGTTTAAAGCTTCTGAATACTTCCATAACTTTTAAGAACCACTAAAACATCTAAATATTGTAAGTTTCATTAAATTCATTAAATTCAATTTACCACATCTGGAAAACTTTGACTGATAAGATTTTGCATAGTTCTATTACTTCGGATTTCTATCGAAAATCTAATGTGTTCATTTCTTCTCGAAGACTTTAAGAGAGAGAGAGAGAGAGCATTTTCTATCAAGCTAACTATTGGTGGAGGTAGTGTGTCTGTGGTTATACGTGGTTCTATACCTATTCTGAATTTGACGTTATTGGCGAAGTAATGAAATTGTATTAGAAAAACACAAGCTAACTAAATATCCTAAAGAATAAATTTCCAATTGTTGTATGGTAGTTGATCTACACCAATTAGATAAAACACTAAATGTTGCCAAAACAGAGATGAACTACATCTTAAGGTATCCCTGTTATGTAACCTGTTAGAACATTTGGACCGCAAAAGTAAAATCTTCGCAAACCGTCTGGTTTGTTTACACTGAAAATCCCTTCCTCGTACCAGTTCTGTATTTTTCAAATGATTCTCAAGCCCAGAGATCTTTTATTCAAACGTGACTGCGGATTCTACATAAACTGAACGGAACAACGTTTATCTCATTTATCATGAGCGATCATCTTATAGTATATTTCACTGAGTAATAAATTACCATTGAATTTTCCAAACAGCAGATAAAGCTTGACCCTGTAAATACTGATACCCAACGCATTGTTGGCTTTTTCAACCACATATGAAATATGGTGCCTCATTTTTCAATTTATTAACGACGGTGAATATTCCTTGCCACTATTCTACTTTGAAACATTTTTCATCTAAAATGGATCCCTAAAGATCATCACACATGCTTTGCTGAATTTGAAATGCAACTTGGAATGATGATTGAATCCGATCTATATTTTACCTTAGACAGACTTTTGGGATGTATTGTATTTTGTCAGTAAAAGCGTAAAGAAGCACTTAAGTTGCCTACATTAGTCAATGATATTTTTAGGGGTGTGAAAATATTTATTGAAGTCAATTTATAAGATAAATACGCTTGTATCCGTAATTTTTCGAGTCGGGATGAAATACTCTCTATTATTACTCGTTTTTATTACGAGTAAAAGAATATAGCAATTTAGAAAATAATTTATTGGAAAAGCCTTAACAATTTTAATACCATCAGGTTCTTGAAGTATTATATTTTTGTAATTTATTACTTCATATTTATGCTATACATTTACCAAAGTTATAAATCCACAACTTCAATGTAGGTTATAAATTTCTCAGGATAAGTAAAAATTTTGCGAAAGATTTAAATCATTCTAAAAAGTTATGAAAAAAAGTAACTCATTTATTTGGCATTTTTAACAACAGATTTATCTTTTAATAACAGAATAAACTAAGGAGATATATCATATTTTTAAAATTTTACTGTGCTTCTAACATATTATTTTTCTTGAACATAAACAATAATATTTAATATCTTATAAATATGAATGGAAAAACTGTATTAAATATAAGGACAACAGTTCATGAACCTATCATGTGTGCACGTGCACTCATCAAACATCACTAGAGAGTATTTTTTGGTGATACCAATGGAAATTTTTAAACAAATAAGAGAGTAATCATCGTATTTTAAAATGGTCTGTGTGTTAGTTGTAAATATGTGAACTGTTTAAAAATTAGGTAGAGTAGAGAGTAATTTGTTCAATATGGAACTTTCTTAAATTTGGGATCCCATTCGCTCCACCTCATCCTAACTTGCTGAATTCTAAAGTATTGAAAATTATTTAACTCAGATCAGAGTATAAAATTTAACTTAGCTTCTAGCCTTAAGGTTAACCTTGAGTATGTTCAAAGAGTTCTCTATTGTCATGCTAGTCTAAGCAGTACCTCCAAGCTCGGTCATGCGAGCATAGGATAATCACTTGCTGCTTATATAATAATCCAATCCTTCACAAAGCAAGATAACACAATGATTTAACCATTGGTTAATAGTTTGTCTTCTACCTTCATGCGTCAAGATTTTATTCTTAATATACAATTAATATAATTACTCACTAGACAGATATTTATACACTCCTACCATCAGAATTTTAAATTATGATCTATGAAGTGCATGGATTTAGTTCCCTCGACTGTGGTCGCTGTATAAAGGGCTTAAGATGTTACAAAGATCAACTCAAACGCCTTGTGCTGAAACAATTTTGTCCAGTTTGAGAGGTACAAGTCTTTTCTCGTCTCTCCAGTTGACACAGGGCAATTAATAGAGAGAATTGCCGAGTACCCTTGCAACCATCTGAAAGGGAAGGAGATATTCGATACAGATACGTTGAGATTTATGACCGGCTGTCAGAAAAAAACCTTGTCAGTGTTGACATCTACCCCCTTCACTTCTGCGGTTTCTTTTCAGATGCCTCAAATTCTCCTAGATGGGAAACTATTGCCAAGTACAGACTGCTTACTACCCACGACTTCCTCCGAGCCTATCTTCACCAACGAATAAAACTTGCTGATTTCCCAGACTGTAATTGACGCGATCTATGACAATTCACGTCTGGTAGAAATTTAAAACGAGTGTTCTACAATAGTGATTTTTAAATGGACTGAAAAACATTGAAGAACACGTAGTCTAATCGCCTAGCGGTTAAACGACCTATATATATATATATATATATATATATATATATATATATATATATATATATATATACAAACGGCCCCCAATGTAACCTTTATTTCTTTTTTTCAGGCATCTTATGCAGCAAGCGCCGCTTACACCGCGGCAGCTGCACGGAGTTATGCTGCAGCTGCAGCTGCTGCTCAACCTGTAGCTTCTTACGCAGCTGTTGCAGGGTAAGAACCATTAACTGCACATTTCAACCCACTTTATTTGTTCGTTTATTTCTTTGGATCACCCATTCGTTTCCAAAGCATGAATGCCTGTACTGTAGCTTTCACAATCGAAAGGTCACGAAGAGAGTCTAGTACAGATCACCACCTGCACTTTTCAAACTGCACCCGTTACTCTTTCATTTCGATTGCATTTACGAACGCTACTCCTCTAAATTTAGCATTTTAGATTAGCTACTTATACCTTCTTTTGTAATGAGTATATAGAACTGTCTTGTATTTCATTATAGTACCAATGTGTGATTTATATATGCATGCGTACTCATCTTGTTTATTTTTGCGAACTATTGTTTTTTGCAGCATTTTGTATGCATTAGTATTTGACTTTTGTAGAGAGAAGAAACTGATTTTTGTTGTTTTGTCTCCGAGCGCAACACAGTGCGCTCTATGTAGATATACTTATTCACTGTTTATCATTTGAAAATTGAAAAAACAATACTTCTGAATCACTCTAAGCAATCATGATGTATATTTTGTGATGGTCTGTTTTCGCAAGGCTGCCTGAAGCTGCACACCTGCCGTTAGTACGATAGAATTTCACAATGAAACTAAAAAGGCATTAAGCAATGCTAAATACGTATTTTGAATAGGTACTTTTTTAAATATCCGTTGTTAATACTACAGAAAGAAACTAAAGATATTAAGTTACAATGAGCGTGTCATATAAATCAGTATTTTTAAAGTTATAAGACATACACAAATACTTTGATTCATGTGCTATTAAAAGTTTCCTAAATTTATTAGCATACTAGCACATTAAAATGCTTTTATAAGTAAAGGAAATTATTTAGAATAATACAGGGTATCTATTATATATGTCTCCGAACTTAAATTTTGTTCTCATTAAAGTACCTGTCTTTGAAAACACCTTTACATTCAATTTATCTTCGAGTACAAAATTTTATTTTTAACATTTATTTTCAAAATATATTTTTCTTTTTTTTAATACAATAAATATTTGTACTTGAAAATAATCCTTGAAATTTTGCGCTCAGTACTTTTCCAAACTTACCGTTATATTAATAATCTCAGTTAATGTATTCAACTCGGCGACACGCCAATCTTTAAAGTAAGGGTTTGTGAAAATATGTTAAATTGATTCAATTTTTCAAATAGTACACTCCTTTCTATTCTTGGTACAAAGCTTGAACTCAATGGGAGACTACGCTATTTTAGAGCAAAGCGGATTGCTTTGTTGGAAGCATTTTTCGACATTAAATCCTTTGAAGCTTGATAAAGAAATGAAGACGTCCGTTCGCTAATGATTAGATGCTAATGTTCGCTAATGTTCGCTAAAATTTCACGGAAATACTGAGCACTAAAACGATTACTTTCAATTGCGTGTATTTATTGCCTTAAGAGAACGTAAAATTTTGAAAACAAATGATGAAATTTCTTTTTTTAATGTAGAATATACTAGCAGGAAAATCGATCTACGCTCTGTAAAGAAAGGTTGATTAATGAACTTGCTGTGTATAAAAACAAATGGTGTTATTTCAAAATATCATAATCAGGATAAATAAATGTCAGAAAAATCAAAAACAAATTAAAAATACACATTAAAACAACGAAGAATGATAATTTTTTTTACATTATACCACGAATTTCTAAACGAAATTTTAGTTATTTTCTATGCACACAAAACACACTATTTATAAACATAATTACTATTTATTGATAAATTATGAATCCAATGCTGCCTTAAAATAACAATTACTATAGGGATCTTCGTGAGCTTCCATGTGATTCGGGTAACTACCACTGCTATCTTTATATTCGAGTCCCATAACACGAGTAACATATAAATGATGGATTAACTTTAACTCTGTTCAACACTTCCTTCCATTCAACATTACGAGTGTGACGTGGATTCTCTGGTGGTAGAGGAACTTTCAAACTGATTCGTTTCGTCACTCTGGAAATGGTAACGCACAGCATTCCATGCAAGGATGTAAAATCCCTAGATCGACTTCAACGAACTCGAAAGTTTGGCTTCTGACTGCGCATAGCGAACGCTGGTCTTATACGAAACTGATGCCATTACGTTAAACATCCACGTTGATATTTTGCTTGAGTCGAGTTTGAGTTGAGTCGATCTGAAAAAAGTGTTCTCCGCGAAGGTTGTTCTCTAGTCGTTATCTTCAACTTGATTGTGTTGTTGCAGAGCTCATTCACAATGAGCAGCGTTCCATTACAGGATGAGGATTGTGTTTTTCATATTCAGCTCATGTCATGACAGATCGGCAGTACTATCGATTTGATTGAGGATTTCTGGGGTGAATTAGGGATTTCCTTCTGCCAGGTTCTTTACTGAATTCTGGCTTTGATAGACATTGTAGTCTCCAGGTAGCTGCTCAATGATCTCGGCGTGATCATACTGATATCATTATTCGATGCAGGAATGTAGCCCGGTTTTTCATTCCTTCATAGTTTTCATTGGAGAGGCAATTTCCAAGACTCCTTCGTATCAAAAAGGAGGTTTCGTGGTAGTTTAATATCAAATATCATTTTGGTTAGCCTTCATCCATAGGATATGTGTGTGGTGGCATTCTTCTTGAATGTACTGACGAGGTATTACTGAAAAAGTAGCTCACCAAAATGCAAGGTTTCGTGCAGATTGGGACGTATGCTAGCTGTTTCTAATGAAAGGTTCTTGGCCAGTCCGCGTCGAAAACATATTACAGTTGAAATAAGCTGTTCGTGGTTGTAAATCCATGGGAGTAGCCGAACGTTCCTTTTGGGAAGAACAAAGGTTATGTGACGGGCTCCACGCGTTTGTCATTATTCCTCAAAGTGAAGCTATTTTTGTCATGCTGATGGTCTTCTATTTCGTTATCCAGTAAGCTTTAACAGGCGTTAGGAGTGAGGAAGGTACATAGTTCATTAAAAAAGGAAGAGTTGATTTTTTTGTAATCGTCACCTTCTGGTGTTGTGAATAGAAGCCAAATACGCAAAGGCGCGATTACTTTTGTAGTGACATGGGGGCTGAGTTCTTCTTCACTTCTCTTATCATCCGTAAGGCTTGCGTGAAATCGTTTAATCGTCGAATAATTTGATCCGACAATTCCGTTAGAGATCGGCTGATACCATGGTTGAGAGGTTGTACAAACCGCTCTGAAAAACATCATCATCGGAGTCCAGTAAGTGTGTCTGGTCAAATTGTGATTCATCCATTTCTCCTTTCAAATTCTACATCGGATTGTCTGCCATATTCGTCATATGGCAAATATGTGGCGTCGTAAAAAGAGACTCACCGATTCCTTCAGAAATTGCTGTGGTTTCAGCTCTATTCGGCCAAGAAATTGTCAAAATAGTCTCAGTTAATTCAATTGGATTCACGTTCTTTGCGGAAATGTACAGAAGTGAATGCGCAAGACGTTGAATGCTTTGGTGGGTCATGTCGGCGGGATAGCATGCTTAAAGATCGTCAATTTATTCTGTTCCAAAGCTCTTCGGCCTCTCGTATCACGACAATGTTATTTTTGCAAGCGCTGGTGACATTATTTGGGTGTTTCTATTGCTCTCCGCATTCTATTTATTTGGCGCATTTGAACACGTTGTTCTTTAGATTGTGATTCATTAAATACCATAATAACTTCGGATATTCTTTCTAAGCTTCTAATCTTGGCTGGTCGAATTGGTATTACAGACCATTGTAGGCTGACCATCATCAAAAGGAAGACATATACTTCAAAATGGTAATCCGATCGGAAAGTTGTGACTCTTGAATGTCCATGAATGTCATGTTGATTTATTCGGCATGTTATTTCAAAGGTGTCGGGATCTTATTAAAATTTAAATCTCAAAGTTTCTTAGAATGTCAAAGAGACATCTTTCTTGAGGATAGAATTACGAATTCCATAAACACAAAATACAATAAATATTATTAATTTATCATAAGTCGAGATGTTTTAAAATTGTATTTACAGTAGTAACGGAGAAGTTATTATATAAATAATTTTTTAATTCAGTTGGCTAATATTAATGCATTTTCTCGTTTGCACATAAAAACAAGAAATTAGCGGTCACGGATTTTTTCCGATGTTTCACGTTTCAACATCACTGAATTTCAAAGTTAACTAACTATGGCGTTATTTTTTTTTAACTTCAAATGATTGAATATCGTAATTTGAGCAAAACTTTTGCCGGAGGATGTTATGCAGATAAGAAGTTTAATTATTTGGATCGTTTAATGTTCTTTCTTCTCTTTTAAAAAAATTGATACATAGTTATTGTTTTTAAATTAAATGTCTCTGAAGTAATAATTTTAAAATATCCGCTTTCTAATATCCTTCCACCCAATATAATTAAAAAATAACTTGGAGTTGCAAGTTAAGTACTGGTGAGAACTCTATTAGTGTAAAAACCCTAGAATTTAGTACTTTGTGTCAAGTAGACACAAATATATTTTAAACGTATCGTAAATTAAGGAAAACATAAACTTGAATTTAGAGATACTAATCACGGTTTTATAGCAATTTAACACCAGAAATTTCATTAAAAATATTTGAATTCCCTTACACGTAATCTTGTAAACCTAATCAAAGCATTTAGGACAGAAATTTTGTAAACTTTATTGTTGAACTATGTAATCTGAAATAGTAAAATGAACTACTCTTAGCTAGTGCACAAATTATATTAACCATTCCATGTAAATATGTAACAAATGTAAGGTTGAACATTGTGTAACAAATTCTTCACTCCAGTTCTTTTCCAACTTCTATGAATTTAAGGATTTGGTTTCAGATTTCGCCTTATAAAAAACCTCAAAATGGAAAACATGTTCCCAACTCAAATATCTCTTTTTCTCATTTTACAACACCGCCCATTTCACCGCAACGTAAATCACTGCTACAACATAGAATTTGTTTCCTCGTCTTATAACTTTTTTCTCTGTCAATCTAGAAGAACGTGGTTTAAAAGAAAGTTCACAAGCTCGAGAAAAAAATATCATCAATCACCAAGAACTTCAAGGAAAAAGTACAAATTGACGAAAACGATTTCAATTTGTCACAATCAATTTCAATACTTCTCAGCTATTGAAAAGTAGTAACAATGGTTTAAAGATCTTCCATTTCATAAAAAATAGAAGCTACTTGTTTAAAAATATGGATTTGTTTTGGAATCAATTAAAATAAAAGCTATATGTTTTAAAGTAATAATGAAATAAGAAAGGTTCGTAAAATATATAAATTACAGCGAGAACACAGATTTTGGTCATCTTTACAATCTATAGTTTATCACTGAAATTATCTAGGGTTAAGAATTTCTATTATTTTTAGGCGTTAGTAAATGTTTACTCTACATATAACGCATACTATTCTACTAAATATCTTCATTCTTATTGATTACAAATATTACTCTACAGTACTTTTGCTTCAAATTATCCTTCCACTTGACTTTCACAAAATTTTGTTTTACAAATAAATATTCAGACGTTTGTGGAAGTAGTATAAATATGTATATCTTGATTTACAACCAATTAATATAACCTTATATGTTGTTTAATACAATAGTAATATCGTGAGTGTTATGGGAAGAAGAATAAAGGCTCTGTAAAAGTTCCTAATTCCACAATCTTTACCTAACAAATGGTATTAAGGTATACAAAGATCAGAACTCTCGAAGGTTTCTGTTATTATCATTTTATCGACATATCTCTTACTAATATAGCTTTATGCATTCAACCGTTCAACAATGAAGATCAAAAATATAATTTTAGAGTGTAGTTATTTAGAGGTATAACTTCTTGATACTAATAATATCTGTCAAAGAAATTTTCAAACGCACGTAGAATTTACAAGAAAAATCCAAACGAGCTTGTTAAAGTTTGAAAAGCTAATTTATTATTCCTTCTGAGGTGTTCCCACGCATATGTCAGTTCTGTAACTTGCAGTCATCCTTGCATGCCTCCTAAACAATTTTAACTTTCTTTACCAATTGAATCTTTCCTTTAAATCTCTTGAGAAATAAAATCTTTCAACCAATAGATGTGCTTATTTGGCCATTATGTCATGTGTGTTGTGGGGGAGAAATTATTCTAAAGTAAACTGAAATCTCATGACGCAGTGGAATAAATATAAAATGCTAGATTGGTATGAAAATCCTTGCAGATCCAAGGATCGCACGTTGGAGCTACATAAAATCTCAAGTCAGAAGATAAGAAGAGAGAAAAGTGGTGTGTGAAATTCAGGTATTGCAACTTTGCAAAATCATCAAATATATAAGTTAGATTACAGGCTTTTGAGAAGGGAATATAAACACCTTAAAAACATATTCAGTATATGTCAGGAAACGCGATGGGGAAATTAAAAGCGATTAAATAAACAATGTATTAAAATGAATAGAGTTAAAATAGAGAAGATAAAGAGCAATGAAGAGAGAAAAGAAAGGAGCAATGCAATGAAGAGAAGGGAATCAAAAGTGGAAATAAATAAGTTAATGGGATAAAACGATGTAATGAAAAGAAGAGAATGAAAATAGAGAAGAGTAAGGGTATTGAAGAGAAAACGAAATGAAACTACATTAAAGAAAATACAATAAAAACAGAAAAGAAGAATGTGAAGATATTAAGATAGTGAAAAGATGCATTAAATATAAGAGAATGAAAATAGAGAAAAGAAAAGTAATGAAGATAGAGCAGAAATTAAGTTATTAAAAGCATACATTAAATATAAGTGCTTCTCTGGATTTCGTAAGACTTGTACAATTGTGTGTCCTAAGTTATAGCTCTACAGTAGAGGATAATGTCTTCTTACTATTTCTTTTGGAATCTTCTTTGCTTCGTCTGGTAATAATATGAATTTACTTTGATCCAGTTATCTATTACGTTTCTCGTTTCTCTTCTCTACCAATTTTAACAGTATCAAATTTAATACACTATCTCAAATGACACTTGAGGATTTGAAATCTCATCTGAGACTTCGAAATCACATCTAGACTATAAACTGTAGTTAAGGTTATTGTTAGCATTGGTTTCTCTTCCAAATTAACTTAGTATCTGTAGGGATTCTTTCAAACCAGGATTTATGTCTCAACTACCTCCAGATCTGATTGGTTCTCTGCTCATGAAACTAATAAAAACTGAATAATGCATGTTCCTTAGTCTTATTGTAACTAACGCCAGTACAAAACTCAGAGCATAGTTCCTATAGAGATTAATCCGTTTGGATAGTAACGTCCAACTGCATTCATAGAAAATGAAGTTTATAAACTTCATTTTCTATGCATGAAATAGTGAGTTCCTTTTATTATCGGAGAATTCATCGACCGATAGTCGTAGATATACTACAATGGAACTTGTATGCAACGAACTTGTTTCTGTCAAATCTTTATAAATAATCGTGTGTGGTATTTAAACTCATTTGTAGTATTGCTGTTAGATTCACGAACAATTGAAAAGGCGCATTGAGTTTGATCAATCATTTGTTTTAGAATTTTCAAAACAAGGCTCTTAAAATTGTAAATCATTTTGATAAAACTTGCAAGTCTTAACGTAAGACGTTATCGTTGCTTTGAGGAAACTTTATTAATGCTACTCAATTTAAAACTCGTAACGGCACTAAGTATGATGAACTATTTAAAAATAACTGTTACATTTATCCTCTTCAAGGCAATGCATTGAAAATTCTATTTGGGAAGAAATAATCTAATTGAAATTTCTCAGGCTTTAAATTCTAAGGCACGTAAATAATCTCATTTCATTTCATTCCCCTTAGTAGGAAAACAAAATAACTATCTTAAGAAAAAGATGCATCAGTCAGAATACAACCATGTCTTTTTTCTCTTTAGGTCTTTAAACAAAATGTTTTTAACCGTACAAGTGGTTACGAAAGAATATATCGTCCACGAAGATCTTGCAATTTTGCAACTGTCGAGGAATTTCGTCATCAAGATATTGACCGATTTTTAATGACGAGATCAAGATCTGGTCGATTTTCTTCTAATTACGAGATATCTCGTCCATCAAAGACAAATAAGTTTTACTAATGAGATATCTAGTCCAGGCAATCACCAGGAGGTTAATTCGAACAATGCATTCGATCATCGAGGATACATTAATTACGTTAAATTGGGCTAAATTAGGTCAATACTTTTCCTATTTATCATGTTTGGCAATAATCTTTCCCATCTTTCCTGGTGGTTGTTTAGAAGAAGTATCTCTCAAAAGTGACCAGATCTCGATGGACGAAATATCGTCATTAGAAAAACTTACTACCATCTTGATCTCTTCATAAAAAAATGGGCAATATCTTGATTACGAGATATCTCTTCATTAGCACAACTGGCCATATCTTAATGGATGAGACATCTAGATTAAACCTCTTGAAGGGTTAGAAGTATGTCTGTCATCCAAATATAATTGTTCTATCGTATTATGTAAAATGCTAGATGCTGCTGTGTTTCTGTGGCTTTTAAAGTTTTGATTGGTTGTGTGACGTCACGAGTAGGCGGAGTTTCTAATTGTTTTGATTGGTTGTGTGATGTCACTAGCTCAACGAGATTCAAAATATCAAAACTCCTTACATTCGAAATCGCCATGGATATAACATTGAGTGTAAAACAATTGCCGTACACTGCTCATTGTGTTACCAGTGTTGATCAAAAATTAAGTTTTTCAATAATATTGTTTTCCCTGTATTGCTCGAAAAACAACACCATGCGAAAGAAAGGCAAGACAGTGAAAATGGTTTATACATAGCCAGTGATCAACAAAAGTTGACAGATAGGGTTGAAAAAAAGGTTTATACACAGCCAGTGATCACGTACCGTCAGGATTTCAAAAATATATTAATGAAGTTTGACCAAAATAAATAAATTTTGTTATGTACTGGTCGTATGACGTGCCATTTATCCTAGTATATCATAAATTATATGCACAAACTAGCACGAGTCCCCAACAGAGAAAAATATCGAATCGCTCTTCATTCTTCGCATTGTAAAGATTTTGTTCGGCAGGTGTGCAGTCGAAAGCAGAGCATGGCCCTTGCCTATAAAAAAGTTCTTCATTGTTTCTTATTCCTAGATCTCCATCATTGTATTACAGCTATGGGAGGGAATACGCAGACCCATACCTAGGCCATAGCATAGGCCCGGTGGCTGGATACGGGGTAAGTGTAATGTCCTAATACCACAATGAATATGAAACGCGATTATGTAATAATTGTCAATTCTGGAAACACAAAATGTTATATACTGTCGAGAAAGTAAGAGGCATTCCGCAAGTTTTTGCTACTTGACAATATGAACAATTGAAAGCATATCAGTTTCAGGTCAGCAAATATTCCAGAGATATTTAAAGGAATTGTGAGCGTATTTGTTTATAAGGAATTACTATAAATCTATATTTCAAAAAATATTTCACGAGTCTTAAATATTTTTCTCTATTAAACTGCCAAAACAACACTGAAATATTCTTTTAAGCTCTTAAATTTTCTATCAAAACATTTTTAAGTAATATATAATAAGAGAAAAGACAAAAGTAATTTTCATACACTCTGATTCAAAAATTTCAATATAAATAATACATAATGTATAATTTTAATTCAAATATATAATACAAAATTTTGGTAGTGCAAAAGTAACATTTTGAGTAAAATAGGTAAGATTTCTAACTATGTCTATTCTCTAAGTGTCATATTAAAAATATTAAATATTATGCGTAATTTGATCATTTGGCCTTTTTGAAAAAGAGTAAAAATATCTCTATATATAAAATGCAATTCCATTGCAACGCAAATTTAATAGCATAAATCTGTATAATTTCATGATTTTGCAAACAACAATGTAATTTAATATTAATTATTATATATAATATGCATAAGCGATCAAAATAATATTAAGTAAATTGATTGCCTTTCTCGACAGATTTGTATTATATTTATTGAGGTGATTCAGAGGTAATTTCTATAGCAAGGTTAGGATTGACATTAAATAAAAGTGAGATATGATTTTGTTAGATTAACGTACACTTTATTCAAACAAAAAGAAATATCATACTTAAGAAAATGTCTTTTAAATAACATTATTCAGTAAAAATTATGTTACATAAGATAATAATTTTGAATATTTTTATGATTAATATATGTTTATTTCTGATGCATTAAGTTCGGTGGATTTTAACGAAAAAGGTATACTTCCAATTACAGTACCAATATTTCTGGATTGCATCTCAAAAGTTTAAGAAACATTTTTTAATCAAATATTTTATTACCTAAACCAAATTTAAAAAATAATTAAAATTATTTTTTTCATCTCAATAAATTTTATCCTCATTACCATTATGACTATTTTCTGTGGACTAAAATTCTATATTTTCAGTGTAATTGTTCTGCATTTAAAATTCCATTCGTATGTGTTTTAAAATATCTACTTTATTTCATAACGACACTTTGTATAACAATTGCATGTCACGTTCTTTTTGTTCTTTCAATCTATAAGTAGAAACGGATAAATATACATTTGATTAAAATCTCGCAATCTATATAAACTTGAAGCATATATTCAATAAATAAAAACTTGCATGGTTATTGTGGCATGGTGCGTTCACGTAGAACTTAAAAACCAGTATAGCACAAACATGGAATTGACATTATTACAGTGTTTGAACTATAGATCTAGTTTAATAAATTTCTGCATGCTAATAGTCTGTGTTGATGTGGTAACAATTATATATCTTATCTATGTCATTTTTGTGTAAAATTTTTGCACATTGAAAATGAACAATGTGCCTGTTTTGGATATGCTGTTTTTACTATATTTTTGCTTTTTTTTTCTCTACTAGCATTGTTATTACATGCATATGAGTCGTAGTCTAAAGGTTTGTTAACTGTAACTCTAGTTTAGTGAATCGCATTTTTGACCAGCACAATGAATGAAATCATTGTTTCGTGAAGTGAATTCGTTCTAAACAAGCAAGCAAGATTCATTTTATGGAATGTATTTATTTTAATGGAATTTTTATTTCAAGTTGTATGTAGGAAAATAGTGATTTGTTTTGTTATGCCACATCAACTTCCATATATTTTTATGGAGCAATTAAACTTTTAAGGAAATCAGGTTTCCCTCACTGCTAATAGCAATAGCTTCTTGTAAATTTAAAAGCAATGGAAACTGAAAGAACAGATTGATCCCTAAAAACATTATTGAAAATAAGTTAAAATGACTCTATTCATGACTCTATTAACATTATATAATAGCAGGGATATTTTTTAGCCTTATAACTTTAAAGTTTGTTAATATAATGTTATTTGTTAACTATCTAATATTGGAAATTTGTATAAAATCAATTTTCTTCCGTTTAAGATACTCGAAAATAATATTCTAGAATCTTTAGAAAAATTTTCCCTAATATAATTGGTAAACATACAAATGCCCAAGTCGTATGTTTTGTCGCATGCTGCTCCAGTCTGTAGCCATGCTTATAGTGAATCAACAGTCTCTTGAGTGACCTTACTGTTATCTGCTGTTTTGTTGAATAACTATGTATCACTGGAGAGAAAAACTTAAGGAGCACCATTATTTTTTATAGGTTATAACCTCAGAATTAAACGAAACAGTCAGGGGTTATTTGTATGGCGTAGGATTTTCAGTTGAAAGCTGATGCATATTCAAATTTTGGAATAGTGACTTCATTGGCTCTGACACGGGATTGAGTTATTCTACTGTAGGAACTCATCCACAACCTCATTCAATGTATACAAACGTGATGTAAGGCCTACGTCAGTATTTGAGGTGATCATAAAACCTACAAAACAATGCCTCCCACTCCTAGCTCTCTCTCTCTCTCTCTCTCTCTCTTTGTCTCTCTTAAGTTTTCATTGACATCCTCCCGTCTCAAGTCACCCAGTGAGAGGTGAGAGAATGAGACAGAGAAAAATGTCACTCTTCCAATATCCCTTCAATTCAAATTTTCTGTACTCTTTGCTTGTGGTCTCGTTTTCCTTACATTCACTCTTCGATAATAGGGATGCAACATAGAACGCAAAACATCAATGTTCAAAATTAAAACATCTATGTTGATAATACATCTCCCAAAAACCATCGATGATTTTAAACATCAGTGTATTTAAACTTTTTTTCCCATTTCTTGAAACTTATTTAGCAACCTCAAATATTAATGTTCGCCGGGGGGGGGGGTATTTAATTTGTCATTTGCCGTGTTTATTAATTTATAAAAAAGACTTTTTTTAACTGTCAAAACAAAGTCAAAAAAATGAATAAGAACAATTAACAAATCTTTTATTTTCAAATTGGATAGTATAAAGGAATATAATATTTACAACAGTTTGACATAAGTATTCTAATTATAGGTATAATTAGGTAGATACAGTTCCGCATCTAAGTAATAGCTTAAGACCATACTGTTCCTTAAGTTTTGTATGCCAGTGTAACTGTCATTTTGCAAATGCCAAACTTAATAGATACTTCCTCTTTTAGAAACATGGTGGTATAAATAAGGATTAACAAACGTAAATCTACAGTTATTCATCGTTAGCAAATACCTCGAGGAATTATATTATTCCCATTCAAATACTTCTCTTCATTTATTTGATGTCAAGTGTCAATTTGTTTGGACTCTTAAAAAATTTATGTGTTCAATATAGGCTGCCGTGTACCGAAGTGGTTACAGCCGATTCGCACCGTACTAGCAGCTGACAGGAGACCTCCCCCGGCTATCCTGTGATTCCACAAGACATAGTACAGCCTAGGACACCGGCCTATAATTACAACAAGAAAGATATGACATGCTTTACCACCGACTATTACAGTCTGTAATGCTGTATATCGTACATTACTCTTTTGTGGCTCAAAAAACCTTACATTTTGTAAGTACTGTAAAGGGGGAAATATATATTGAGTGTAATAATCTTTGTGAAATTGATCTTCGAAGAAATAATTTTTAACATCAAAGAAACTTTATTCCGTGTACTTTCAGTATAAATCGTCCATGTTCAATACCCCCGTGTGTAATGTAGAATTTTCCACGACTAAAATACCTGCATTAGAACGATGTCTCTAACAAATGGTCTTCCGCAAAATAACGGTAATTTATCTTAAACTCAAAACTTTGTTGATCCCACCGACCTTTGATTTGAGAAGTAAATGGAAAGATTAAGAAAATAGCTCGTATTTTCTTCTGTCTTAAATATTTGCTCGTACTTATTCCCAACTTATTTTCAACTTAAAATCTTTTTATGGCTCTTATCGATAAAAGAATTATGAATGTATCAAGTTAGTTTGTCTAACTTTATCATCTTTACTCTCAAGCACTTCGCATTATGTGTATTATATATCTATATCAATGAAACAATATCATTTTATGCTCAATATATATTATATTTGAACATCCATATCATGTTGTTATACTGAAAAAATGCCTATCTATGGGATTGTTTTGAAAAACTTCTTTGAAATACAATTTCTTGTTGTTGCTCATGGAAATATAAGATATTTTTTATTTCCTCAACGACATAAATAGTAATACTCATGTGACTCAGTGTTGGAGCATTATGTGTAAATACCGTTTCTACATATAGTAATTTTTGCTTTCGATATTTATAAAGAAACTAACGTTTATTTTGTATAAACTATAAATGCGTGCAGACTTCGAATGCATAAACTGCATAGCAAATGATAATTGTGGAGTACTTGCCGATCACTATGCGATAGAAAAAGAACTTTAGAGACAGTGAGAATAGTTATAGTAAGTTTGTAGATACATAAGACAAAGTAAAACACGATTACTAAATTTTAAAAATTCACTGAATTATTTAAAATTCAGACTCTATTGTTATCACTTCCAAAGACACTAAACAAAGCAACTTTTTGAAATCTCGACCATTTTTACAAATACCTAAAATTAATACCTGTATACTTCGGAGTACTCATAAGATATAAAATATAAAATTTTAGTATGTTGAGTAATTAAATATCACAAATATAAGCACAAATTTAAATTCGTCTCAGTAACAACTAATATATTTATATTAGTAACTAAAATTCTTCAAAATTATTTTAATTTATGAATTCTAAAATAGTATTTTCATTTTAGAGGGTTTATGATAGAGATCTTTCTACTCGTTATCAAGTAACCGACCAAAACTTTGTCACTTTTTTTAAGAATCTGTTGTTTATTAATTTATTTGTATTTGTTTACCTTAAACTAATATATAAAAGTTAGGACTTAAAGTTCAGGATTACGCAAATGCAACTTAGAATTAAAATAGCCAACATGCTTTTGAAATTAGGAAAACATTTGGCTGTGAATACTAAAATTTAATCTCTATGATGTTCAACCAAATAATCCTCTACCATTTGAGGACATATCGATATAAAGTATATTCTTACAAAGCTGGTATATATTTGGTTGTAGGTGCTATACATATATTCAACAAATATCAATTTTATTTTTAGTATCCCGAGCCAAATGTTTGCTTTATTTACTGAATTCACATCTTTATATCGGTTTAATATAATTTCCCCGTATCTAATTGTTTCATACATAATTTTAGTTCAAGTGTAAATGTTAGATTAACGTGTGAGTACTGAAGGTAAAACAATTATGATATGTGATAGTAAAAGTAAGAGATGCAAAACATATCATACCATCACAGGCTCAAGAATCATTGAAGAAAAGGTATTTGTGAAAATATGTTTCATAAGCGATATATAAAAGAAATTCCGAGTTTACTGCATCAGCTGCAAGATCTGAGTGTTTCCAACACGAAATTATTCTCGCGTTTTCATTCATAATGAAAACATCTGGTATGTATATTACTTTGTGTAATATTGTTCTTTGTACGCTTATTAATATTCAATAGTCATGACTGAATAGCTCTACTACGTTGTACGATTTTAGATGTTTAGATAATGAAGGAGAGCTTTACTTCTCAGACATTAGCGATCGAATAAAAACTTTTGAAACATATACATACATAAATGATGTACTTGCCATGCAAATAAGATTGAATAGCAAATAGCTTTCTCATTTACAATATTCGAGTTTTCATTTATTTCAGATTTTTATATTTTATCAAATTGGATATAATGTCTTCGGCTTACAAATGAAACACACTAGGTTGAAGTTTTCAAATGTGAATTGGTTTTAATTTGATAGACCAAAATGCAATCATCTTTAGACTCAAAAAGTTCACTAAATCATTTTAGCTTTGAATAAATTTAGAAAACACTTGAGAAACAAACATACTTATATATTATTTACTGTAATTTTATTGATAAGCTGTTACAACAATATAAAAGAAGAGTAATAACGAAAGTACATTTCTATGAATAACTGATTAATTGAGTAAATACAAGAGGTCTTAATAAGTAATTATTATAATGATAAAATTATATTTTTCACATTTAGAATTTTTCCTCTTCGTTTCCTCTGAACTATGTTGCTTTACTTAGTGTATTTAACTTGCAAGCCGACGAATCAAAATAAAATTTTAGACAGTTGACGGTTGGCAGTTGGTCCAAAAATACTTCATAGCATATGCTTAACGTACCTAATGCGTAAAAATATGTATGATGTAGACCCTTTTAAAATAACTTTTTGTAATAGGTAAAAAATCTATAAAGCTAAAATACTAAAATAAGGTAGATAGAAGAGGTTGATATTTATGGATCTTTATTTCCACTTTGCTATACAAATAAGCTTCCCAATTATCTAAAGGAAATTTCTTTCATATTTAGGATATTTAAAATTAGAAAACATTTTATAGAAAAATTTAATTAAAGAAAATTTTCAAAACGGATTAACCTGTAAATCTTTCATAATTTTCTCTTTCTATTTAATTAATAGTGTAGTAAATTGCTATCAACAAATATTATTACTGAATAATCTTTATTCGCTTCTTCAAATCCTGATCGACATCAATCTTTAATTAGTTTCCAAAATATTCCATATTCTACATAATTTTCAATTACATGTATGTCGAATCTCCTGCTACTATACTAAGCTAATGAGTTTTGATTAGAAAAGTATAATACCTTCTATGCAAATCAAAATATTGGAACCAATCGGATGTCTTACTTTTTAATCAAATTTTACTTATTTTTCCCTTGTGATAAGCCTATTACAAAACCTCTTCTCAAATGTAACGCATTCTACATCGTAACAAACACTATAATTAAACGCATCGCATTTTCTTATAGAAACATTTTTCGCATGCCCTAATGACTTCTAATAAAATACCTTAACTTTAAATTTCATCTTCAACAAAATCTAATAAATTGTAACGATTATTCAATTTATTGACCAATAGGATGCGATAGCATATTAAAAATGCATGCATGGTAAATAAGTAAAATGTAATGTAAATGATACTCGTCTTTTATTCATGGCTAAATTGTTTTGTTAATAAATGGATATTTCATAAGGCATTTGATAATTAAGAAGTAAGGTTCTCCTGAAATGTTGTAACTTGTTCTAGGTAATATATGTTTGAATATTTTAACATTTTAGTTTGTAAATGGGTTATTTTTGTATATATTCTGCTCACGCATATATGATGTTAGGTTGATGTTATCATGAGACATTCAAAACAATTATCATCTTAGAGAGCTGGGACTTTGATAAATGCAGGCAGTTGCCTTATTAATTTTTAAATGTGATGTCAAGTTTCAAAACGCAATTTCCACATTACAAAGTCCAGACAAATCTTAAATCCTCAAAAATCATTACTCAGAAGAAATTGTATCAATGCATTTAAAATCTCTGATTGAATGGAAAATTTATCTTTAATAAGAAACACTATTTGTTGGACATTTTTTGAATTAATTGGAGAACCGCGATTAAATCTCAAAATTATTTTTATACCCGTTTTTTAATCAGATTAAAAGGAGGAAATCATTATTTATATCTTTTCAATCTGGAAGTTTGAACCCAAGTACTCATTTCTGCTGCGTATGAAATTAGTTTTGAGAGATGGTCACTAATTGTGTAGATTTTTCGATTTTCGAAGAAATAAAGTCAGAAATATAACGCAGAAAAGGATTACTCTTACAGGCTACATTGGTGAAAAATGGAGGCATACATTAGTTGCAATTAAATAAAGCACCTAAAAGCTTTAAAATTCAACAAAAATCATTAGTCAACACTTGGAGAAAGGTTTCTCTATAATAGAATAATACACTGTTTATTTCTATTGAATGCACGGAAATGGACGAACGAAAATGTTGAGGCTGTTTATATTTTGCACTGTGGTTTCAAATTACTACTAGAATAATACACTATATATTTCTATGGACTATTCTGAAATAGACGAATAAAAATGTTGAAGCTGTTTAAATTTTGCACTGTGGCTTCAAATTACTTTTGTTTTCATTTTGTTTTTACTCGTCCTGTAAATTTACGTATTAAATATTACTTCAGCTAAAATATCTGAGATATATTTAATAATTTAGATTTTACTGCAAACCCTTTAAAAAGCATAATTTTTCAAAACATTCTCGTACTGAAACTACCTGAACAGGTTGTTTTAATTTTCAAATTGAAGCGTTTTCCAAATATTTAGTTGATTTTAACTTGCAGGAAACTAAAATTTAGCTAAATTTATCTGAAAACTAAACCACATACATTTCCATAATTAAACCTTTATTAAATATATGATACATTATCGTAATCCGTAACGAATTGTTTCTGTAATTTTACCTAACGCAAAGAAATTACATCCAATTTGGGAGTCCATCATTCATTTCCTTTTGACTTAAATAAACATCCACTCAACGAATATGTACAACATATCGCAGTTTTCCTAACAAAACATCTTCATTTGCTTGTTTATGCGGTTTTAACATTATGTGATTATAAATATGCTAACTGAAATTTTTCAAGTCCATATCAATTATTAAGGTCTGCATTGGCAAATTTTAAATCGCGTACCTCAAAATTTATCTTCAATTTGATAAGTAGTTTTTATTGGTCTTGGAAATATTTATTTGAATGCTTGCAAGGTTTTGATGGTAGAACGAAGATAAATTCACGTTAATAAAAGTTCATTTGTAACAATCATTAGTAATTTATGTGTAAATGAAATACAAATTCAAAATTTAATCTCTAAATTCCAAACAGAAACCCCATAATAATCTTTAATCAAATAAAAATGTAAATCTTTAAAAAAATAATAAATCTTTAAATAAATAAGATGTAAATCTTTACATCAAAAGTGACTTCAAATTTCAAATATAAATTCTATATACTTTTAGATACTTACCTTAAACATTTTCTGTTGCATTAGTTTGAATATATTTGACCCATGCTATCCAAACGTTAATAATCATACAAATTGTAACGTACAAATTATTAACGTACAAAAATTTACCAAATTACTATTTATAAGAACCGTATTATATTAGTATTTACGTTCTGTTGATTCAACAGAACGTAGGCTGTATGAAAGTAATGTTTTATTTTAATGAAGTTAACTGATTCTTGATATTATGGTTTTATGCAAATAAGAATAAAAATGAGTTTTTGTTACAGAGATTAATTGATTATTATCAAATATAAATTGATTCAAAGTTTGTTTCAATTCAAAATATCCATTTTTATTATCGAATCATCAATTAAACTAAAATTAATTTAGTAAGCGTGAGAGTATGGTAATGTTTCATAGAAAGTATTTTGAAATTACAAGAGAGAATACTTCTAAAACGTTTCTAATAATTTAATTTTTTTAATTACAGTTAAATGTTGTATTTACTCATTGTCATTTAGAATAATTATAATAAAGCATGCATAAAGGTCCATTAAACTTCAAATATTCTTATCAAAAATATAACAAGAGTAAAGTCCTTAAAGTTATACATAAAATTAACTTGCTCTATATCATGTAAAATCTATTGAAAATTCAACAGTTAAAACTTATCAATTTATGAAGCAAATCACAAGTAGTAGAATGTGATCATGAAAGACTGTTGTGAATAAAATATATTTTCAAAAGATTTACCAAGCAATTATAAAGTGCTTAAAATCCTTTTTTAACAAATATAAGTATGTGTTTACATTTTGAGTCATTTGTGAACTTCTGTACGTGTCACTGCTTTTTTAAAGTGAATTTCATTCGTTCCTATGTAATATGTTTTCATGAGTGTAGAATTTGTTTTCTTAATTGTAAATAAATCATTTTCGTACGTCTTTTTGTGTCTTTTTGTCATTTAAAGTATTATTTACACATAAAAAACTTCAAGAGTACAGTTAAAGTGCCATTAAATATTACAATTTTTAACATAAAATAAAAATATTAATTAGGAATATATAAAACAAAGCAAATTGAAAAGATGAAAAAATTAGGAACAAGTAAGAAATTAAGTACGTTTAAAATAGATTTAACAGTTATTCACTTTAACTATATTATTTTATTTTACTTACGACAATTCAAGTTAAATGAGAATTAATTCTGTACAGTGCAATATATTTATCATAAAACCCAAAACTAGGTTTGATCGAAAAATCATCCACACGAAATTTTAAAATTTAGATCATTAATGCTATTAAGAAATACGAAGCCTTTTGGTAAAATTTCTCTTTAACATTTTATATAAAAACTAGCAAAATACCCGACCTTACTCGGTTTGAATTGGTTTACTCTAAATTGAAGAGATAATCAAAATATATAATGACTTACGTTTTTTGTAGAATAAAAATTTATTTGAATAACTTTTGTCATCTTTATAATTTCTACAACTTACTTTGGACACAAATCCTACACATGCATATCCATTCATGTAATACATTCCACATACATCGCATTTTTGCTGCATGACATATCTACAAAATGACGAAAGGTGACACTAAGGTTACTACTACAAAAGACGATTTTGAGGGAGATTTGGAATTCCATTTCTTAAGTTCTTTTCATGTTCAACTCAATTAATAAACACGAAGATTTACAGCGAGTGCTCTCGCACTCATATTCAACAAAACAATATCGTTTTACTTGTATCACTCTTACATCCGGCATACGACATTGGGGATTTCGCAATTTCCTCCTGTCATTATGACATAGAATTTTTTTAATGTTTGAATAATTCTACTTCGGATTTTTTAAACATTATTATTCTTTCAATAACGGCATTATTCTTTCAATAACGGCATTATTCTTTCAATGACGGCATTATTCTTTCATTAACGGCATTATTTTTTCATAATGGCATAACTACACTTAAAATTTACTGAAAATTTATTCTGACTTACCTCCTAATTTTAAATCGAATACTTTGTGGTGTTGTGTGTGACGAGAAGGTAAACACATTTATTAAATTAATAAATATTTAAATCAGGAAACAGCAAAATAAAACAAAATAAAAGATGTCGGAAAAAAATTGTTCTAAAGATACTAATTTGTGATTCATTTTTATCTCTTGATCTCGCACAGTTGCCACAACTTACAACTAAAAGTGCACAAAATTTAGAAATGTGAAATTAATTCAGAGCGAAAGAAACAGAAAATATCCCTGCTCGCACGAATCTTGTTCATTCCCGTTCGTCGAAAAATTTCGTCTGTCCCAAATATTCGGAAATCGTTTTCATTGCGCAAAGAACAAAAATAAGACTCGAAATAAATTAAATATTATAGCTGGAATTCCATAAAAAAATAATTCTTTCAAGAATAATTACTTTTTTAGCAGTACTGGTAAAGCAATCGAAGTAATCGTAATATTCAATATACATTACAATTTTTAAAAACTACTAAATTATGGTTGATTTTAGTATACTTACTTTAGTATACTTTAGTATACTTAGATTTAAGTATACTTACTCAGGTGTTTTAGCATGAAACTCAACTAAATATAACAATAAAGAAATATTTAATATTGCATTAACTAAACTAATAAATAATGTATAATATAAAACACATTGAAATCCAATAACTGGAATAAAATTCATGTGCTGCCTGCACAAACACACAAACACAAAATCGAACATAGAACAGAAAGACGGACAGACAGACTTTCGCAACCAACACCACTCACTAAATGAAGATAAGTACTCACTGTAAATATATTAAACCGTGTGTACGTGTATAGGGCACAACATACAGACAGACAGACACCAAACGCGAAAATGACGGATTTGGCATCAGAAGAGTCCAAAACGGATAGAAAACCTGAAATGGGTCGAAAATATTCAATGTACAAACAAACACTCTATTCTTATTTATATAGATTGTATCCAATAGTTTTAACACTTTCACCTTCCACTATTGACATCATCATCCAATAATAAGATATCAAGATGAAATTTACAATTATAAAATAGCAGTTTTGTTTTAGAGGCGTCACTAATCATTTTGCTAACTTACCTCATCCAACGGGACAGGTTTATACACTTAATTGATTTGTCTTTCTGACAGCTAAAGGATGTGAGAAAAAAATAAAACAAATATCAAACTGTCTAATCTATTTCAGTTGTTCTTTTTTTCATTAATTTGCTCTTCTTTTTGGACTCAACAAGTCTAATTGGTCAATATAACGAAATTGTATTTCGTTTTGACTGTCGCATTTTTCTTTATTACCTTCTCAAAATGCTGTGCTCTCAGTACCGAGTAGCATTTAAAGTTGAAACTGTTATTTCCAGTTTTTCATTCATAAGCAGCATAGCATATGTATATGTTTGAGGAAAATATATTTGCATATTCTTAATCTCATTTAATAGGCATTCTATTGTACTTTACTGTTAAATGTTGCTTACATTTCGTGAAATCAAATGGGGTCATCATGGCTCCGTGATCATTCCCACATAATTATATTTCTGTACCTTACCTTATAAGTATTTTTTACCTCCGAGTAGATAAAAAATTATCTCTGTGTGCCCATCAAAAATAGTTTCAAAGGGATTTTTAAAAAGCTACTTTAGAGCAAAAAGAATAGGTAATTACAGTTTTTTTTGTAAATCAAGCAATATTATACCTATTTTTCAACAGATCAGCAATTTATTTTTTGGTGTTGAGTAGAATTTTAATAATTTTTTATACATGCTTGAGGTGAAAAGGGTTATTGTTTCTGCTGTAGGTGAGAATGGTCAGACATAACGCCTTTAAAATGAATTTAAACTAATATAATTTTTATGAGCAAATACATTGCAAACATATAAAGTAGGTTGTTTTGTCACCCTATGACTATTTTGGCTACGTGACATTCATATAAAGTGATATTTTTTCACTCGTGAAGTTATTTTGAATATTAAGAATTATTATGTTCTTCAACACAAAATATAGATAACAGCTTAGTCTTTGATTCCTATTGCCATAATTCGTATAAGATACCTACTTATATGCCCATATAGTCAATGTAATAAATAAATGCAACGTTCAAAAATTTCGCTTGTCACGTTTTCTGCTCGGAAAGGAAATTAACTTTTCATTTCAAAACTGATAATTTTTGTGATTTTCATTTTTCAATTCCACTTAGGAAGGTTCAATACGATTAAAAAATGAGACATTGTCGGTACCTCAAAATTTTGATGCAAATCTATCCATAACATAATTTTTTCGTGTTTCGGTAACCTTAATTAAATTGATGCAAATATGAAACCATTCGGATTTCGGGAAATTGAAAAGTATTTTAATTCAACATTTAAAGAAACAATAGAATTAATCTAGCATAGTTTTCTCCTCTTAGCTTTTATAGCTACAATGATAAACTAAAAGTAAGCTCTTTACCCACTGAGCACATATTTAACTCCACCTTGCCAACTGTGGTCTTAGCTGTATGACTGTAACCAATTTTAACATTGGTAAATAGACTGTTGCCAAATGTTTCATGTCTAAGGGAATGAGCAATGGGATGGATCTTTTCAAATGATTGTATTTTAAGGTAATAAGCAAATTATTATTGATAGATTCTAGCATTAGGAAAGGAGAAATATATAATATATCCATTTCAATCTCTCTTCTCTGTCTCTCTCTTTTCTCTACTCTTTCCCTTTCTCTCTCTAACTATCTCTCTATGTCTCCAACGGGTTTTATTCTACAGAATGGGAAAAAAACTATTCAAACGTGTTCTATTTTAAGGAAATTGCCAATAAAGTCATTCCTAAACAATTCTATTATGAGGAAATGATCAATAGAACTTTCTAAAGTTTAAAGGAATCCATGGATTACCCATTGATTAGATCAGGCCTCGAAATAGATTTTTTAATACAGGTGTACAAGATGCACCTAAGTTTTTAAATTAGGTGCACAGATTATATTTTAAGTGCACATTTAAAAAAACGTAATATAAGAGCATTAATGTAAGGTAAACTACTTTATTAGTTGGGTATGTTTGGATCTGTTACTAGTAGATAGTAAATAAAAATATTTAAAAAAATTTTTATCTGCGAAATTATAACTTACAAATATTCAGTCATCATCAGACATTGGTTGCAATCAGAAACGTCTACGTTTAAGGCAGATCTTTACCCATAAGATTTAGTGTCCATCCTTCTTTTTGTATTTTTCCTTCATTGCAACATAGCATTTTCTGGAATAAAGTTTTTGCATAGTGTGTATTTAGGAATTTTAATTACGTTCCTCTAGAGCGATACAAATATTTTGTTCATGCATCAAAATAACATAAAGTACGTTTCCCCCGCTTTTTTTAACGACAGGTGCACTGCGTACACCTAGAGGGAAAAAATTAGGTGCACAATTTTATTTTCAGGTGCACGGTGCATCTGTGCACCCGGGTATTTCGAGCTCTGGATTAGATGCTTGGTAAGGTTTCATTATTGAGTCATTAAGTGTGTTTTGGAGTAAAAGCAATGATAACTACTCGGAAATCACGTGATGCTCGTATAATTAAACTTCCTTTCAACTACTTGATGTCAATTCCCAACTAATACCATAAAACAATGAGACACACCAGCAGTTCGTATTTGCCTGAACATGTATCTTACACTTTATATGGAGTTGTGATCACCGTATATGTTCTCGTTTTCTTAAGCTAACTTTTTCTATAGATCCACACCACTATCATCGCTTCATTTTACTAACTCCCGATACATTCATGATGGCTGATTTATTAATTGCAGAAATGAGGGTTTTAACCATTTGTAAAAGTAACCGTCTTTGAAAAGAAGTGATTGGAATAAATCTCAATTTACCATCAAAATATCAAAAACCTTTTTTAAGAACTTGTAAATCACCTTAACCCATTTCACCAGCAATGCTCTAATAACAATAAACGAAAATATAAAATCAAACTAAGTCCAATATTTTCTTCGGTCTTATTAGCCATCGTGTAGCAAAATACAACTAAGGATACAAACACTAAACCAATATTTGTAGTAGGTCCTGTTTTTCAAAGCAGAGATTGCTTAGACTATTCTGCCAAACTAAACAAAGAACGATAAAGAAAATATTCTAATTTTTAAATGACAGAAACGAAGTACTTACAGTAGGAATGTTTTTATACTGTTTTCATCAACAAAACCTTTAAAGTAATAAAAAGTAGTTCTGTTGTCATGTTTAATGTCATATGAAATAAAATATTGCATTTGAGATTACAAATTAGTTATCAGAAGCATTTAAACGTGGAATACGTATTTTAATGAAAATTAAATATTACATAGTTCAGTGTTTGTAAAACTTAAAAAAACGCCATTATCCTATTTTGCTCAATAAAACGTTTTCTGATCTTCAGTTTTCTAAGTACATAAAAACAACTGCAAAGCACTTTTAAAACAGAATATTTTAATAAATTAACATGGTATTTTGAAAAGAAATACTGTACGAGAGAAGAAAACCATAAATCATGTTTCTTCAAAAAGAAGTATTATTCAACTGTTTTTACTCATGATACATCAAAGTGCGCCTTATACATTTGAACAAAATATTTAAATATTTATGCCTAGCAAGTATTCAGTAATTTATGCTTCGAATGATGTTTTTCCACTACAATACGTCAACAGAAAATTTTCCTTAGATACTCAAATGCATTGTCAAATACAACTCTACTGTTTATTTTTGTGTGTCTGCACAGTCAGACATTTTCGTAATGAATTAGTTGCATGTTTCCACTGGAACATGGGCATTTAGAAAAATAAACACCAGAAGTCATGAATCTAGAATGGAAACAAAATTAGTTTTGTGAAGTCCGTGTTTATCTTTCCATGCTAGAAAATCTCAGATCCATTGAATCCGCTTAAACATTTTCTTTATTATTATTTTGGAGTCTTTTTAATTTAAAAAATAGAATTATATTAAAGAATTATTTCCTGTACATTTCATTTCTACGTAATATGGAAGTTTGAGCATTTCAATAGTCTAGAGTTAAATTTCATAGTATAACACGCATTTCTTTGAAAGCTAAGAGTTTTGGTACTACCTAATAAGAGTGTTATTATTGTTAAAGAAACGCGCAGAACGTGTTCAAGTTGTTTTTATACACTTAATCAGAATTGAGCTTTTTGTAGAATTCGGAACCCTGCGGGGTTCTTTTTAGCCTATTCTTCCATTATATAATGTGTACAATGATAGACCTTTACTATAGTCTAAATAAAATCAACTATTAAAAATTAATGAAAACTTTAATTTAACCCTGGTAAGAGTAATTCCTCGCAATCTGAAGTCTTACCATTTTTGACCTCCAGTAGAAAATGTTGCCAAACGATTTCTATGAGGAAAGGCGAAATCAAACAATTCCATAGGATTGTATTCGAAGGACTGGAAAAATAAAATAATTCCAAAGTATTAAGAGGCGAGTTAAGAAATAAAAATATACAGGGGCTCTAAATGGGACTTTAATTCAAAAAATACATTCACACATAAATCCACACATAAATCAATCACATAATACAATTCACACATAAATCCAGAATATTTCATCTTTAGTCTGATGTCTCTAAGAGATGCATAAAGAGATTTTGCTAAACTTTATGAAGCATGCAAAAAGATTCAGTAGCAAAAACCAGGTTTACTCAATAAAAATATTGTATGACTTATTTAGTGATACAATGTAACTCGTTCTTTTTCGCAAACAATGAATACCAAAAAATATTCTCATGTGTATCAAATAATTTGTGTTATGTGTACCACTTTAAGGAATAGAAAGCATCTGACTATCTAGGAAAGAATTGAAATCGATTTCATTTTAAAACAAACCACTTAAATCGAAAATCGCATATCAAAACGTTCGAGTTTGCGAATCAAAAATTGAATTTGCTCCAATCAATTCACATTGTTGTTATTTTTTAACAATATTTTTCGTTAAGGCTGAATATCAATAACGAAATTCAGAGATGTGTTTTGCTACAATTTTCCCCATTAAGAGAATGTAACTCTCTGCGAACGCTAAAATTTAATTTGCTTATACAAGAGGCAAAATATGCAGACAACGTGTTTTTTTCTTCACGTCAAAAAAATGAATAAAACACGGATAGATTTTCGAGGAAGGTAATAACCTTTATTGAATTTAAAAGCGTGTTCTGATAAAGGAAAAATGTTCAGCGAAATTCCGAGCTTAGTATGTATTCCACCCACTTTGGAAATTATTATACATACGCGTTCTGAACGCCCTTTCGAAGTTTCTTTAATTATACTTGCATTTTTTCTCAGTATTAAGATCTTTCAGAGACGGTGGAAAAAACTATTTGCTTAAGTGATTAATTACACACGCTGCTTGAAATAAACTTACAAGTAAAAATACCCTTTTAATGCTAAATTTCAGTTTTGACAAGCGAAACTTAGCAAAATTAGTTATTTGAGATAGATATATATAATTCTAAGATTGTTTTTAAGTTTATCCTATTAAACATATCTAAGAACGAAAAGCATGTTAGCTCAATCAATAAAGAATGATGTCATAAGGGCATGCAGGTGTTGTGACGTTAAATGTTAATTTTCATTTATTTACTGCTGAATCTTTCCCTTCCGGATTGGTCCCGGACCGTCGCCAATAGTGTTGCTCCTGTGTTACGTTAATTAACGACCTACTATCTATCTTTATGCATCGCAAAATTATATGTATATAATCCATTTTATGTGTAATGCAAATGTTCGTCTGTTTTCAACTCCGGCAGTGCCAAACTTTCCCCTTTCGTAGATTTTCGGTACTATTTATTTCGTGAAATATATCTTCCGGTGTCTTTGAGTCATAATACCAAATTGGATATTTTCATTTGTTTGATGTAGCTACATATTCCTGCAAAGAATGGACGCTATTTTATGACCCCACCCTGTATTAAAACTCGCAATACCCAAAAGGAAAATCTATTGTACAAAAGTTTATCTTCAAAGGAACTCTAAACATTTCTTATTGAAATGAATGTCCAACAACAATTTATATTATGTATCATTAATTGCACAGTAGGAATATCATGGAGATGTTATTGTAAAGGGTCAGGAGGGGATACATTTAGTCTTTAGAAGAGTGGTAATCATCGATTTTGGTGTCTTGTATTTGAATGCTGGAGAGCAGTTGATCTTTTTTGCTGTATTTAGGGATGATGCAAAGGGTTTCGGAAAGTGTTGCTTTAGCTTTTTGAAGAGTTACAGTTTTCAGAGTTTTATTTTAGCTATTAGCACGTACTTCAAAGGTCATGCACTCACGACATGCATAAGATCATACTATATTTCCCCTAGAAATTTCATGTCTCTTGCCCGCTCTCCTCTCAATAAAATCCAGCTTCATAATCTCTCTGACCGATTCCAGAAAATCCATTCTTTCTATAGTTAATAGTTCTGGTTTTTTGACCCATCCCAGTTTTTTTATAGGCACAGTGACATAAATCGTTCTATTTTGTATTAGATCATCTGCCACTATTACGCAAATCCCATGTGCCATCATGACTTAAGTCGTTCTATTTACTGTTCGTCACGTCATGGTGACAATGGGTGTCAGGCAGTGTGAATTAAAATGCTTCATGATTCTGGTTTTAAGGAAAAGGATATACTAGTACATTTCTGTTTAACAATAGAAAAAATTCAATTAATTATATTTTATTGTTTTTCTTGTTGATAAAGTTTTAAAAATCTTTTAGAAAGTGTAAGCAAATGAAAAAATATTTAAAAATTGCTCACTACCATGCTTTAAAAAAGAAATCAAAGTTTATCAAATAAAATGTCCAAATAATTACACTGCTATTCATAGAAAAAACAGCACCAATATATAATTGTTAAATTGATCGGATATTTAGCAGATGAGTAATTTATCATGTCAAATGCAAACGATTAAAATCTGGGATAAAAAATGCAATCAGGAAGTGCATACAAGACATGATGAAGTGTGACTCGAAAATATATAAAATAAGGTCTCAAAAGTAAATTCCTAACTGTGTCTATGAATTCAATTCGTATTGCTCTGGTAACGCGTAAACATGCCACCTATTTTTTCCCTTTGTTTCCTTTAAGCTTTTAAAACTTTTGTTTTAGTCTAAGCACATTCTTAGACATTTTTAGAAAAATCTAATAAACAGTAAAAGATTAATATAATTTCTATTTTAACCCTAAAAGTAAGAAATGACTTGTTCAAGGAAAGTATTACACCTCTTGCTTAATTTTGCTTCAATAATATTTTTACTGATCTCCATTATGTCTACAAATACTAATTACCGTAAGCTACGTACATTTTATTTATTGTTATTAAAGAAAATAAAAATCACTTTCCACTCTTGCTATTGTGTAGGTGAATTTGATTGGCATTACTCCACAAGTGCTTAAATATACGACACATTTTTCCTTTGCATAATTCATGATTTTTTTACCTTTTAATTAGTATAACACGCATATGTTTAGAAAAATCTAACGATTATTAAAAGATTCTTATAATTTCTTTTCTATTCCTGAAAGTGAGCAATGACTCACTCAAGGCGAAGATTACACTTTTTACTTTAAATGTACTTTAATAATACTAATCTTCTTTATATCTACAATTTCTTATAAATGTCGGCTGCGTACTTTTTTATTTATTCCAATAAAAGAAAATATACATCAGTTTCAACTCTTACCTCTGTTTGTTTAATACGTAGAAATATAAAAATAATGTGTTTGGAGAAGACATTTTTAGAGGAATCTGAAGAAAATTCAAGAGTCTTAACGATGTCATTAACGTTCCTTAAATCTAGATATTTTCGCAAAACCCTTCTTGTCACGGTTATTTTTTCTGCTGGTTATTAGAAAGTAGATTAGAAAAATGATCATTAACGAAATAGAATTTTAATTGCATGGGTTACTTAAAAACATCTCTGCTTGTAAAGTAATCTCAAATCTTGTATATGTGTGTTGGAAACTGTTCAGGAAAACACTTGTAAAGGGCTTGTCATAACAAATTCAGGCTTTCCCAATTATTTCAAATTTTTCATTATCACTTTAAAAGAAACTTATAAACACATAAATTAAGCTTTTAACTGGAGAAAATTATAGCGGCTTACTTTTAAACTAAGTGTTCAAAGATTCTTTTTAAGTTAAACTAATTAATATAGTTTAATTTACGAACTATGATGTTTTGATTATTAGGAAAACAAAGTGCTCTCAACTTTGACCGTATTGTCTCGAGCTAAGAACAAACATGAATAGAAAGAAAAGATAATATGCTCGAATCCCCAAAGTATCGCTCTTGCCCTTTTTTTTAATTGTGTTACCAATTCCTTTACTTGTAATATCATTATCAATCCCTTCAAATAAAAATAGACCGGTGTGTTGTTCCAGTGCGACGTTAATTCAACTACCTACCTTCTTTTTCAAAGTCATCGATCAATTCTTTCACTTATCAACAATCACTTAAACTGTTCTACACTTATCAACTTATCCATACATGAGAGATAATGATAGAGAGTGCATCCCCATTCAGATGGTCAAAAAAGTTGTACGAGTTTACTTCATGTTTTAACCCACGCTTAAACCAGATTTGGCTTCATATCACCATGTAACGTAAGCAATCTTGGCGATACCTTCGCCTGTGTAAGATAAACGTATCGGGCTTTCACCTTTTTTAAACAAATAAGCACAAGAATAAGAGAATTTTACTAATTTTGTAACATATACGACCTTTGTCATAAAATAGAGAAATTCGATTTAAAATATGTGCAATATGATTTTGCGTATTATTCCATTATATCCATTATTTCTAAAAGTAAAGTTTCTTATACCAATTTTTACTTCTTTACTGACTTAAAAACGTTTCCAAAGTAACTCAAGATTTTTACAAAACAGTGATGCAAAAGTAAAAAATTCATTGTGATATTAAGGATTTTAATCTCTTTGTTTCATGAATATTGAAAAATGTTTTTATTTTAAAACTTCTATTTTGTAGCCCCATGAAAGCCACCAGAAAGAATACATAATTAGATTTCCAAAGCAGATTTTGTTTCTCGAATACAATATTTTCACTGTGCATATATTTTACGGGACAAGCGTTTTGTCAGCACATATACAAGGATACCATTGAATTTTTAAAAATGACTGAGATAAGTAAGTTTAAATGAACAAAAATATTCTATACACTAACAAAAGTATTAAATTTTTATTTACATAGATTATGTAAGGACAATTCCCTGAAGCATAGGACATTCAAGGAAAAAATGTTTTAAAAACATTTATCTCTCAGCTTTTTCTAAATTTCTATCCAAATGGTTTAAAGTACAGAAAAACAAAGAACGCACAAATACAAATTAAAAAAGAAATTACGACTATAATATACAGAAAAACACCGTTTAAATAAGAAAAAATACCGAAGAAAAAGCAATGAAAATGCCACTGTAAAAACATAACACAAATTTGAATTAGATTAGACATCTTATTTAAATTAAATAAATACTTGTACTTAAAACTACCATATAAGCAAAACTAATGAAATTTTTAAAAGGTTATCCATCCGATCCTATTTTTATTCTAAAAAGGTGAGGCACTAGAATTATAATTCATTCCTTAAAAAATAATTTTTCTTACGTTTTTAAATTGAACGCAAAAGTACATGTGTATTGTTTCAATACATATGGAATAAAATAATCTCTGCAAATCAAAATTCAAATCAACAGATATCAGGAGCGATCACTCACTTGCAATAGTATATTAAACATATTAATCTTAAATAAGCGAACAGTGCACAATCTGCACACAGGAAATAACCAACAACTTTGTAAACACGTTCTTT
Source organism: Metellina segmentata (assembly GCA_947359465.1). Taxonomy (NCBI): domain Eukaryota; kingdom Metazoa; phylum Arthropoda; class Arachnida; order Araneae; family Tetragnathidae; genus Metellina; species Metellina segmentata. The sequence goes on along the minus strand of OX375874.1, from coordinate 64,749,217 downwards.
CGGAATACGGCAACCTGCATTTTTGCGTATAACCGTAAAACATTCGACTTTTTTCGCAAAATTCATAATTTCTATGATTTCAAAACATTTTTGATCAGCTTACAGGTATTCAAATTGTTCTCACGAAGACAAATAATGCAAAAGTGTTGACAACAACGATTAAACATTGATTACACTATGATGTGATGCAACGCTACACTTTTAAAAATGCTTTAAATATTAAAAAAGAGCAGATAAGTGAAAATAACACACATGTTAAATTAGTAGAGTGATCCTTTAGTTCCTCTCTCCTTGCAATTCAATGCAGAATAATATGCAACCATTCTGTTTACTTAAATGTTCTGCCTTCAAAGCTTCAATTTGCAGTCCCAATGCTAAATCCTATAGAGAACATTCTCAGAATCGAAGAAGCGTCCGGGTGTCACGTGGTTTTACTCGAACAACATGTTGTGAACCCCTATGCGCTCTTTAACTTTGTCTCTCCTCTAAGATAACATTAGTATCAATATCTTAAAAGAAACTATTTTGCTTTCCCATAGTTACAGTAGATCAATATCAGTACCTGGATTTATATCAGTAAAGATACATTGACTTGGAGAACTGTTTTCCATACAAAACAAAAGTTCTAAACTCTTAGACACAGGATAATATACTCTCCAGCTTAAACGCAGAGAGAGTGTGTACCTATTATGATTTTCAAGAATAAATTCAACATAAATTTTAACTTTAATATCATATTTAAGGTAATCGGAGAATTCCGTTTTTCAAGAATTAATGGAATAAAATAATGCAATCACGTGTCAGGAATTTTCTGTGCCGCAGCGAAATAAACACACCAAAGCATGTCATTTTTGCAAGGTGATAAAATCCACAGGTGGCAATAGAGACGAGAGAAAGTAATAAATTTCCCTGCGTATGTCAAGAAATTTCTAGAATTGAGGTATTATTAAGTACTATTTATCTAAGGGACAAGGTGTAGGAAAGTATTTTTCAATAAATATTTAAGACTTCTTTTTATTTCATATCATTTAAGTATCGCTATACAATAGAAATAGGATCTTGAAATTTAGAAGACCATATGAGAAATTAAATCTTACATAAATTTTATTTTTTGTAGAAAAAAAATCATACTTTAAATTTGACTTCTAGTATACTACACTTTTGAACGATTCAATAGCATGAGCCTTTTAGAGCAATAGCATTAGATTCAATAGCATGAGCAATAGCCATACACCTAACAGTTATTCAAAACAATTTAAACTTCAATATATTTTGTGTATGTTATTGTTGAAAGTTTCAATCATATTAATCGTTAATAAAAATAACCTCTGGTATAAAAAGTTGTATTTCTGTACTTTAAAGCCTGTAAGTCAAATTGAAAAAGATTGAGACTTCTGCAGGATTCAACAAAAATAAAAGATTGTTGGGTAATTTTTAATTTTGTAAAATTTCAAATTTTAATTAATGTGTTCAATTTGCATAGTTAAATTGTAATATTATTTACTATTTATTTATTTTTGTTATTGTAGTTATTATTCTGTTTTACCATTTAAGGGGGTATAAAAGAATATGATCACCGTAATAACTTTTAAGAACTTGATAAACAAATTCTGAGCATGTGGCCAAGTTGTTACGACGAGATATCTCCTTCATCAAGATCCTACCAGCTGTTAATGACGAGATATCTCGTCATCAAGGTAAAATCAATTTTTTAACTATAACGGGATCAATATCAGGTCAGTTTTTTCTTCAAATGACTAGACATCTCATCGATCAAGACCTGGTCAGTTTTGCTAGTCACTAGACACTTCTTCGAGACAACCATCAAGCGGATTAAGGAGTAAAAACACTAAAATTAGTTTACCAATTAGTTAGTGTGATATCTAAAAGAAAGTGAAAAATAGTAAAACATCTCGCTGAAAAATAGTAAAACATCTCGCTGAAAAATTTCCTCATTTTCAGAAATCAACTAAATGTCATCAAAATATTTGGAGCATGTTTTTACTCACTCGCGGTAAACAATTTTCTACCACTTTCAAAAGACTGCATTCTCTCTCAGAGAAGTATTTCTTTCTTCGTTGTGATGACATACATTAAAATAACATGCCTTTTAGTTGATTAGAAGCAATTAATTATGTAGAAATTTTTTTAAATATGTAATAAAAGTACTAAAAAATAGCCATCTCCGGTTTTTACGGAATCGCATATGCACCATCGATTAAAGTAATGAATAATATGTTGTTAGATGTAAAGCTCGAATTTTTTAATCATCATAAAAACTCCTTGCATTTATTGTTTTTATGACTACAGTAGACGTGTTCAAGCACCACTGACCATTTACCATTTTTAATACCTTTATAACTCATTTTTTTTTCTATACAATGAACTAAATTATACAAGATTTTTATCTGTATTCAACAAAATTTTTATTTAATTTTAACAAAATAAAAGTATTCGTTCTTTTAGTATTTTCACTCAACATAGATTTATAAGTTGTAACATTAGGACCACGCTGGTTTCCTACAGAGCTTTCATCTAACAAGTATGAACTGTAAGTAAAAATGTGCTTCGGCTGTTTCTTTTAGATTTGAATGCGACAGAAAAGTGTGGCCTTCCATTACCTAAAGAGGGTTTGGCTTCATGGAGAAACATTTAAAACAAGCTAAAGAAAGTATACTTTAAACTGCTAATGAAACCAAACAAATTTATCTTGACGAAAGGAAAGTTTCTCAAAACCTATCATTCACTGAGGGTTTGCTTTTACCTATATTCGACTAAAGAAAATATCCCACTCATAAAGGCAAAAGTGAAAGACACCATTTTCAACGGTACACAAACCCCACAGCTCTTACGAAAAATAAACACTTTGGCGAAATCCTTCCGAAAGTTGAAAGTTTTGAAACTATTTCAAACTTATAGTGTCACAAACTTCTGGAGAAAATAAAGAACTGACAACAGTAAAGAACTCGTAAATAACCTTAACTGAAGTTAGATTACAAAGTGCTCCTTGAAAATGCACTTTTTCATTCAAACTTAAGCACATAACTTGTCTAGAAGGAATACGAATAGAATGAAACTGAGCTTCTCTGAGTGGGACCTGGATGTATTTATCTTCTGTGTCAGTAAAATCTTCCTTGTGTGTGAAAAACAGAGTATGGGTTTAAAAACATGTTTATGTATAAAACTATACTAAAACTTGCCTCTAAGATATAATTTCACCACACATGTTACTTAAAATTCCAGAATGATTCCTCTTTTTAATCCTCTACTCAACGGTTAGTCTCCGTTTCATTGCTATAGCCATTTCCCTCCATTATTTTGTTACCACTTTTAACTTTTGAACTTTCTTACCTCTCTAATCCTGACTCAAGTTTTTTGTTTCTTCTTCCTTTTTGATCGCCCATGTATCCCACCACAACACTTAGCCCGTTGGATTTAATAAATTAATAAGCTACTGGTAACACTCTCTGCTTTCCAAAAGTAAAACACGCTAATAATATTTGGAGCTTCGAAATGCTTGCTTCAATTTCATTTAGTGAAACTCACTGTGGTTGTAGAAGGGAATAGGTAAATATCGTATGATGAGACCAATCACAATTTACTTTCACTAAATATGCAAATTAGGCTTTAGTTGAAGGCGACGCCTTTCCTAAGTCTTTCAGAGTATGTTTAAATGTTAATAGAACATTTTTGAACTACCATTCTGGCTATTTTTGGAATGGATAAGGTCAATTATGGCTCAAAGGATGCGACAGGATGAGTCTCAACGTTGGCGTGCAGTGTGTCGACTTGAAGAAAGACATTCTATTAAACATGTCTTTATTTTTTAGTGTTGACTACTCTGTGATTTCTAATTATAAAAAAACAATTTCAAATGAGTGGCTCAGTTATCCGGAGACCTATTCCCAGTCGTCCAAGAATTACCACACTGATGATAAATATGTGTCTTCATTGGCTAAGCGCAACGGACAAGCGACGGCGTCAACTCTTAAGAGCAGTGACGACAACAACAATTGGAAGGTGACTATCTAACACTACTGTGCGACGAAGGTAACATATGTAATGTCTATATGTCAGTGCACCAAGAGTTCGTGTCCCTTTAAGCGTCAAAGCCAGAAGAGCACGGTTGGAGTGTTGTCATGAACATGTGAATTGGAAAAACCAGCGCAATGTTCTTACATACTGTTCAAGAATGAGTCTAGATATGTCCTGGATTCCGATAATATGCATGTGAGGATCTGGAGATAACAAGAAACACAGAATAAGTTTAATAACATCATTGAAAACTATGCCTTTAGTTCTGCCAATGTAATGGTGGTGGCTGGATTTTCCCTGAGCTATCGCACCAACCTACACATCTTAACAAGAGGCTGTGACGACTGAAATGTATCGGGATCACGTCAGTTACCCCATTGTAAGAATGTACGCTGCAGCAGTCAGGTAAGAAAACATGGTCTTACATTCTTTTCACGGATGAGTCGAGATCTGCCCTGTATTCCGGTAATAGGCGTGTGAGGATTTAGAGATAACAAGAAACACAGAATAAGCTCATTAACATCATTGGACACCATACCATAGCGCTGCCAATGTAATGGTGCTGGCTGGTTTTTCTGTGAGCTATCACACCGACCTACACATTTTCACAGGAGGCTGTGACGGCTGAAAGGTATCGGGATCACGTCATTGACCCCATTGTAAGAATGTACGCTGCAGAAATTGGTCCGTCATTCTTCTTTTGAATGATAAGGCATATCCACATAGAGCAACCTGGTGTCTGAGTACCTCGAGAGTGAAGGCATTGGTCGAATGAAGTGGCTACCATAATTACCTCACCTCAACCCCATCTAATATCTTTGGAATACCCTTGAATGTGTTACCTCTTCCCGTGAACTCCCTCCAATTGAAAGAGCTAGAAATTGTCGTATTAGAGAAATGGTAGTTACTGCTTACTGGTGCGATTGGCCAACTAATTCACGGTATCGAACTTCGCTAAGGAGATAGTGCGAAGGTCAGGAGCGTTCATATCTCATTTTATGTTACGTATCGTTTGTTTGCACAGCATGCAAAAACATTATAATGTACAAAATGTGTTGTGCATATATAAATTATTAAAAATATATACTTAAATATATCTGTTTACTATTCCTTTTAGTCATGAATCTGTAACAAAATTGCCTGCCTTGATGGGAAATTTTGACTTAACTACTGTGCAACTTTTTCAGTTATGTCAAATTTACTGTCGCGTGCTTAACTTTTGGAAAGCACTGTATTTTCTGGAATTTTTTGTTTCTTCACATGTGAATTTTCAACACTACACCCCTCAAACTACTACTTACATTACTACTGCCACGCCTGTGGATTTCTGTTAGTATAATATGCACATTTTCCAACTTGTATTTGGCGTAGCTTTTTCAAAAATGGTTCTTGCACCATTAAAACCAACCTGACCAAATTGATACATATTTTTAATTTTCCATGTCCTATAAGACATATTTTAGCTGAGGGAAATGTAGAATTTTTTACTCTTCTCTGTGCAAATTTAAGCTAGAGTGAGATACAGAATATCTAAATGGCAGAAAACTATAATTGTTATCATTCTTTAATCAAATTAAACCTGGCAGAGTTGGAGAAGTAAATTGAGCATTAAGTTTGTGGTGTAAACTGAGATTATTTGACCAATTTTGCTGGAGATCATTTTTGTAGAATTTGAATTCGTATGCTTTATTTATTGAAATTATTTTTTCTTTCAAAGTTATTGTTAAATTTTCTTTTTTTTTTCCAAATACAATTAATTTCTGAATATTTGTGACAGATGGTATAAAAAGATTTTAAAATATTTAATTTTGTTCAGTTTATTAGTGTTTATTTCTTGACAGTAGGTGTATATTTTCAACCAACTTTCCTGAAAATTTCATGGTAGACACATATGTAGAATTCCGTTTTATGATAAGAAATTAAATATACAGCACAAAATATATAAGAATACTGGTTCTAATCGTACATTATAATTATTTCATTATTTGTTTAATATTTTGACGAATGTTTTTTTACAGTGCTTTTAAACTAATTAATACACTTGTTTTCCTCGTTTCAAATCAAATTCTATGGTTTTATTCAGATTACATAAATAGGTATACAGAGACTACATTCTCTTTGGATATAATAGCAAACGAAACAACATAGCATTTCGCATATACTATAGTGCACTCGAATTTAGGACAAGGCATTATTTATATATTAACTGCTCGTTTCGTTCCCATGCCAACTGAATAAGTAGACAGAGTGCGTTTATTCTAAAGAAAAGAAAGACAGATATTTAGATATCTTTCTTTTTTATTCCAACATTCTTTCCTTTTGCCAAAGTCATATCACGACTACACGAAACACTATCGTATATTTGTTTTTTATAACAGTTTATCCGAAAACAAAACTTTAACTCATGCAACTCTACAAAACTAAGAGCGTCCATTTCATTTATTTAATTTATTCAAATCCTATTTTCAAGCAATTAACCCTCACGTCATAAATAATGAACGTAGAACGACAAGCGGATCCTTGTTTGTAAACACAGCTTTCATACTTAGTTCAAAAATTCTACGCACTTCTGTCAACAAGCATAAGGTAACTTTTGGAGTTATTTTATTCAATGTTCGAGTAGAGTGGTTTTCATTTGAAACTTGGTACAACATTCCAACGGAAACAAAAGGACCACTTTTATTCGACGTTAAAACAGTCAGCTCTGATAAATTTATTATATTCGTATAAAAACCAACGAATTCTATGTTCTGTGATTTGACAATAATATTTTTCTTTATTTTTATTTTACTGTCTGAGCCTAGAGCTCCATTTATAAGAATTCCAAAAATAAATATAGCACTCTCCACTCAAGAACTAATCCCCGTACTAAGAGACTTTACAATAGGATTTAAGATTCAGTAAGCTTAAGGCGAATCAAAACAATTCACAAAGAAAGCGTTAACATTTTCACTCCTTTTGTTAGTTTGTTTACTAAAGGTACGTTTTCTTCCGACTAGCTTTGTTCGAACTTGCCGAGAGAGAGAGAGTTTCGCCATTAAAATATACATTAATATAAAACATATATAAAAATAACTTACCTTTCCCTGTATTATTCCATGTATCCATGTATTATTTTTAAGTCTTGAAAATATGTACACCTACTGGAAATAATCAACCTCCCCATTTGTTCGAACGACACTCAAAGAAAAGCAGATTCAAAGGTACCATTCAATAGAGCTACATAATAACGTTTCTGTAAATTCAAATGTATAAAATTAACATAAAGCTAACTTCATATCAAATCTATAGAATGGAAAATGAAGAATGGCACTTTTTTTTCTTTCGAAAATTGCATGAACATAAAAAAAAACACATTCTAAAACAGCAAAACTCTGAAAAGAAAAAAAAATTTTAATAAATGCCAAAAAATGTCTTGTGGCCAAAAAATGATGTTCACGAAAAACACTCAATTTTCTCACTCATCACAATATTAACATAAAACTTTACACTAACACTCTTAAATATATAAGCTAGTGGCTGAAGCTGGATATAAGCTAAATTTTATTCTAATATGGAAATATAAGGAATGACGTAAAAATTATATGAATTTCTGAAATTTTCTCTACAACATAATAATGAAGTGACTGACAATTTTTTTCTAATAAAGATACACATAAAATCCAGCTTCAAACACTATAATATACATATAAGAACCATAATACCAAATTTCAAAAAAATATATTAATAACTTTTTTAGTTACCATTGTTAACGTGCAATGATTTGGTTGAAAACAGCATTCAGATAAAAAAAAGTATTTAAAGATTGAAAAGCAATTTTCTGAATACTAATCTATAATCTCTTTGTTCTAAAAATAAATGTTGGCTGTAACATAGCACAACTAAAAATTGTAAACTGCAATTTAAATTTTTAAAATCCTGCAGGAAACCGAAACCTGAACCAACTTCCGGCGCGCAAACACCACTACCGGTTTGAAAACTTTGCATCAAAGTTCGTTTAAATTGAAATGTCTCAACTTCTGTTTTTGTTGGACACAAAACAAAAACAGTTTGGGAAAGAGAAGAGTTCATATTTTAAGAATATTAAATTTAAAAATATTCGAAATTTTGGTCAAAAATTGACTTTTTAATGTAACCTAAAATAATGTTGGCATTTTCCTGCGAAAGAGAACATAAGCTACACTGGTCACTTTTTTAATCTACAATTAACCAATTCAACCTGAGTTAGGTTGGGTATAATTCTGCTATTTTCGCATAAACTTCATTATTTCCAATGTCAGCACAAAGTTTTGGTCCAAAATTTCGAAACGATATCAAAATTTAATCTCGGATATTGTTCAGCTGTTTCTAAAGTGAGTAAGCAAAATTTGGAGCTCCTAATGTTAAATTAGGTGTTCACGGGCTTTGTCCAAATCTTCTAAAATAATTTTCTTTGCAATGACTTAAATTTTTATTGTGTTATTTTTTAAATAAAATTTACGAGTGGCTTCTTTTTAAATTTTAGTGTAAAAATTAACTTTAAAATAATTTTGACCTAAACTTAAATGATAATAAGCAATAATTATTTCAAAATTAATTTAAAGTTTTAAAGCTAAAGCACCAGCGATTGGCCCATGTTAAATATGTCGGGACAGCAAGGCACCAAGACATAGTATATCCCCAAACAGCACAATATGGTTTTTCCGTCATTAAAAAGAAGCTCTCATACACGTTGTGGTAACAGGAAAATACAACGAATTTTGTCTTCGTAGTATCTTTTATGCCATGTGATGCAAATACATCGCGAGTTGTCAGAAAACAACACCACTAAAGATATCTCAAATGCAAAGTATTAAGATGACAGCGTCAAGAGGCAACTCCCTTCTAACTTCCCGTTCAATCCCATATCCCTGATATGTTTGGATCATTAGTAGATCCCCACATAGAGGAAGCCTATAGACGGGGATCTGGGAAGTGCATAAAAGCATTGTGTGATTGGACGGTAAAAGCAAGAACAAAATGTCTTATACCCTTGTCGGAGAGAGAGAAAATAGTCTTTCCTCGCCGTTGTCATGTTACAGGCCAGTTTTCATCTACTGTGCAACGTATTAAATCACGTTTACCACATCTGCTCAGCTGTTCACTAATAGAGCTCCATTTATCCTTAATTTATTGCTCATTTCATTCGCGTGACAGACAAATATGGTAAGGAGCAATATGATCTTTAGAAAAGGGAAGTTTGCCATTGACATCTGAGCGACTTATTCGCGTACTTATGCTGCAGCTATCGATTATGATCAACGCATCTTAAATACGTGGCTGTGCTACTTACATTAGATTCGTCGAGTACGAGGCTTACTATAATCTCACTGGCGACCCATTTCGTACGAAGTTTGTCAAAAATCCGTTTCTAAACATTTAGGACATATGACTGTATTGCAAGTTCGACCTGTCTGATCAGTGAGTAGCCATGATCGTGGAAGAGTTTGCCGATTAGAGCGATCTATTGTCCTCTTTAATTCTGTGCTCTACTTACCACCAATCTCTCAACGCTCTTACTCTGCCCTCTCTGAGCCCCCCAAAAAACAGACTACATGTACCCCTAGCACTTGCCACCGCTGGTTCCCGTCATCAAGCCTGCCGTTCATGCAGACTCGTCAGTTGCGGTAGGAAAGTGGTATTTACATGACAATCCAGTGTGTAGTCAACATGTCCGTCAATGTCGACATCATAGTGAAGCAACTGTCTTGCCAGGTGGACGACTATTATTCCTTCAACGCTTCTTCTTATCTTTCTTATGGTAGCTCCACACCAACGGCGACAGCAACAGAGACAGGCAACATTTTGTCACCTGTCTCTGTTGCCGTTAAAAAAGCCTTCACGTCGACAGCGACAGCAATTTATTTGCGCATGCGCATAATCTTCTTTTTCGAAAGCAAAACATTTATTTCTGATTCTGCAAGATGGCTGACAGATCGCGTCTCCCCTCCACCTTTAATAAAACTCCTTTTATTCTTGTTGGACGTGCTTAGCGGTCTTAATCTCCGGTAGAATAATTTTGGTGGAGTGAGACTTAATTCTAAAATGGAATGCCCAGAATTTAAAAAATAGTAGAAATGAAATAAAATAAGTTGTTTGTAATTAAATAAGTAGCTATGAAGTGGTAATAGAGGTTTAAAAAGTAATATTGCATCAGTAAACAGATTGCCAGTCGCGGGAGCTTGCCTGGACACCCTCCCAAGTACTGACCGCGACCGGAGATGCGAAAAATTAAACGTAAAATTCCTATCATTCCTATTCAAATGTAAAGTAGGAATTGTTTTCACCACTTCCACATTCAGCCAATTTTTCCAAGTTCTCTTACCACATAATATTTGTAAGTGCACGCGCTTCAGAAGAGTGTCAATTCAAGTGTCGCAGAATAACCATTCGAAGCGTTTGTGCCAGTGTCAGACAAACTCTCTCCAATATTAATTAGCCTCTAGATAGGAAGGTTCATGGTTCGAATCCGGGTCCGGGCATGAATGTTTGTAAGCGTGTGATTTGGAGGCGGCTGATGGACCATAAATCTGTCGTGGCAGAAAGACCTCACGTTGGGTTGGTGTGGAAGTTTGTTGAGTGGGGTGCCAGCTCAGGTGTTACCTTGTCATCTGACCGTGGTTTAAAATTACGTGGTGTTGTCCTCAGATCTTTCCGTTAGGGGATTGATCCCGAACCGTCGTGAATAGCCCGTTGTGTTGCTCTAGTACGGCGTTAATTAAAAATTACCTATTTTTAAGAGTATAAAGAATCTCGTGCCACTCCTAAGAAGATCAACGTAAAGAATGCGCTGCATAATAAAGCTATGCATCTGTCTATTCTTTTTAATAGGCAATATAAATGATGATATTATTTTTTGAAAAATTATAAATCGCAACTTTTATGCAATTAGAAGGAAATCGATTCAGGACTTTTTATATAACCACGCAAACTTTCACCTTCTTCCTCCAAGTGAAAGTTAATCATTCCTTTTGATAAAATCGCCAATGGCCGGGTTTTTTGCTATAGTGTAACGTTAATTAAAATACCTCCTTTTGAAAAAAATTCAACTCTCTATCTCTCTGCAAAAATATTTAATTTATTATATTCGAGATTTATTGTGTCTCGAGAAAAAAATTGGAATTTTAAATCAGTTTACGTAACTTGAAATTGGTTTTGTGCTTTCATTAAAATTTTGAAATATTTATTTTCTGTTTCGAGTTTTTACGCCTCTTTTACGATTCATCAATGCACCAGTCGTTGACCAAAAACATTCTACAGAGTTTTCTGCGTCTGCGTGAAATGCTCTTTCAAAAGTACCTACAAAAATACACAAGTGTGGAAAGCCATGGATTGATGAAGAAGCATTTTAATGAAACAAATTGTTTACACTCACTGCCAAAAGTTAATACGAAAAAACTGACTGGTAAAGCTTTGATTGACACGAAATGCGACATGAAAGTTGAAAATAGGTTTATGCATGAAACGAAACAAAGAATTGAATATAAAGGTGAAAACAATATTAAAATTTTCATAAGTTATAAGATGAAGTTATATTGGAGTCAACTCCTCTAACCCTGCTTAACTTTTGGCAGTGAGTGTATTTAGAATAAGTTAAGAGATAATTATGTAAAAAAAAATAAAAGCATGTCCGGAACACATGAGTTAGAACATTAGTGCAAACTGAAACATATTAATTTCCTCGCGAAGTAAACGAAGTAGTATCACAAGTTGAGTTGTAAGTATATAGCATGAATATCCATCGTAGTGCAAAACCACCGCTAACAAACAAAAAGTTCATGCAAATTTAAACACTTGGTTTACATATTGCAATCTGTAAAATAAAAAAAATGACAGAAATGATCACAGGAATCTTAAAAATACCAATAGTATATTACACACACACATCATGGTAAAAAAAAACTTTCAATCTTTTTTCAAGATATCTCGACCTTCAAGATCAGATCAATTTTGTACTGACGATTTTTTGATGATGACGAGATCAAAATATCGTCAGTTTTCTTCTAGTGACGAGATATCTCGTCCATCTATATCTGATCAGTTATCTTCTAATGACGAATACCTCGTCGAAACAACAATCAGACGGTTTAAATAGATAACTCAGACTGTTATAAAAGTCAGCCTAGAGCATCTCTAGGATCAATCTCAAATGAATAACGCTTTTTTTTTATATATATACTAAGTACGAGAAAATGCGTGTAGAGAAAAGCGAGTTTGGGTGAAGCTATGAGTTTGGGTCACATTTTTTACGACGAGTTGATAAAATTAAACAGAAGCATTCCGCTGGTCGCGTATGGGACAATCGCACGCATCTATATATATATTTCTCTTACGTGGCACGCAAAAAAGACGTTATTTGTTACCGCGTTTTGGCAACATTGTGCGATTGTTTGTTTACTAGGAGCCTCGCGAGTCATTTGAATCTATAGCGTTATCGGATGAAATTTTATTGAAAAAAAAAATGAATTTTAGACGAGCTGTTGCGGTTTGTAATAGAAATCTAAGAAAGCGGAGGATCTTTTCAGGGCTATTTAAAAAACGGTCCTTTTCAAGGCTAACAATTATAGTACAACAAGACGCGTGTACTACAACTTTCGACAACAAACTCAGTCAAAAAGTGTATGGGTGGCTCGAGTACTGGGGAAATGTACACACAAACAACATGCTGGGTATTCAATTTCCAAAGCAGCGCTCACATTGCGAGTAAAAATTTGCTCAAAGTTTTCATTTAAATTCTGATTCCAGAGGTACTGTATATATCTTTTATGCAATACAACAAATTTAGATTTGAAAAATATTTTTTTAAAATATATTTTGTAATCAATCCCTTCTGCTAGGACACGTGTCTTCATTGATGCGAGCGAAGCGAGCATATGTTCGCGCAGCGAACCAATGAGAATTGCGAAGCAATCCTCGGGGGTTGGCGAGCAGGGGGCGGGCCCCCTAGTTTATTAAAATGGTTGTAGATTAAAATGAATGGATTTTAGTCATGAAAATGGCTGTATCTTTTTTTTATATTCGGTATTAAACAAAAATTTCCAACTTAAACTATCTTTTCTATTCAATTAAGCTTCATGCAAATTTTTGAATATTGCATTGGACGCCATTTTTTTCTACACAAAAAGAACTAATATCATTCCGTCACGTAAAGGACTACTGGTCACCATGAGTCAAGTCAAATCTAGTCATAAAATTAAATCATGAAATAATGGAAGAAAACGTGTTACATTTTACATTTTCTCCTCTACAGGCCACCAAACATCTCTGCCTCTCAACACCGTGAACAATTTTATTTTTAGTTGCGTCCCGAATCTTCGCTCATCCTCATAAAGTACCAACAGAAACAGGTGTTTATCTCGGAAATAATCCGATTAAAGGCACTTGTTTTTCTCCTCTTTAATCTGACACTCTATCGGCACCGAAACGTGAAACGGTCATGGATATGGCGGGCTTTTTTCTGGATTCAGAAACACATGTCCCTGTGATTTATTTCTGAACCAAATTCCGCTTTCCCAACTCATTGCGGAAGAGTACACTTAACCTCAATACTTGATCCTTAAGAGTTGTACGAATTCCGAAGAATTATTTTGGTGACTTCGTTTTGGGCCGTAAATTCGCTTTTCGCTTCAAGGGACCCATGGATGGGATTGTAATGATGGCTGAAACGTGAACTTGTTTTTCGTAGTTTGTACTTTCTTCGAACTGTTTTGAGTTCTGTAAAAGTATACTTAGTTTTGTGTTTTGGGAAATAAATTTCGGTCGTTCAAGCAACTGTACAAATGGAAGACGAGACTTCTTTGCGTGAAGAGAACGATGTTGATTATGATGATGATGAAGTAGTAGTAATTTGTAACAAGAAAATTGAAAAACATGTTATTCAAAATAGCGAAATAAAATAAAGTTGTTGTTTAGCAGCATCAACATATTTTAAGGTTAGATAGCCTTGGATTTGGGACAGATAAAAACTTTCTTTCAGCAAATTCCATCAAATACACACCAACGAAAATATTCCTTCCATAAAAGTGATTTTTAACCTGTGAAGAGGTTAAACCGAATGTTAACACAGTTTTTGTAAGATTTTTGTAAGATTTGTAAAATTTATTTTAACTATTTAGTTTTGAACTTTTGACACGTGTGTTTACAAATATTTTTGAATATTGGTACTTTGAATACCCGGATAGATAATTTTGAGTAATATTTGTTATTACGAAGTATCGCACAAAAAAATAATTTCAAGAGGAAATTTTAAAAAGTCACTTTGGAACAATAATGGATGAACGTAATTATTTTTTTGTAGAACAATAACAATTTTACCTTTTTTATCATATTAGTAAAAAATATAATATATCTGGTGTATCGCAGAATTTTAGTAAGTAATTTAAGTGTGCCAAGAAATGAACACAAGAATCACTACAGCAAATCGCAATATAGTTCTTCAAATATTTAAAGGCAGATATTTTATGACTTAATTTTTATTAGGATATATAGGGAGCATGGAAACTAATTTCCATTCATGATAGTCTATTTTTTACATTGATTGCAAATTTCATCTGCTGTTCCAGGGTACCATAATAGTCATTTGATCTTAACAAACTTTTTCAATGCGAAAATGCTCAATAAATAGGAACCTTGTGTACTCTTATGCTTTATGAATAAAACAAAATCTCTAAGCCCCTGTGATTTAATTCCTAACACTTTTTAACATTCTATATAGTTAAATACACTAGCTTCATAAAATTCTAATATGCATATAAAGCATGAGAAATAATCGAAAATATAAGCTATTGTCTAAACGAAGAAACCAAGCAAAAAGTTCCATTAATTCTTAAAAGTAATCAGAAAAATTTGTTTTAGTATTTTACTTATGGAAACCTTTTCAATAAATCAATGAAACTGTTCCTACATAACATATTTGTTACTGCAAACGTATATGTAAATTTGACAAAGAAATTTTACTCTAGAAATCTTTTCAGTAAAATATTTTTCTTTCAAGTACTGATTAAACAGGAAGTGAATTCAAAAACAAATTGCAAAATTCGTAAACATTTTGGAAAATTATTTTAATATCAGTCCAATCAATTCGAAGCAATTGAAATTCGAAAAAGGAAACAGTACAAAATTTAATCTTCGAGAAGTTAAATCTGAAAAGAATTTTATCCATACTCCAAAGTGTCGTTGAATATTTATAGTCAATTTAAATAAGACACAAAGAAACTCATTTCTTAAACATTACACTACTAAATTTGATATTGTTCGGAACTGTGTAATTAAAATATGTATTGTCTCGTTCAAGGAAACAATTACTTTTAGAATACATGCTTGATATAAAAGCTGGAAAAACAAATTTCTCGAAAGCCCCATTCTCAGAAGGTCACATATAAATAAATTCTAGCGCAAGCTCAATGGGAAGTACGTATTACTGAGAATCAATTGTAAATTTTTTACGAAGATAATATGTGCAAAACTGCTTTGAATTATTAGGATTCATCTTTGCTTTCAATTCGTATGATTCATGTACGCTTTGAATTGGTTGATTAATGTTTGCTTTGAATTAGTACAACTGATTTGAATTCACATGCTTCATGTCGGTGCCAAAGGACAGAAAATCAATATCGTTCGGTACATCAATTACTTTATTACTGCCAAAGCATAAACGTTTTTAATATATCTAATATCTTTTGTAAAACTAAAGATACTCTTAATCTAAGTATTTAATGCAGGGTAACTGTATCAAAAAACCTTCCCCATCAACAATGTGCACACGCATCAAAAACTAAGGACATTGCAATCCGAGATGAATCTCGTACCTGCGTAGAAGTATTTCAAATGACAAATGAATGTTCCATGTGTGGAATAAACCAAGAACACCCACATGCGTAGTGAGAATTAAGAAATGAAAAAAAAAATACATTTCGCAATTACTAAAACCATTGTAGGTTTTAGTTATTGCGAAAAAAAATTTTACTTTTTAAAAGTACTGACCTCTAACCCTATGAAGGCCTCAGAACGTGTATGTATGCTTTCCAAGAGGCTGTTCAAGAGTTCCTGTGGCAAGGAGGTCGTGCATTAGAGGTCTTTTTTGCTCTTGTGTTCTTTGGTGGAATGAAGACTGTAATGCGATGTCCGAGAGAATCACTATCAGGATCTATTTGATTGAGATCATGTGACCCTGCTTGATGCAAATCCAATATTAACCTTAAATTTTTGCGTCATCTGACCGTGGTTCTAAAGTATGAGGTGTCGTCGGATCTTTCTCTTCGAGATTGACCAAGAACCTTTTTCAATAACCGTTGTATTGCTCCAGTGTGACTTAACTTGAACGACTTATCTACCTTGATTTTCGGACATTCGCGTAATACCAATAGGTAACTCAAAAAAATGTCGACGCATATATCTAAGCATCAATAACTGTAATCAATATCATTATATCATTCAGGTATCATTCCGAATTTATCAAGTGTAGAAGCTGAGAATTGACGAGTTCCATTTTCCTATGGTTAATAGAAAAAGCAAAATATTATTTTCCTGCAAGAATATCCTATACTCTACAGGGCTACCAAAGAAAGCGCTTGTTAAATAATTGCAGGTACAGCTGCAGTCTACGTTCATAGCGGTGGCAATGGCCTTTGCGATTTTTTTGGCGCACTTCTGAAGTCGCCAAGGAAATAATTATTTCACAAATATTTTCTTTTTACAACGGAAAAGTAAAGCTTCAATACAAATTTGAAAATATTTTTTAAAATATATCTTTTTTTAAACTTTCGCAAAAAGCAATAAGTATAAACTGAATATTTTTTACAAAAGAAAGTTCTTTTTACAACGGAAAATGAAAGTTCCAAAACACATTTGCGAACATTTTGAAATATATATATTTTAAAACGTCCACAGAAAGTAAGCTTAAACTAAAATTTGTTTTACAAAAGAAAGTAATTAGTTTTAACGGAATGCACAAGTAACAATACAATCTGTTACGTCAGAACTGTACTGTGAAAAATATTAGGATTAAAGAAAATTCCAGAACTACCCAAAAACCATTAAATGAACCAATGAAATTAAAGAAAAAAAAATTTAAAAGGATCAATGCAATCAAAGGATATTTTAAAATTAAATTAACCAATGGAATCAAAGAAACATTTCAAACGAACCAAAGAAATCAAACGACTTTAACTGATTTTGAAAGAACCTTCTAGAATAATCAAAATGAAAATTTAAACTTTCCGTTTAAACGGAGGTTGCCATGAAAACGGCACTAACCGTAATACAGATGGGTTCCCTTAACCTACCATAACTCGCTACAAGAAGTGCTCCAAAAAATTAACCCAGGCCGTTGCCTCCGCTATAAACGTAAACTGCAGCTGTACCTCATTGCATTGGCAGCATAAATTTTGCAAATATAGCAAATAAATTGACAGGTTGTGTTTAGGTCACAAACCGTAGTTTTGACGTGAATACTTAGGGCCGGATATTAGATTGCGTAATGAATGAAGCAGATATAGGAAGTTTCAACGATTATAATGCAGTTCGATATGGATATTGAAATACAATTTTATTGATTAGAGGCTTGTGACCACATACACACACATCAACTAGTCCAGTAGCTTTCAATTGGCATTTCTACACTAAATTTATCTTCTGGATTCTTCTAGTTCTGAAACAATAGACAAAATAGCTGCAATGGTTTTTGTGAAGCTCGACTTTTTATTCAGGCCCAGCACTGTCCCGATTTTAAATAATTCAAGTCTAAAAACCTCCTTTTAAACCATATTTTGGTTGCTCAGATATAAAATGAATCGGCTAAAATATAAAAATTTTCAATCAACCGCTTGGGTACAAATTTACTGGAAAATAAGTAGTTCGGAAAATCGTTTGCACATTAGTTACTGTTATATTTTCGTATTATCGTCTGTACACTAATTACTGTTATATTTTCGTAATATCGTTTGCACATTAGTTACTGTTATACTTTCGTATAATTTCGTTAGATAAGAATGGCAACAGTATGAGAGAACTCGCACAGCTTCTGATCTCTGCGTTCATTCCAAAAAAGAATGTCTGATAATGCAGCTGTGTAAATATTTCTATATACATGTATGGAGTCAGATAAAATAAAGTGTATTTTTGTAGAGAACGATTGAACAATTTCATTCAAGGAGAGTCTCGAAACTCCAATCACTTTTGCCATGAACAAGAATGTGCATGTTTACTTTTGTCCTAGTTTGAATGACGAATTAGACTCGTCATCAGTAACTTAGGCTAAACAAGTGCATGACGAACCTCAGTCGTCAAATGTACCCAAGGGGTTAAGTATAAAACCAACATTAAAGATCACGTCAAAAATTTAAATTTTGCAATTTAAAAAAGTATATTTTCTTAGTTATATTTACATCTCAACCTTGCAACACAGATGTTTTTCTTTCATGTTTGCCAAGGCATTGGCGCTAAACTTCAAAATTGGCGTTTCTTGAAAAATATGTTCTCAGTCTGTTAGGGACCGTCGTGGCTCAGTGTATACATACTGTATGCTCAGTGTTCCCACTGGGCTAGTAACCTGAGTTGTAGAAAGCGCAAGCTCAATTCCTCTCTAGGTGTATTACTCTCTTGTGTGAATAAAAACTTTCCTTGTGTGTATGTTCATTACATGATGTTGCCCGTCTAGGGTTTGCCCAGCATGGCCAAATACGGCCCT
Source organism: Metellina segmentata (assembly GCA_947359465.1). Taxonomy (NCBI): domain Eukaryota; kingdom Metazoa; phylum Arthropoda; class Arachnida; order Araneae; family Tetragnathidae; genus Metellina; species Metellina segmentata. The sequence continues at coordinate 64,730,478 of OX375874.1, read as the reverse complement.
TGCGCTATTAAAACCCAGCAAACCGTCCACTATTAGTTAAATGGAAAGGATTCAATTTCCGTAATAGTAAGTTTTCAAAAAGTGTCGCGCCAAATGTTTCGTAAAGTCGCCCAAATTTTGGAAAATAAGATCAGAGACGATTTTACTTAAAAAGATTCCCTAATTTGCCAAAATATATAACATCCAAACAAACAATTTTCATCAAAGAATGCATGGTCGGAAACAAATCGCAAAGGTGCTGGCGCATTTGAAAACTTGATCCTTGCAAATGTTAAAGCTCCATTCTTGTTACGATTTATTGGTAGAAGAACGACAGTAATAGCATGCAACTGTGGTATGGGGCAAAAAAGAACTGGTATGCAAATTTTCGCCTCAATGGAGCATATCGGAAGATGTTGCCCTTCGCTAATAAAGAAAAGGCTGATATACATTTTATCTACGGACTTCCAAATGGAAATGGCTCAGTGGCTAAACGATTGTACGGAGAGAGGTTTCCCAACGGTTGTGCGAGTCGGGATCAACTTGCATCAACAGTTGTGCGAGTCAGGATCCTTTCTCGCTTCCCGGTCGGATGCAGGTCGTGCAAATACGGACAGAACGTCAGTCGTGAAAGAAGCCATTCTGGATATGGTGGTTGATCAGCCAAGTACAAGTACACGAGCAGTTGCTAGGCAGTTACATGTATCACAATCCACGACATCGCGAGAACTGAAGACTGAACGTTTTCATCCTTACCATGTTCAACGAGTTCAGGAACTGACTCAAAATGATTATCCTCGTCGTGTGGAATTCGCTCGCTGGTTTCTGCAGAAGAGCGCAGTAAATCCATATTTTGTGTCAACTGTGCTTTTCACGGATGAATGTACATTTACACGTGAAGGTGCATGAAACACCCATAATCAACATGTTTGGGCGGATGTATATCCACATGTCACATGTTCACGTGTTCATCAGCGGGGCTTTTCTATCAATGTTTGGGCATGAATAATCGGAGACCTCCTACTCGGACCTTATGTTCTGCCAGAACGCCTTGACGGGAAAAAATACCTCACGTTTCTGCAACAGGTGCTGCCAGACATGTTGAAGGACGTTTCCACACACATCCAGAATGTAATGTGGTTCCAGCAAGATGGAGCACCAGCCCATTATGCACAAGAAGTGCGAAACTATCTGGATCCTAACATTTCCGAACCGATGGATTGGACGAGGTTGTCCTGTACCTTGGCCACCACGCTCGCCAGATCTTTCATGTAATGATTTCTTTTTGTGGGGACAGCTGAAGGCTCTTGTGTATGAAACCCCCGTTGAATCTACAGAAGATCTTGTCTACAGACTTTCGGCCGCTGCAGTGGAAGTACGCGATATGTCTGGCGTTTCTCAGAAAGTTCGCAGTTCCTTTCTTCGCCGTTGTACTTCATGCATAGCCACTGCCAGGTACTGTTTTGAACACTTATTGTAATCACATGTCATTAAACTTGTTTATGTCACTTATTCTCTCTTTGTTTGTTTATGTCTCTCATAACAACACCTCCGGCGCCCTCTAGCACCTTTGCATTTTAATTCCGACCATGCATTCTTTGATGAAAGTAGTTTGGATGTGTAATGTGTACTATCATCTCTTTAAATTTTGCCCATCTTTATATATATATATATATATATATATATATATATATATATATATATCGCGTATCGTGAACACAATTTCGGAAGGGGTCTAATCTCTTCCGGTTGTATATTCCGATATAATGGCCGTAATGCAAATGAACATTACGTTTAATGATTTTTTGACTATTTTCAGACACTTCTAATGTCCATTTAACTTGTGTGATTCATGGAACTTGTATTTTAAGATGATCAAATTAGTTTCAGAGTGCGTATTTTTGATTTTTAACATTTTAAATATTTCAAAGCGGACTGGAGCCATGCATGTCCTTCCTCCACATATCTCCTTGTTGATTCATGTCTAGACGAATAGACCAGTTTTTCTGGTCTCGCTCAATCCCTTCCATTCTGTCTCCTTGCCTCGGAATGGTTTCTTTACTAGCTTGAGCAATCGATCAAATGGATTTAAATTATATGATAATTTTGTTTTGAAATGTATGTGGGATGTGATTTAAAGAACAAGTAGAACACCTGACACTGTTTGAAAATGGGTGTTGATGAACCATTGTCCTCTACTTACTCATTGACGTTGCTTGAGCTCTACTCGATTAGAAAAATCTTGATGAGAAGGCATGGATCCATCCTCGGTACACTTTTGGTATAGTGGAAATCGCCCCGAGAGATTTCAAGCTCTCAGTTGCGAGACATTCACAAAGCGGTCTCCCGCTATTTCAGAGGGTATCTGAAGTGCCTTATATTTTTCTGCAGTTAGGAGATTAATCCTGTTTACCTTAAATTACTCTGACCAAGCCTCCCCAGCGCACATTTTCGAGTGCCTGGGGTTGTCCCGAGACGCAGAGGCGGATTAAGCGGTACGCGGACTTAGCGGCCGCGTAGGGCCCCGGAATACGAAGGGGCCCCGAAGTCTTAAAATGTCTTTTCATTAGTGTTCGAGGAAAGATGTGACAGCGTCTTTACACTGTACTTCTTTAAGTGCAGTGTAAAGAGTTTCTAATACAAGATAATCAGCAAGAGCAGATGCTCTATTAGCTATAAAACTTGCTTTCATCCATAGAAAAGAGGCTTTAACTGGAAGTTGTATAAAAAAATTATAAAAATATATAATTTACAAAAATGATATTGATGTTTGTACTTTTGAAGATGAATTTGACAATTTTTAATATTTCCAAAAGGGGGGAGAAACGAGGACACCATAAAAACCACACAAGACATCTATCGAGCCTTCAAAGAAATGTTTTGCATTTTTGCGAATGTTGAAACAGTAAAAATTTTTTTAACAATTCCCTTATTTGATGCGTCAGGAGAAATATCGTTTTTTTTTGTTTTGTTTTAAAGCGTGTAAAAAATTAATAAAGGAGTACTATGGGAAAAAAAGATGAATTAATATGACCATTCTGTATATAAAGCAAAAGATTTAAAACCGAATTCATAATGCCAAAATAATTGACGAATTCGCAAAAAATAAAGCAAGACAGAAATTCATGTAAAAAAAGTTTTTTTATAAATTTATTTAATGTGCTATGGAATGGAATTTTTTCATTTCTTTTTGCTAATAACTTTTTGAGAGTTTTCTTGAAACTTTTTTCTATCTTGAGTTTGAGGGCCCCCCGAAAATTTTACCGCTTGGGGCCCCCACTAGACTTGATCCTACACTGCCGAGACGACCTGTTTTCTGAACCTCTTTTGGAGTGTGAGTGAGTGGACTTGTGGATTTGGTCTAACTGGTGCTAAATGTAGAGATTTGTAACAACTACCTAAGAAATGAATAAGCACCACGATGCCCAAACAAAACCTCGGCGACCGAATGTTCGCGGAGATTCCGCAGACAGTTCCACAGGATGATTTGGAAAGAGAATGGTGGTATGGCCATGCTCGATGAACACCCGACGTAGCGAAGTGTTTTATTGTAAATAGTTCTTCCTATTCATTGCAAAGAGGTATTTTTAATTGTTAATAGTGTCGCCTCCACATCCCTTTTACTACCAATAAGAGGTTTAGGTATTCTACATGTGAATATTGTCAATCCTTTCTATGATAATTCTTAAGGACTCAACAGAGCGACTTATATCGAAAGCTCTAACTTTGGCATTTATTTTTTGAACATCAAAACCATTTTATGGATTCACTGGCCCAAACACTTCGAAAATTTGTAAAACATGAAAGAATTTGTATACTTGAATGCTACTTGCGAAAAAATTATTCTCACTCCAAGGGAGCTTTTTTTTTTTGGTGCAGAAAACATTCGAGTTCACATTTTTGTCGATACAAGGGCGCTTCATGCATTCAAATCATAGTAAATATGCAAATCAGTCCTATAAAATGCAAGCTGTACGACTTGTAGCTCTTCTCAATTTTCCTGTTAAGGGCACGAACAGTGTGTTTTTCACTGTGATGTTGGTGGATAAAGCACTACTGGTGAAGCTGTTTTACCTGAGCCGCATGGTGAAACTTTACGAAGGTTTCGAACGCAGAAAAAGAGTGGAGAAAGGTGAAATTCCAATATTTATCCCTCATTTTCCTGTTAAGGGGACAAACAGTGTGTTTTTTACTGTGATGTTGATGGATAAAGCACTACTGGTGAAGCTGTTTTACCTGAGCCGCATGGTGAAACTTTACGAAGATTTCGAACGCAGAAAAAGAGTGGGGAAAGGCTAAGTTTCAATATTTCTTCCTCATTTAGTGAAGAACGGCTCATCAGCCGTTTTTATAACACTGAATGGTCGCCTCGCTCACCAGACTTGTCACCAATTGATATTTGGCTGTGGGGTTATCTAAAGTCCCTAGTAAACCGTGGTGTCATGGCTCAGTGAGTATGACTACTGCGCTAGCAACTTGCACGTTATTGTGTGTGGCAAAACAGGTTAAATCCCCCCCCCAGTTGTATTTCTCTCTTTCATGTTTGTAAAATTTTCCGTGTATGTCCATTACTTGATATTGTCTGACCTCTGGCGTTTAACGCAGCATGACCAAATATTGTCCTTGCGCCATAAAACTTAACTTAATCGATCCGGTATGTATTTCAATTAACGTCGTACTGGAGCAACACAGCAGACAACAGACCTGGATCAATACCAACGAGAAAGATCCGAAGACAACACCACGTAATTGTGAACCACGGTCAGATGACGCTCAACAAATCCGAGGGTACCACAGTAGCCCATCTTTAGTGGTGTTAAAGAACGTCGTTCGCCACATCTCCTGCATTCATCCGGATATGCAACATGTTCAGTTTAAGGCAGGGGTCGGCAACCTATTGAAACGAAGAGCCAAAAGTTAAAATTTACAAAATTTCCCAGTTTTAAAGAGCCACTAAAACTTTTCGTTTCAATATTATAGTATTTGCTTATATATATTTGATTTTGGATTTTAAATAAACGGCTTTGAATACGGAATAATATTTATTCATATAAAAACACAAATATAGATAGTTACATCAATGGGAGCATTGGCTTTGCATGCCTTTTGAAAGTTTGATTAAATCTGGCTTATAGCATGTTGTTTGAAGTTTCAAGCACGACTCAAGATTTTTATTTGTCAGTTGACTTCTAACTTTAGTTTTTATTATATTCATGCAAGAGAACGCTTGCTCGCACGAATATGTCGACCCAAAGATCGTCAGCACTCCATATGCAAACTTCTTCACCTCACTGTAGCATTCTGGAAGGCTATTCCATGCGCCGAATATGAGGGCCTCAACTCGCGGAATTTCTTTTAGAGCTGTCCACTTGTGCTGCGCGATGTGCATGCATTTCTGGACCTCCAACTCTTCCAAATCGCTCTTGAGTTCTGTGAACTTGCCACTCCACAAGTCTTTGGTTTTCAAATCTAGAAATTGCATTTGAAGCGATCCAGCATCAATTCCAAATGGCTCAATGTTGATTTCCTTTGTATTTGTGTTGAGAAGATTTACTATGAACGCGAGAGTACTTTTGTTTGTTTTGAATTGCTCGAATCTCTCAGCGAATCCATCCTTCATGTTTTTGAAAGCTATGCTGAAGTAATTCGTGTCAATAGTTGTATTGGTCTCATCGCGATATTGCTTCAGATTTTTAAAATGAAGTAATTTACCGCTATCCGTGTCTTCAACAAAAAGAAGTAATTTTTTCGAAACAAACTACTTCTTCAAGCAAGGCGTAGGCTGGGTTGCCCTTTCCTTGCAGTTTTAGATTTAGTTCATTTAGTTTTATTGTGGTATCTACCAGGGCCGATCCTAGCAGGTGTGCAGCGCGTGCACCGCACGCGGGCGGCCAAAACAAGGGGCGGCCGCATATAGTTCTATCAATCAAGCAAATTTTTTTTTAACTTATAATAAGTCGAATAAATATGCTAAATTTTAAATAGTTATTGAAAAATCAAAATAAGTCCCGATTTCCCGATAGCATAGCATAGTTTAAAAAAATAGAATGTTAGTGCACTGTGTGTTGGTCCATTGTCTATTAATGTCTACTCTTTACACACATTTTTCCTTTGATAGCAAAATTCGTGGCAGAGTCGGCAATACGGCATAGAAAAGGATATCAAATTTTAAATTTCTATCTAAAAAAATAACAAAGGGGCATATTTTTGTGGTGCGAAATAAAGACTAGTCTGAAAAAAAAAATTTGCTATTGACGCGGAACAACAAAATGTTTACAATCGAGAGAAAAAGCGATGGCGTGCCATCATTGAAAGAATAATTGCTGTAGTACAATTTTTAGCAAGTCAAAATTTGGCATTCAGAGGAACTAGTACGAAATTTTATCATAGAGATAATGGTAATTTTTTAAAGGAAGTAGAGATGTTGGCCAAATTTGATCCAGTTATTTCAGAACAACTTAATAATGTCAGTCAATTCAAAGATAACAAAACACGTATTCCACACTACTTAGGGCAACATTTTCAAAATGAATTAATTAATATTTTAGCCGAATCTATTCGTAATGAGATAACAGGCAATGTCAATAAAGCCAAATATTACACTGTAATTCTCGACTCTACACCAGATATTAGCCACACAGAACAAATAACGTCTGTAATTAGATGTATGAACACTACTGATGGTAAAGTAGATATTTTAGAATTTTTTCTATGATTTTTTCCAGTAACTAATAAAACTAGAAAAGGTCTGTGCAATTTTCTATTAGAGAAGCTATTACCTAGTCTGCAGCTCGAAGTTAAAGATATACGGGGTAAAGGTTACAACAATGGATCGAACATGAAGGGGGAAATATAGGGCTTCAGAAACGGATTCACAATATCAATCCTAGAGCATTATACGTGCCGTGTGCGGCTCATACATTAAATCTCGTCGTTAATGACGCTGCCAGCTCCAGTGGTGAAATTTCTGGGGTTTTGATATGGTACAAGAGGTATATAATTACTTTTTCTGCTTTCCATATCGATGGGATTTACTAAAAAAACACGTGAAAAGTCTAACTTTAAAACCGTTGAAAATAGGTGGGAAAGTTGTATCAATGCTATTAGACCTCTAAAACACGACCTAAAAAAACATTATTACCGCATTAAATGCCTTAATTGAAGATACCACCAGAGACACGGAAACAAAAATGGGTGCTGAATCAATAATTAAAAGTCTTGAAACATTAAAATTTTTGTGTTAAATTTTAATTTGTCATGATTTATTATCAAGAATTGACGTATTTAGTAAAATGCTTAAAAATCCTAATTAAACATCGCGGAATGCATCGAAGGTTTAAATAATCTTAAAAATATTTAGTTTCCCAAAGATCTGACGATAGTTTTAAAATATTTGTCGATTCAGAAACAGCACTTACTAGAGATTTAGGTATTGATCCCGAATTTTCTATCTCGATGCTCAGAGAGAAGGTCCGTTTATTTGATTAAGAGTGCAGTGATGAACCAGTTTCAAATCTCTTCCAGCAATTCAAGACTGCTTTCTATTTTGCAATTCTTGATCACGCGATCTCTTCGGTAAATGAAAGATTTACCTTATTATCTGAGTGCCATTCAATATTCTGGTTTCTGTATGAGTTTCACAACATTTCTAATGATGATCTCATGAAAGCCTGCATGGACTTAGATATTAAGTTACAGGTACATGAGGAAGGAAGTATTGTGAAAGATATAGACGGTATATAACTCTTTAATGAAATAATTTCATTCAAATATATTTTTCCATGTAAAAAACAGCCAATTGAGATATTAGAAATTATAATCAAAAATGATCTCATTCCCTGTTTTCCAAATTTTGCTCTAGCAATAATAATTTTTTTAACCTTACCTGTTTCTGTGGCTTCAGGTGAAAGAAGTTTCAGTAAATTAAAAATTATTAAAAATTACTTGAGAAAGAATATGACACAAGAAAGGCTTTCATATTAGGCCATCATCTCTATTTAATCCGAAATCTCTGAAAAAATTGATTTCACCGAAATTATTGACAAATTTGCTTCTCAGAAAGCCAGAAAAGTTATTTTATAGTTAATTATTAGGTAGTCTTTGTAGAAGGACTGATTTATATACTTTTCGTCTCACGAGTTTTAATGCTTTAGTACTTTTTTTTTATTAGATTGTATTTTCTGAATAAAAATACTGCTGTTTTGCATTTCTAATTATAAAATGTCTATTTTTATTTCAAAGGTAATATTTTTGTTTGTTTGTTATTTTTTAAAGTATTTTGTCGCTATTATAACCTTTTAGCTGGCCAAAAAATAAAGTTTTGCATTTCAAATTTTATTTGCATTTATATTAATGTTTTACTTTTTACTCTTATACAGGTAGAGGAATTTATAACGTCAACGTTAAGTATTAGTCAATATATGAAAAATTCTCTAGGGGGCGGCACATTAGGTCTTTGCGTGCGGGCGGCCGACACCCTAGGATCGGCTCTGGTATCTACCATGAAGCAGAATTTTTTCAGACATTTGTCTTCTTCCAATTCGGGATGGTCAATGCTTTTTTCATTCAGGAATGTTTTTATTTCACTCAATACAAAGCGAAACGTTGCAGTACGTTACCTCTGGAAAGCCATCGCACTTTATTGTGCAGAAGTAGGTCAGAAAACTGGCTATCTATTTCTTCAAGGAAATCTTTAAACTGGCGATGTTAGAGTGCTTTTGCCAAGTTCAAGACCTCAACTATTTCGGCCGAAAAAGTTTGGGCACAAATCGCTTCTTTATGAATTATGCAGTGAAACGTTAGAATTTTGTGGTTTATTTTTTCTGAAAAATTGATGTTACCCCTCTATGTATTCCTGTCATACTTCTGGCTCCATCAGTTGCTATAGAAATGATTTTATTTACATTGATTCCATTGTCTTCCAGGAATTTTTGCACAGTATTTGCTATATCTTCTCCACGAGTTTGCCCTGAGAGCGGTAGCAATCCTAGCAGTTCTTCGTTTGTGGACCTTGGGACAAAACAAATACCTGACGAAAAGGGTAACTTGTGCCGTGTCTTCTATGTCACAAGACTCATCTATAGCAAGTGATAAGGCAGAAGCCAGTTGAATGTCTTCCACTTGCATATGTGTTACATTTGAAGACATTTTAGCAGTTCTATCTTGTAGTACTATTTTAGCAGATAATGGCAAATCTTTGATTTTTTTCATGATTTGTGCTTTGTTTTTAAAATCACGAAACAGTTCTTCAGATGCACGTATAAAACAATCTTTGACGTACTCACCATCTGTGAATGGTTTTCTATCTCATCTCTAAGAACAAAACAATAGTTCAAATTTACGGTCATGTTAAGCGTAGCGATTTGGAATTAACGATTATGAAAATAGAAGCTATTGAGAAATTAGGTACTTAAAAATATATTTTCTTATTTTTTAAGGGTTTTGATAACAAGTTATTAATTTTTTCGTATGGAACTGGAGAGCCGCAACTTTACATCAAAAGAGCCACATGCGGCTCGCGAGCCGCAGGTTGCCGACCCCTGGTTTAAGGTGTTCCCACTCCCTTACAAAGTGTAATTTCTTGTATTGCTGGAAATTTTGAAAAATTATTGCTATGATATGCTTGTAAGCTTTTGTGTATGAGTGTAAATAAACGTAGTTTTCCCATTGAGTTCTGCGATTTGAACTCGTGAACCGCCGTCAATGGAAACAAATTTGAATCTAAAGGTTTTCTCTTCCAAAAAATTCTTTCGTGAGAATAATCTTTTCGCAAACCGCATTCAAATATACCAATTCATTCGGTTTTTATTAATTTATGGGACACCCGTGCATAATTTGTACCGTCATGTTAGACAACTTATGTTGTTAACTAAGGCGGTATTGTTTTTTGATCAGGGGAAATTGACATTACAGTCACTTGGGTTTGAACGAGTATTCATTAGATTGGGGACAGTTTAACTGAATATTCCTGTTATACGCGGTTTACCAAATGTTCATCTTGTGTTCAATTTCAAAATGGTGGTTTCCAAAATCATAAAATAACTTTGATCAGTTACACTGTCCAGAATTTAATCTATTTTGGAACTTCAATTCATCCCAAGTCATATTTCCCGTTTTCATTTCATTGAACTAGTATAGTTCATTTATTTTATCACGCGCATATTAAATTTTTGTGTAAAAATAAGGATTCCCGGTTTTATTTCATTGAACTATGCATAGTTAATTTATTTGATCACATGCATATTACATTTTTGTGTAAAAATAAGGTATTTTAGAGCACAATGAAAGGAACAACACATTTAATTTCGATGAATATTCATAAAATGTAATCCATGTATTCAATGTCGTGTTGAGTTTTTTAGAGTGAACAAACCAAACGGTCTAGGAATTTTATTACCGTTATCCAAATGATCTGCTCTCGCATGCTCGGGATTGCCTTAAAATTAGTTTTTCACCGTTTTGCTTTTTATTTACTTGATGTTGACCAATCAGCAATCACGTCAATTCGGAATTCAATCTTTAGAATTTCTATTGGCGACATACTGAAATCGCATTCGATAAACAAGCAGTGACTTCGGATTACGTACAGGAAATATGTTACGCCATAAAAGGTCGTCAACATTTAGCTTGGCATGAAAGGCCTCATAGGATTTTCAAAATTTCAATAAACTTGTTGGAAAAAAGGAACTTTCAAATGAAACGAATTAATTCTTCCGTCAGTCGCTTAATCTTGAAAGAATCATTTTCGCAATTTTATTAGTACATTGAAAAGAACATGACTGAGTATAGTTCTTATCTTTAATTCAAATTTTACAAGTACATGAAATAAGTTAATATATAGTATGTAATTCACAGAAAATTTAACATTAAAAGTTAGCATATATCACATTCCATTTTTCCTATAATTTCTTACGAGGTCAAAGTTCAAAATAAAACTAGCAGGCTTTAAATTAGAGGCTTTTATTAACATTCACCATTCAGATTAGCATCTAAGAATATGACTATAAACGGTTAATGCCTTCAAAATAATCTTTTAACATATTTTTATAAAAAGCATAGTTAATATTAATTATATGTAAAAAGTTTTAAGTAATAAAACAAACACAGGTTTTCAACGTTATTATATTTAATATGCATCATACAGCAAAATAAAAAACTTTCTTAGCACAACTTTTTTAAAGTTCATTATTACTACACTTCATAGTAACTTATTTTGCTCTAAAAAAGAGCATATAATATAATCCATAAATCAACATAGTTAAGCAACAAGCTGCATTTTATTTACATAGACAATGCCAAACTTTTCACTTCATATTCAGAGTGAAAATCTACCATTCCACTGAAATCCATCCGTAAGTACTTTTTCAGAGAAAATAAACAAGAAATCTCTTTTATCATTCAATTACAGAAGTAGTTAACTATACAAAACCTATTTACAGTCTATAAATGTTATCAGAAATTTATGAATTCAAAAGCTAAATTAATGAACTGAATCAAATAAAAAGTTGCTTAGCATACTGCTGAAGACTTATGAACCTAAAATAAAAAGCACTAGAAAATTTTTGAATACATCAATCAGTAAAAAGAACCAAAAATAAGTTCTAGCGTTTTTTTTTTTTTTTTTTAATCACATAGAGTAACCAGTGAAAAGAACCTAAAAAAAAGAAAGCCCTAGTCATTTTTTGACTCATAGCAACCAGTGAGAACTAATTAGCAACAGAGCGACTTAAGCTGCAGTAAAATCTTGGTACCAATTCATTTTAAATGTAATATACACCCAGAATCCCTTGCAAATATGAGCAAGAACTTTTGAGGTATAATATTAATGAGAAAAATTCTAAACTTAATTGGAGACTACTTTCATTGAATTTTAATTTATATTTTGAAAAAATATATATGAAATAATACACAATAGTTTTAAAGAGAGCTATAATGTTAATTCTGATCACATTTTCCACAAAGAGATGTTGTTCTTTAAATCTGTACTTTGATAGGAAAAGTGCCAACATCCATTTTGCAAGTTTTTGATAACACATGATTTAGAAATTTTTTAAACAGTGTATAAAAAACTTTCCAATATTTTGCTTATTTCATAATGTAATGATGGAAGAAAATTTGTTTATTGTTATACCTTTTATAATTATTGTTTTTATTTATTGTTATACCTTTTTTTTTTTTTTTTTTTTCAGAGAGAGAAGTAATTTGTAGCTATAACTGAAAATTGGTGAATTTGGAGGTTGACTCAATTTACCAAGGTACAGAAATATAAATTAAACATTATTACTACTGGTGTAAAAAAACACGAAAATATGTGTTTCAAATCTTGTTAAAGTATGGAAAATTAGACGTGAAAATTACTGAAACAAAATCATTTTTACGATTGTAAAACAAATGGCATCAAGGTTTTACTAGATTAACATCTCAAATATTAATACAAGAACAAAGAAAGAAATAATACTATTTGTTCCCAGGACCAAAGCAGCACTGCCCTACATAAGGAGAATCATTTTAAATACAAAAATATGTTTAGGTAGGAGCAGAAAATTTTCCCTCTATTTAACATAGAAATAGGATTAAAGAGTGTGTGACTTTTAAGAGAGATCCTTTAGTTTTGTTTCAAACAAATGGCAATAAATATGATGACATTAAAATCTCATCACTTTGCAGATGACACATAAAGAGAAGCTCTCACTTTCAATTGATATCACATTCACATGACTCATCTCATTCTCTGTGGAATCTCATCTTTTATATTTTTATTTTCCTAAATAGAACAACAATATATCACATCCTACATTATTTTAATAAAATCTACAACAGTTATTAGAATCACAAAGAACACTATGACAAACATGCCATTTAACCAAAGGAAATATGTTTGACAACCCTTATGTATATTCTAATTCTCTCACTCCATGTTCTAATCATGATCGAAGGGTGGACATAAATTATGCTTATGGAAAGATATAATTTTTTATAACTTTATACCTATCCATGTGCATCACATCTAACACAAATCTGAAGTATCGTCACTTTCCTCATTAACAATAAAGTTTAAATAATTTTTTAAAATTCCACCTTTTACAATTTGAGAAACAAAATGACATATCAACAAATAAAACAATGGACATGCTTTACAAGCTTCTCAAAGTAACAAAAACTAAAAATAAAAAAAAATAGTAGGATAATGTGTTGTTAAAATTAAATTTTATTAGATCAAATATTTACTTGCATATGGAACATTAATGAAATGTGTGTAGTTAAATTTTCTGATAAAAGACTGCAAAATATTACAGCTAGAAAATTTATTTAAAATCTAATCCCATATTACACAAAACTAGAATCGTAATTTTGTCAAAGCAAGCTTGAATTTGTATGCACATTTGTAAATTGTAGGTATTATATTATCAATATATCACAATATATAGATATGAACATAATGCAGATGCGTTCGTATCCTTTTTAATTTGAACTAATTAAACATCGATTACATCTAGCAAAGTAAATTAAATAATCCAGAAAATAAAATTTTAAATCATCTGCAATAATTTCCTCAATATTAAAGATAGCATTGTAGTTTAAGCTACAAGTTTTCAAATGACACTCTGAGCCTATGAATATTTATTTCACAAAAATAAGAAGCAAGGTTTTAAATTCCATAAACACCTTACATTTGATACATTTCAATAAAACCTTCACTTTGGTTCTATAACAGTTATATTCCACCCTCGCACCATATGAGCCCAATTTTTCAATTGAGCAGAAAACACTATTATGGAAACAAGTGAACTGATGCTTTAAGTGAGGCCCTATAGGTTAAGTTCTATCTTTGTGCAGCGTTTCACATTCATCCTAAATTTAACATCAAAGTCTCACTGTTGGGTTGTTTATTAGTACGAGAACTGTAGTATACTTCAAATTTTGAAAGCATTAATACAAAACAAACCAAAAACACAAACTGAAATCTTGTGAACAGATTATTTATTGTTATTATAAAATCTTCATAGCATTGCATCAACAAAATATTTAAAAATCCAGTTTTGTTTAATATAAATAAAGAAACTTTGGTCACAAAAACTGGATGCATATACGAAACTATTATGTAAAAGAATATAATTTGGAATTCTGGAGTATAAAAGAGAACATCATATACAGTCCAATAAATTACATACATATACATGGCATTGATTTGTTCTCAAAATCTGTTCGGAAAACATGAATATTTATTGAGAAACCCAAAATTACCAAGTTGTATACAATATTCATGGTTTAAAATAAGTATATAAAAATCTACAATTTATATTTTGAAAACAAGTAGAGAAGTTTCACATTTTTTAAATAACTGTATTGAAAATAAATACTGTATAATCATGAAATTATCCCTCTTTAAAACGAAAGGATATTCTTCCAAACTTGAGTACTTTGGTTAAAAAATATCTTACATAAAATACATACATCTTTAGCTTCCCACATCTATAGTATTTTATCAGGGTTTGAAAATAATCAAACAATAAAAGTAATTGCATTACCTTAAGTTTTGCATTACCTTACAAAAACTTTTTTAATTCATCTACGAGGAAATAAGCATATTTCACAAATTATTATTGAATGCAATCTATAGTATTTTGCAAATCATAAGTTAGTATTCTTATTACTCACTTATATGCACTAATAGTTTGCAAAATTTGAATCTCCAACAAAAAAATTCCATTCAACACAATTATTTTTACACCAGAACTGACCTGGTATTGAATACGAATGAACTGTTAAGAAATTTTAACATCCAGCGTCTCCAACGTTTTGAACAATCGCCAAATCAGGAAAATCCTCCAATTTATTATCAGATTGAGGGACATTGTTTCAAGATTTTACAGTACGAATGAACGGAATCAATGATACAGAACCAACTTCGCGATAATCCTCGCGCAATGTGTCCAACATAAAAACGCTTCCTCCGGCCATAATCGAAATAAATTAATTTATGGGCACTCTATTCAACTATAGGCACTGAGTCAGTCTTACTCAGAAAGTTAGTGAAGAGAACAAGTGTGAGTAGTTTCAGCCTTCTGTCTCCCAGGGAGCAACCACACTTGCAGGGCGGCAGGGCACAGTCAGGGACACCCCCAAAGTGGTCTCAGGCTCTCCGCCCCCCGGAGAGAGACGAGGCACCTGAAGAGTATTTGGATTGTCCTCCGGTACATTGTCACGCGAACTGGATGGTGAAGACAACCTGCAGGAGAGAACAATCCCAATCAATATGCATTAACACGAGAGTTGTGCTTATGTGATTGATGTCCAACTTATTATGATATGCAAGAACCACTATTTCATTATTCCAGAGCTCCAATTTCACAATGCCTGTAGTCATTACATATAATACAGTAGAGTCCCGATTATTCCAGTTAATGTGGACCAAGACTAACTCAGACAACCGAAAAACTCGGTTAAAGCAAAAATTGTAAATAAAATTAATCGTGTAGGTTTAAATGTTTATTTTAACAAATACAAAAGTTATACAGATACACCACATGCAATTCATATTGTTACGATAATTAAAGAGTTCTTACTTAAAAAAGTCCTTAATTGTTTTGTGTATGACTAGAATTGTGTACGTGTATTTCAATTGTATAGTAGTTTTTTCCCAAGATTTTCCTTAAAATCCATGCTAATTTTAAAAATTCACTTTCCAACAATGGAAATTTAGGATGCTATTTTCCAATATATACATATTTCATTAACATGCATGGCTATTAACAATGGTCTGGGATCAATTCTGAAGGGAAAGGTCTGAGGACAACACCTCATTATTTTGACCACTGTCAGATGAAGAGGTAATGTCTGAGCTGGCACCCCACTCTCCACACATCAACGCCATGCCAACATGAGAATATTTTAGGCCCCAACAGATTTAACCCTCTGGTTTCTAATCCCTTGGTGAATGAGATGCAATTAAAGATGTTAAAAAGCTTAATTGTTAAGGTATGGCTGAGGTGTGCACTTTATTAGAAGCCTGATCAGTTAGTACAAGAAATTTTGTTTATCTCTTTGATTAATTTTATTTCATTCAAATGTATGAAATGCTCATATCAATTAATGTATTCATTGTAAATACGTTTCAATAGAATATGAAATATGAGTGATGACATAAAGCCCATATATTTGAAGGAACTTTGCAGTATTTGCGTTGTTTTCTAAGGGCCCAGCATTGAATTCAATGTTATTTGAGGCATTCTTGAATGACTATCACATGAAACTATTCTTGAATGACTATCACATGAAACTATTCTTGCCAGATGATGCGGGTCATATTCTTCCAGAATCTTTATAACCACACTGCTGTCAAAAGTTACAGGTTTTTCAGAATGTCATCATAGTATATGCTTAAAATGGTAGCATGTGAAATTCCAAGCATTTTTACTTTGGAATACTAAGACCCATAACACAAGCTGCAATCATTAAACTGCATTAAAAATCACTAAAATCGTGCTAGCTCACCATTCTTACTAATAACAAGCTCTAGATGCTAACACAGATGTCTATTGCTTTTAATATGCACTGGTATTTGCAATCAATGATATGCATAGGTGGCATTACTAGGTATTTTGCAAAAGCTTCATCGGTATCAGTTTATCCAGCACCATTTTACATAATATGAAACAGTGGCGAAAAATCAGGCTAAATACGAAGTTGAAATTGATTCAAAAGGATTTGTTAAAAAACATGTAGTGATAAATAGATACTAGTCAGTAAACTAAACTCTGATATAATAAAAAAATATATGTTTAATTACTTCTTTAGAGAATCAGCATTTTTCTGTAAAGTGGTATTGAAATTAAGAATATATCTCACAATCAATGATTTGTTAGAATTCAAGAAATGTGATGCAACAGAAGTGTTATTTTAGTGATACAGCTACAGGGAAAATCCACAAATACCTCCTTTTTGCCAGTGTTAATTATAAATGACTTCATAACTCCAAATATGTATTTCAACATAAAACAAACCTGCTGGAGGCAAGGTTCTCCCCAGGAATGCCAAGGTCATGAAGGTCACTGGTTGAGTGGGAATGTCTACTTGACATAGAAGGTTCTTCCATTTCTAGACTGTGACTCATATGTGTCAAGTCTACTGAGCTTCCAGATAAGTGACTTGGATTGGTTCTTCTTTTAGCACCAGCAGCACTGACCATTCTTTTTTTAACACCGGCACCAAAATTGAAGAACCTAGCAACAAATTTTTAAAAAATTTTAATTTAAGAACATATTGTTTGTTTTTTGTTGGAAATGAAGTGTTCATGAAAACATACTATGAGTTAAAAGATGAGTCTTAAGGCTAAACAAGCTAAAGAATTTTATTGTTTCAAAATTTTAAAGATAATATAAATCATTTTCAATACAAGACAAACAAAAAAGGGTGTCTAAGTCAATATTAACTGGGGTAATTGAATCTCTAAAATACCAATGTGCAAAAATTTATGCACAACCAATTGAAAAAGTACCCAAACACTGTGCTATCCATGGAGTCGTACAGATAACCAAAAAGTGTCATTGTACTTGAGTAACAATAGGTACAATGCCTATCATAAATACATTTGAATACCCTTTGCATTAATGTCCGTCTTTATATTTAAATGCACCAATTCAATTGTTTCAAGGTCATGCCCAAGCCTGATTACAGGTGCCAATTTTTTGGATCAAAATGCAATAAAATACATTTATTTTGTCAAATTATGAGTGGTCAAAATTTGAATCTCCTAGTTTTAAATAAAAGTTTCAGTCTATTCTACTTATGCCTTCCAAAATATTCAGCTAATCAAAGTAATTATTATGTTAAATTAGATTTTTGAATAACTCAAACAAGTGTGCCTTTTTTATTTTCAGAGCAATATTTCCCAATTATTAAATTATGAAGTGTACATTTTGGATGCATCATTCACCAGTGTTGCAAACCTAGATGTGCAAAATTTTAGTTTATTCCTTTCAGTAGCTAGCAAGTATAATCCTGTCAGTAGTTATTGAGTATTTCTTTGTTCAAAACTGATGAATCATTATTACTTGTATAGGGTCTAACCTAAAATAAAATTAGAAATTTGGTCAATGTTCAAGGTCAAACGTTCTTTAAATGCCCTAGCTCCTCGGCAAAATCATCAATGAGATACATAAATGAGACAATACGCTAAAAAGCCAAATTATTATTAGACTTGCATCCAAACCAAAATTTTAAAAAAATGAAAACTATTTTTTAAGTTAGTATCCTGACAGTTTCTTTTGTGTGTGAAAAAATGAACAGATGTGTATTACTAAAAGACAGAAATGTATTTAAATACATATTTTTATATTTCAGTTTGATAAATTACGCATGTTTTTAAACTGAAGGATATGTTGGACATCAACATCATAAGAGCAGCCTGAGAATAATGAATGATATTGATGCATAATGGGTAGGAAAAGAAAATCTCCCTTGTAGGCTTAGAAATGCAACACAAAAGTGCACTCAATACAATCGAAAATATTTGGAAAATAATCAAATCACATATCAATTTCCCTGGAACCATATCAGATTAACAGTTTTCTACATCACCTTATTCAGCATAGAAATTAGGTCTAGTGAGCAATTTGGTTATGTGTAGTAGTGGATTCCAAAAGCATGAAAACAAGAATGGTCAATGGTTGTAGAAATGGTGTAAAAATAAATAAGAAAGTTAATGCCTATGCACATGAAATGTGCATTTATTTACAGTAGACAATATACAAGTTTTTTTTTATTTGACTCCAGTGAGATTAATCATAAAAGGTGTTCAGATACTTCTATAATGGACTACAATATACAGTCCAGTCACATTAATGTGACCACCACCCACTTTCGACGTCAACATGAAATAACCAATCACAAAACGCAGGTGGCAGCACATTCCAGTGTAGTGTATATAAAGGATTTCCTAGGGAATCGGAAAGCATTTCAATCGTTGGCGTCATACAGAAAAGTAGCAATTTATCCAACGTCCAAAAGGGCATGATTATTGGCTTTTGGGCCAAGGGTGGAAGCATTTCAGAAACGGCTAATTTTGTGAACTGTTCTCGTGTCACCATGGTAAAAGTATACCATGCATGGCAAAACGGCACTATCCAAAATCAGCGGCGTGGCACATATGGTGCACCACGAGCTATAGATAACAGAGGCGAACGAAGGCTACGGAGATGCGCTTGGGCAAATAGACGTGCAACTGTTGAGCAACTGACTGCCAAGGGGCTACCAAGAGTGTATCCTCAACAACGGTTCAGCAGACGTTGCTGCGCATGGGCCTCCGTAGCAGACGCCTGGTTAATGAACTTATGCTGACTGCTGTTCATCGGCGATGAAGGCTGAAATTTGCATGCCAGTATCACAACTGGACAACCACAGAGTGGCGACAGGTGGCTTTTTCCGATGAATCACGTTTTATACTCCATCAGACAGATGGACGTTGCAGTATACGGCGTGAAACGTCTGAAAGCAAACACCCTGCAACAATTGCCAGAAGGATCCAGGCTGGAGGAGGGAGCATTATGGTTTGGGGAATGTTTTCCTGGCATTCAATGGATGCACTCATCATTGTGGAAGGCACGATGGATCAGCACAAGTACGCATCTGTCCTTGCGGACCATGGCTACTACATGCAAATTATTTTTTCTCAGAATGATGGCATCTACCAGCAGGACAATGCGAGGTGTCATACAGCTCGCAGTGTATGTGCATGGTTCGAAAAGCACCAGGATGAGTTTACCATACTCCCCTGGCCAGCAAACTCACCGGATTTAAACCCAAACGAGAATCTGTGGGACCACCTCGATTGGGTTGTTCGTGCCATGGATCCTAGCGTAATCTAGCGCAGCTGGCCACGGCACTGGTGTCAGCATGGCTCAACATCCCAGTGAACACCTTCAGAAACCTAATTGACTCTCTTCCTGCACGTCTCGCAGCGGTCCGTTCTGCCAAAGGTGGTTATTCTGGCTTTTGACAGGTGGTCACATTAATGTGACTGGACTGTGTATATTGAGAAGTCAAATTATCACAACATACTATTTTCTGAAAAAAACCTAGTCCATAGATGTCTTAGGTACCATGACTGAATCGATATAAAAATAAGTTCTGATGGAACTAATAAATATAATTATAATTAGTCAAAAAATAGGTAGACATAATTGAAGTGGAATGAATAGTTGGAATATGAAGAATTGCTTTTAATTGGAATGGAACGAATATTTGAAATATGAAGAATTGCTTTTAATTGGAATGGAATGGGAAATGGTCATGTCCAAATATCTGTAGAATTTTTAATAATACCAGAATTACAAATTATGAGCCAGATGTAAAGAAGCTAACTGATGATTTGGTTGGACAGATTTTATGGAACAATATTTGACCAAGTTGCTCTAAGCCCAAGATACACAACATAAAGTTATGGACATAAACACACAAAGAAAATTTTACTAACACAGAAGAGAGATCTAAACTCAGAGTAAGTTACAGAAATCGAACCTTCACACTACAAAATTGATGATTTGGATAATCAAATAACACATTGAGATACAGTGAAACCTCTTTGAACGGCCACCCCTGCATAGCGTCGACCCCTCTTAACAGCCAATTTTTCGTGGCACAGATTTTTCGGTCTATAGACCTAAAAATAACCATTCGGCCCATAGACTTGTTAAAATAACCCCTAGCAACGGCCATCCAACCCCTCTGAATGGCCGCTGGGTGGGTTCGCCCATCCCATTTTTCGGGAATATCTACTCACTTCATGTTTCTAACCTTGAGCTAAAAGGCTCAAGGTCAGGTTAAGGGAGGTTCAGGTCTGTTAGATCAAGTTTAAGCGATTTGGAATGGCGTTTATCTGAGCATGTCAAGTGCATATGTACGACTTGCTTCCTATTGGCTATTAGCAGATTCCGATAATTTTGGAGCAAAAATGTCATTAATGCTTGCTTTATTAGTTGGTCAGTGATCTGAGTTGCAACGTTGTCGAAGTGCATTTTTCTAAATCTCGAGCAGCGCATTGAAGTTCTGCGTCAATATGAGAACGGCAAATCGGTGAGATAGTTAGCTGAATCTTTTAACTGCGGAAGAACGTAAATCAACAAAGTCAATAAAGGAAAGGATTTGATTTTGAAAGAGTACAAAGACTTCAAATTTTGTGGTGTCAAAAGGATGAGACATGAAAAGTATGTCGACATAAACAAGGCTGTTTTGAAATGGTTTAAAATTGTTCAGGCGAAGAAAATTCCCATCAGTGGACCTATGATTCAACACAAGGCAAAAAAACTTGCAGATGCTCTGGGAATTGAAAATTTCTCTGCCAGCAATGGATGGCTGGACAGATTCCACATACGGAATAACATCACCTTTCGATCACTGTGAGCATCAAAGCAGTTGATGTCGACCCTAGTTCATGTGAAGATTGGCAAGAGCATCTACCACTGATTTTGGCTCGATATGATGACAGGACATGTTCTAAATGGACGAAACGGGACTCTTTTTTTTGTGCTTTTCCAAATAAGAGTATGATTTAAAAATCCAAAGATGCCAGAGGTGGAAAAATTTTGAAGGACCAGCTAACTATTAGTTTTTGTGTGAGCACAACTAGAGAGAAAGAGAAGACCCTGGACATTTGGAGATCTCAAAGACCCAGATGTTTTAAAGGGAAAGATTTAAACAGTCTTGGTGTGTTGTGGTACGCGAACAAAAAAGCATGGATGACATCTATTTTTGAAGAATGGCTGGTAAACTTCCGACAAAAAAATGAGGAATCAAGCCAGGAAAGTACTCTTTGTGTTGGACAATGCAACGTGTCATGCGCACAGAGCTCAACTCACAAATGTCAAATGTTATTTCTACTCCCAAATACAACATCAAAACTTCAGCCATTGGATCATGGTGTAATAAAATTATTCAAGATGGAATACAGACAGTGCCCTCTGTGAGACGTCATTGCACATATGGATGGATGTGAAAGTGCTAGTAAACTTTCAAAGAAAATTTCTGTCGAAGATGCTCTTGACTGGATTAAAATCTCCTGGAAAAAAGCAGGTCAATAAGTGTTCACTAAATGTTTCGTTAGCTGTGGAATCAAGAGACAATTAGATTTATTTGACGAATCGATGGCGGAAGATCAATTAGCAGAGCTCTCGAAACTTGCTGAAATAGAATACGATCCCAAATCCTTCCAACACGAAGCAGCAGTGGAGTGCTTTGATGATAACGGTGCCGATTGGGAGGAATGCCTTTTGGTTCACGAGTCTGCCGAAGGTAAGCATTTTTAAATGCTTTTAATCAAATCTAAAATTAATTTGAGATTGATTTAAATTAACTAACTAGTATGTTGTGTGTACAAACGTTTTTACAAATGAATTTTTGTGCCTTTCAGACGTTAATTCCAACTCGGACAAGGAATTTTCCCATATAGTTGTAATCGTCAGCTAGCTAAACTTTCAACTCAAGCAACTTTGAGGAAAATAGATGAAGTCATCACAAATTCCAAAGCAATCACAAACGAATCGGTTAAAAATTTACTTTTTACACTGAAAACGAACTTGAAAAAATGGTTGTTTACGAGAAGAGTAAGAACTTAAAACAGTCACAAATTGTATCCTTTTTTTTTTAATTTAAAAAAATCATTAAAAAAGTATTATACTAGTAAAAAGTATTCAAACTTCATTTTAAATAAGAAATGTCTCAGACTTGTTTATATTAAGTATTACAGCAATTATCTTAAAATTGTAACGAAAACCCTTCAGTGCTGCCAAATTTTCTTGGAACAGAGGGGTGGCCGCTCAGAGAGGTTTCACTGTAGTATCAAAAATGTTTGATAACTTGGAATCAAGAGCAATACAACACCATAGAGACAAAAACAACATATTTACTTTTTCTTCTGAGCTGGGTGTAGTGAATTGAGAAGTAAGTCCCTATAATGAGTAGATCGAAGAAACCTTGGGTAAGTGTCTTTCTCCATAAGAGAATACACATGCAAGAGTGCAGTGTCAAATGTGTATCGTGATGGATTTTTCATGGCTTCGTGCACATGTTCTATTGTACTGCCATCTAAATTGACTTCACAAGGAGCATTCGGTGGAAGAAATTCACTGGAAAAAAGGTTTTTACAATCAACAAAATCGGTCAATGAAAAATTTATAAACAATAATATTAGCATTTAGTCAAAACTATCTACATAACACACAGTTGTAAATGCACTTAACTCACTTCATATGATTCACATAATTTTTTAGAGTAGATGAAAAAACTTAACTTTTACATCTATTTCATGACTTTAATTTACTAATTTGGTACATATTCACTTTGATCTTGATTACTTGACACATTTTTTTATTGTTTAGTCAGACAGGTAAAAAAACAGTCAAAGTAACAATAAATTCATAAAACAACCCACCTCTGAAAAGATGCCATGGGAAACAAAAGGGTGACATGGCTTCCATTTTCTCAAAAATATGTAAATCTCTTATAGGTGGAAAAATAAAGTTGTTTAAGAGAAGACCATTATTGACAAACTCCAGAAAATCCAATAAATAGGAACATTCCAATATCAAATAAAAAAAAATTATGTCAACATTGGCTTCATTACAGGTTGCAAGAACGAATGGCAAAACACACTAACTTTGGCATCTTATGTAGAGGTAACTATTTAAAATGCAGTTAAATATTTCTCATAAAATATCATTTGTTTCTAACAAGATAAACATATACTATATGGCAGGGCTCGAAATACCCGGGTGCACAGGTGCACTGTACACATGAAAATAAAATTGTGCACCTAATTTTTTCCCTCTAGGTGCACGCAATGCACCTAACGTTAGAAAAAAAGGGAAAGGGGGTGGAACGTGTTTTATGTTATTTTGATGTTTGGACAAAATATTAGTATAGACCTCTCTCGCTCTAAAGGAACGTAATTAAAATTCCTAATTACACACTATGCGAAAACATAATCGCTGGGCCGTAACGGGTTTATACAGGAGGAAGGTTTACTTGTGTCACTGCCAACAGAACTTTCCGATGATCGAAACATTTTCCAGATGGCTCTGTTGAAGTGACTGTTGCGACAGCCATACACAGGAGAAGGGAGAATTCCGATTTTTAAATATTTTTATTTACTATCTACTACGAACCCATATAAACATACCCAACTAATAAAGTAGTTTACATTACATTAATACTCTTATATTTCGTTTTTTTTTAATGTGTACCTAAAATATAATCTGTGCACCTAATTTAAAAACTTAGGTGCACAAGGTGCACCTGTATTAAAAAATCTATTTCGAGGCCTGCTATATGGACAAAAGTATTTGGACACTGCATGTTTTTCAGAAAAAGTGCCTTATTATTCTATTTAGTAACAGCCTTTAGTAACTAGGCCTTCCTTTTGCTTGTATTATAGCTGCAACACGTTGAGGCATACTTTCCACAAGTTCTCTATAAGTCTGGTCAGAAAAAACTCGGCATGCCATTTGCAAAGCTGTGAGAAGTGAGTGTCGTGAAGATGGGCATGCATGGCAGTGTCCTACTCGCTGCTCCAGTTCGTCCCACAAGTGCTCGATAGGATTGAGATTGGGGCTGTAAGCAGTCCAGTCAAGGAAATTCACCTCATTTTCAGGAAACCAGTCCAGCACACGTTTTGCAGTATGTTACGGAGCTCGATCCTGTTGAAAGAAGCAACCATCATCGCTGTAGTATTGCCATAGCATAGGCAGGGTCGAATTATCCAGAACGTCGAGACACGTCAGCGTTAATGGTACCATTAACAAAAAGCAATGCGCCATGTCCTAACCAGGAAAATCAACCCCACACAACAATGGATCATCCTCCAAATTTGTGCATGTCCAAATGCTATTGTCCATATAGTGGTATTTTCATAGTATATCTTGTAGTAAAACTCTTAATAGATATGTCACGTAAATACTTTTCATTACAGTTGACGAAAATTGGATGACATTTGATTGTAAGTAAAGTAAGACAAGTGCATATTCCAAAAGTATAGATAAAAATATTTACCGATCACTTTTGGACATGGAACATTTCTCAAATTAAAATTGTGAAAACAGACTTGCTTGTCCAAGATCAGGTCAATTTTGATAATTAAAAGATATCTCATCAAGATAAAACTGCGCTATTACCCCAAGAGGATCATCCTCCAAATTTTTGCATATCCAAATGCTTTTGTCCATATAGTAGTATTTTCATAGTATATCTTGTAGCAAAACTTAACAGATATGTCACGTAAATACTTTTCATTACAGTTGACGAAAATTGGATGACATTTGATTGTAAGTAAAGTAAGACAAGTGCATATTCCAAAAGTATAGATAAAAATATTCACCGATCACTTTTGGACATGGAACATTTCTCAAATTAAAATTGTTAGTGAAAACAGACTTGCTTGTCCAAGATCAGGTCAATTTTGATAGTGAAGAGATATCTCATCAAGATAGAACTGCGCTATTACTCCAAGGGAGAATAGAGATCCATATAGGAAATCTTTTTTTTCTTGCCTAGAACTGGTGACAGTTTGGAATTGGAGTCCGGCCACTACAATATGGTTTTCGATGTGAAGATAAACCACCAGGAGGGTTAAGAAAGGTTCTAACATATTTTAATGTAATATTAACAATCAGATGAAGCTACCAATCATGGGTAGACAGGAATCAACAACATGACAGGAAAAAAAGGAATACACCTCACATTCTGCATATGCATAGTAAAACTTAATTTATTTTAACAATTAAAAAAATATTCGTAAGAGATTACTTGTATATATCATGAACTTTCTTTTCAATGTCGGACTTGCCCCCTCTTCTTAACGATTGAACCGCTTTCCAGAATAGAATATTTTCATGGCTGTACTCTTTCCTTAAATAGCGTTCAAATTCTTTAATGCCAGTAGGATCATTCAATAAGTCTTCTAAAGAGATGGCCCATAGCTTCACTCGCTGCTCAGTAGGTACTTCAACCCTGAAAAACATTCATATCCAAGATACATCATTAGAAAGCAACTGATTTTGATAAATTTAAAGTGATGAAAAACGGTTAAAAAATGGATGGAAATAATTTATTTTTATTTGTGAAAACATTTTGTAAGAATGAGTGGTTTACAACATTTTTAATGAATATTTTTAAACATACATAGATACTTTTCGATGTGTAATTCTGCTAGTAGTTTATAAAACCAACATAATTTAGGGATAAAAATAAGCTTTTGTGAAACCCAGGTTCTTTAGGGTAGGATTACAAACTCTAAATTGGTGCAATCTTGGTTGAATATAGAACATTTGATCAAAATATGTTTGACTAATGAAATGATATTGCAAGATGAACAGAATGGAGCAGGCTGTCTGTACAACAAATATCTATGTTAGAAAAATGTGTACCCGATATGAAACCTCGTCAATTTTACATGGTTCCTATCCTAATTTTTTTAAGAAATGGTTTTATTGACAAATGTATGTCATGGAGTTTATTTTGTATTTTTGAATCTACTGAAAGAAATTTATTGCTTGTTTCAAACACTGTCTACTTATACTGGGACTTTTGTATTCAAAATCATTACTGTGCTTTTTGCTGCTGTTTAGTCTAAAGGCAAAATGACAGGGCATAACAAGTGAGTGTTAGCAGGTATGTATTTGCCTGCACTTCTGACTTAAATTTGTTTTGCATTTCCATCATCATGGTTTGTTGAATACAGATTTAGTGTAGTAAGGAATCTTAAAATAATAAGAGAAAATGACTGGAGATTTAAAGTTTCTGTTGACAAAATAGAGCCTAATATAGATAACTTAGTAGCATACTAGGTATTCTTCTCATAAGTGTATATTTTTAATTTTACTCATTTGATTGTTATAAATGACTAATAGATATAATGATTAATATTAATGACTTCTAGTGTGTTTATGTGCAATCAATTTTTGCTAATTCATTTTAATAAGTAGCTTTACAATTTAGCTCCCAGTTGTTTTTTATTTCAAAACTAGCTTTTAAAATTCTAAAATTATGAACCACATAAATATTTTGGTGATATTCAAAACTCATAAGCACAGACAGCTACATTTTAACTTTATTGTTAGTTGATACTGGGGAGTGCAAAAGAAAATTGTTTTGGGAAATATGGTGTTGGGCCAAAAAAAATGTGAGGAATACCTCTCTATATAAAAAAAGGTTACTGCAGCTGCTGTCGCAGGATTTAAAATCGCTTTTTTTTCGCAAGATTCTTAGACGTTTTCCCGAGAAAGTATGGATTAGAAAATTACGAAATTAACATAGTTTGTTCAAAATTGTACAGGGAACACGAGGAAGATTTTTTTTCTGATGCAGCTACTAATTTAGAGTTTATTAAGTGTTGAAGTAAAAAAAAAGAAGCAAAATTTCTAATGTGAGCGAGTAAAAAACGTACAAATTTTCAGTCTTCAACAGTGTTTTTTTTAGAGTATCTCTAAACGTGAATTTTCGCACCTCGTGGAGTTTCAATTTGGTTCCTATAATATATTTTGAAAAACGGGATACTTTTGTTACTTTTTTGTTAAAACTTGTCACGTCTATAGCTTGTTACTATTAGTTTTTAAATTTGAAGACCTCACAGGAAACCTTAGAATGTACTCTTTTTTATGGCACAATTATTTTTGAAATTGGTTAATAAATAAAAATTTGATGCAATCAAAAGTTGGTTAAACACACATTTCGTATTTTTTAGATTGCATTCATTCTTCTTCACGGAAATGAAGGTTACATTTTCTGACTGTTACGTTAGCAGATTAAAAAATAAAAATTAAACAACAAGATTACTATAGCAAATTATGTGCAATCAAATAGATATTACTCAACAGTTTATGGCTTTTAAAAATAGAGATGATGTAATAGAAGTATCTTACTCTCGGTTATTGAGTGCCCATAAAGTAGTATCCTCAGTTATCCAAGGATTGGAAGGTAAAACACCCGCAACAAAGGAATCAAATTCGATGTACTCTTGACAGTGATTTAGAAGGCTGAAATTAAATTTTTATATTAATTACAATCAATAAATACTTTGGTCAAACTATTTTTAAAACAATTTATTCAAGATTCCAAACATGACAAAAATCATTAAAAATAAAAAGAAAAGGAAACATTTTCAATTACTTCATTAAATAAACAAAATACACAAGAACTGCAGGATCATGGTAAAAATTAGTTCTTAAGTCAGTACTTTTGGATTTATATACCACATTAATAAGTTTACAAAACAAAACAAAGGTGTGAGCTACATCTGAATAGAGGAAGTTAATAAGCAATATTTGCACTAGAAAAGAAAATTTAAAAATAAAAATCCAGATTGCATTCAAAAGGCTGCTTTTGGAACTACAGAAAATCTCTGAATGGTAGTGTATGCTCTACAGATATTTAAAAATTATTTTATTTTATCGGTTCAAACAGGATATTGCATTTTTAATCTCTATCCAATAATTCTATAACCATTCAGATTCTGCAGCTCAATGCAGTATAGCATTCAATCTAATTGGCCAATGAATCTACCATCATATTGACAGCTTATAAGTCAAGCACACTAAGGCATGAAACACAGTTCTGAGAAAACGAACATGGTCAAATTCTACTCTCTATGCCAAATTCATAAGGTTTCTCCAGAAGAAATCTAAACTTCATTCAAAGAAAAACTTATTTCAAGAACTTCACCAGTCTAACAATCCCCACATTCTGGTTTAGAAAATCAAAAAAGAAAACTTCATATCGTGAAAATTTTGACTTTGTGTACATAACTTATGAGTTGATGATCTATTCTGAATGCCTATTGATAGATGCTGAAATTGGAATTGAAAAACAAGTATATTATGTTTCATGCCATTTCCAACTGTACAAATAAGGCCTATTTCTGTGCTATGTACGTTTGTGAAATATGGTTTTGAATTTCAGACATAATCCCTGTCAGCTAGTTCATTATCAAATTAACTTTTATTTAACCAATT
The DNA here is from genome assembly GCA_947359465.1 of Metellina segmentata. Lineage (NCBI taxonomy): Eukaryota > Metazoa > Arthropoda > Arachnida > Araneae > Tetragnathidae > Metellina > Metellina segmentata. Next base: position 64,701,502 of record OX375874.1, on the reverse strand, counting down.
ATGTTACAAAGTATTGTTACTGCATGCCAATATCTCTGGTTACTGCACTGTCATATGTTTTTATCTGCCTTATTATTGAAATACAGTGAACCATGTATTTGGTAGCCGCATTACATATATTCTTTTTAATAAAACAAAAGTTCACTATCCAATAAATTAGAAAATTTGAGCAATTATGGTAATGGTAATTTTTAATTAACGTCGTACTAGAGCAACATAACGGGCTATTGACGATGGTCCTGGATCACTGTCAATAGCCCCTTGTGTTGAATTATGTAAGCAATTATGAAGGATGAAATATATTTAAGTAATGCAAAAAGGATTCTACTAAACTAATAAAACTGCTGTAGTTTGCAAGATGTTACAATGCTCATGATAAGGGCCAGCACCAAAGATGAGACATTGGCCGATACAGCAGTTGTACCTTGAAGGATATAAGAATAGCGACAGTTATATCTATCGGCCTCAAAAGGTTAAATGAATAAAAAAAGTAACCCCAGATGTTATGAAAACTTGAGTAGCTTGGATAATAAATTTAGTGATGATTGCACATTCATTGTTGACAAAATTTATAAATCAGACAATCCAATGTAATCCACATCTGGGGTTACTTTTTTTATTGCTCATTTAACTGTTCATCTTTTATTATGTTTGACCCTATCATATGTATACATATAAACAGCATAGAAATCTTCATTACGTGCATATTGGCACATGGTGACAAGTATCACAAACAAATAAAAATCAACTTCTACAAGATTCAGTCAGTTTTGAATGTTGCATGGTTTGTGCTATAATAAAGGTCAACTTTCAATATGTCTATGGATTTAAAATTTTCCTTTAATGCATATTTAATCTTTTTTTTTTTTTTTTTTTTGGCTTAGTACTTATTTTTTTATTTTTCATATGATTTATAGATGTGAGATGTATTAGACCCTTTGGAGTAGGGGTCTAATACATCTCCCCCTCTACATGGGTCATATACATGGGTCCAATGCAGTCCCCCCCCCCTCTACATGGGTCGACTTATTGACTTACTTTAAGCATAGTTTAGATGCTTGATTTTAGTGTGATGTTGCTAAAAGTGAAAGACAATTGTGTGCCTTTTTGTCATTTGGATGTTTATTTTTTGAAAAAGAAACTGTTGTTTATGTTCTCAAAAACATCAGTGCTTAGAGATAATGTCGTTTTTGAGACAACTGCCCTTAAATGGTTGCTAAAGGTAGACTATGGTTGTAAATTTAAAATGTTGTTGTTAAAATGTTAAATGTCACATCACAAAATAAGTTAACAATAATTCATACAGTAAAGAGGACATATATACTGTACACTTCCTCACAATATTAATTTCTCCACTCAAATTCAATGAAAATTATCAATTTTTGTAATTTATCAAAGCTGCAACAAAAATTGAATACTTTTAAATGGACATGAAGAAAAATTAACTGCTATAGGGACTATACAAAGCTGATCTTTATCCTAAGGTGATATATTGTACGTAGTAAGTAGAATAAACTCCTTACAAGTAACTCCTTCAAGCAAGACACTTAATTCTGAAAGTGCTTCTTAGGTGAAGGCAGCAACTGATAAGCATCCAGAATCAACTAAACAAAAAGCGTCTTTAGATCATGGCCCAAGGCCAGGTAGCATTGTTCGCAAGTATCTGGAGAAATTTATCTAAGAGCTTGGGGTGAGATGCTCTATAGCATCAGCATTTATTCACCTTCAGATATCTATTAACTCTTATCCAGATAATAATTTGGCAAGTAACCATTGAGAATTTGAAGACTTTCCAAAACTACAATGAGTACTGCTGAATATAGTTTTGAACAACATTGAAATTTTGCTCTGAAAGAAGATCATTCGAAGCGTAGCTTTATAAAGTTTCGTGATAAAGCCAAGTGGACTGTTACAAATAGTAATGAATAGATTATAGGAATGTATTGAACAAACAAAAAAATTCCTAACTTAAAAATATGCAGCAAACTTTCAAAACAGGGCACTATTAGTTACTCTCAGTGAATGAGAATTATCTTATACATTATATAAAAATAAGTTTTTAAAAGAATTTAAACCAGCTACACTATTTAATTTAGCTTTGAAAAGAGTTTTTTCACTTTTTTATTTGAATAGATATATTCATAACACACCAAGCATAATTAATCAAACCTCACCTTTCAATGACTTGCGAGGATTTAGCCCGTGGTCGATTACGACTTTGCAGTAGCAATGCTCTCTGAAATAAAAATCAGATTTTAGAACAATTTACAATGAAAAACAAATTTTCTCATAAAATGCTGCTTTCAAAAACTTACTTCTCTTTTCAGATCATCAATAGTTTTTTTCTTTACTTTTCTACTTGCAAGAGGAGTTTTTTCTAGGCAGCTGATAGCACCAGGCTAAAGACATAATTACTATACTAAGTAATGAAAACGTTAAAATTTAAACTGTGGAATAATAAACAGCCACTACAAAACAAATTTCTAATGGCGCAAAAAAAAATTTTAAACCCTACAACATGAAATTTTAAAATCTCATCTTTCAAAGGGGGAATCGTTAAATTGTTATTAAAAGCTAACATTAAAATTGAATTCAAAAACCATATTTTTACAATATATACTATTCTTTTAAAACAAATAACAAAATATACAAGAAAATTTTTACTATCTAAGAAAGTAAGATTCTAATTATAATTTACATTCTAATTATTTAAAATCCAATTTATCGGGGATAATATATTATGATACTATACTTGGTCATTTATAATTCCAATAATTAATATAAAACTTCAATGATCTAAAACACTTTCCAAAGAACAATGTAACTTCAAATGTTTAGGTTTACACTAATTTTTGGCTGTTAAAAGAATGGAATTAAACTCAGAATAATAAATATTGAAAAATGTGAGATGCAATTTATTTGAAGAATGAATTCCAAGAGATGTGAATCGTGACGTACCTGTTAACAATGGCATTTCATAATACGTATTAACATAGGAGGATGAATAGAAAAATTTAGACTGATCTCATACAAGAACTAATTTTAAAAAAACTAAAATTTAACCTTTTTGGGTACTATTGACCACTTTTGGTATTGTCATATGCATACAATATTAATAGCATCCAATATTAATTATATATCTCTATTAACTGAAAAATACTATATTAACGGCACCCTATCTCTACTATTAGAAAAGGAAGTGTTTCTCTGTGTGTATGTATGCAGTGTCCTGATGAATCTATGGCACTTACAATAATGAAATTTGGCACACAAGTAGCCCTATCTTTTTGTAAATTTAGTGTCCAGCGGAATGTTAAAATTTAATCTAGAATATCTTTAAATTATTTTTTTAGTTTTTCCCTCCATTTTACTTTTTGCAAAACTGACGTCGTAACCCCTTGATTGAAGAAAGCAAAGGAGTTTACGTTTTTCGACCTTTGAAAATGCACCAAGTTATGACATCACTCAAGGAGCTGACATCTGAAGAAAGGACAGATTCTGCGTTTTTCATCCTAATATCTTTGGAACCATGCCAAATTAGGAGAAAAACAGCTTTGTTTTTTTTTGTTTTTTTTTTCCTAATTTGGTATCTGGCTTTTTTTTTTTTTTTTTTTTATTAGCGGATTTCCGATTCTAGTGTATTTTAATTTACGTTGTTGATTAGTACAGCTTGCTAGCGATTTCAACTTTGTCAAGGGCAAAGACTATTTCAGGTTTTCTATCGTCAAAATCGTTAAAGATAGTAAAAACAATGGATTTTAAATCTGCGGAAAATTTTACACTAGACCAATATCTTGCATGTGATTTTCTTTAAATAAATATTTTTTCAATTCTAACCTGTGTCATGTTGGGTAGAGGTAAGACTGAGTATTAATTTTTTTTTTTTTTTAATGTTTAAAGTATCAGTAAGAATTAATGTGCTTAGCCCATTTTTTTTTTTAATTTTAATCTAAAATATTTTTTAATTCATTTATTGTTTACGAAGCAAGCCAAATGGGAATATTTCTGTGCTCCGTAAGCAAAATGTTATAAGTTACTTTTCTCAAAAAATTGACAAAGTCCCATCCTGGAGTCTTTTTTGTTAATGTTTAGTGGGTGGCAAAATGTTGCAAGTCTTTTTCTTTCAGTTTATGAGAAAACAAAGGTGGGAAAATTGTAATAAATAACAAACAACAAAACCACATGTTGAATCTTGAATTTTAAAATTGCTGTCACGAAAAATTAAAAAAGTGACATAACATTTTGCCATCTGAGCAAAGATTTAATGTATCCAGCACAATTTTGAAATTTTAATTTAAAATATTTTTAATTCATTTACTTATTACTAGTCACTTTGAAAGAACTAAGACGAAAATAATTGTCACGGGCAACTCCGTGCTGGCCATGCAGTGGCTAGTTATTTTTTTATATTTCTATTAAATGGTCAATTGTTGCTTTTTCTTCTGTATAGTTATATTGTCTCACCTACCTACTACATTAACGTTATCTGTTATTATTAAATTATATATTTATAAACTAAACTCATGGGTTTTTCTTCTGTATAGGTCATTTCTATATCATAAAACAATATGCTGTTGTGAAGCTTTAAAATAACAAAAACGTTTCAGTTCCAATTACAGCATGAAATAATACATTTATGCTAAAAATAAAAATGCACAATTAATCTTTTGAAGTTCGAAAAAACTGTGTGATGTATTCTGGGGAAAATGGAAAAAAAAAGAACAAAACATGTCTAAAAATGTCTGCTTGAAGGTCTAGACATCAGAGCTTGTTGTCTACAATAGCTTATATGTACATCCATGGACTTGGCAACTTCTTATGTGGTTTGAATTGGACTGTTGGTTCATCCTGTGCTCATTTCTTTTTTGCTTTAAAACTGTAACAATATTGGTTTTTCCTTCTAGTGATTTGACCTTATGAAATGGCAGTCTGACAAGATAATGATTCAACTATCATACTTTTTCGTACTTTTTGGACTGTTGGTTTATCTCCTATATCCTTCAAATATAAAATGGCATAAAAATACCAGTCACATAACTTGAAATAATCATTTTACATTTACATTATAACACTAAAATCAGAAGCACATGCATATAAAAAATATAACAAAATATGCATAATGAAATGAAGAGATTTAAAAACAGATTATTCAGGGAACTTTTAACTGTTTTGAATGCAGAGTGAGATTTTAAAGAATGGATAGAAATCACCCTTACTGAACTCAAAATATTTAACTCTTAATGCCAAATTTTTACACACAGGAGTTTTGCAAAATCTCTGCCTAACAGCATAACTTCCCAGACTGTGTACAAGAAATATTAAGGAAGCTATATCAATTTTCACCTCCAACTCTAGTTAATCATACTAGCACTTTTAATGCTTATTTGTGCTCTGGAAATGTTTACTTGAATAAGTTAATATTAAAACACTAAGTGAACTTGAGTTTTCTAATCATACTTATTTTGGTGTGACAATGGTAGGTGTTTATAATCCTACCAAAATAACTCCCAATAATGGGCAATCATGTTGCTTATTAGTTGTTACAGAGATTTCGCATAAAAACCTAATCACAGTGGAACTTAAGAATAAAATTTATTATCTGTTACAATGGGGTTTTAACTTGAACAGAAAAATTTAATAACAAAATCAGACTAGGAAATTTACTTACTGGTGGTCTATGTACACGCCAATATGATTTTTCTTGGCTGTCAAGAACCAGTTTATCCCCTTTTTTCTTATCTTTTGCTAAACTATAACAAAACAAATTAAAGATTATATTTCCTTTAAAGAATGGGCTTGCTTCATAAACATGCAAATATGTAACATCGATACTTTTAATGTGGAGTGCACACACCCCATTTATATTATCAAACATCTTCAGTTTACTAAAATTGATGGACAAATTTAGTTACTGGGAAAACCATGTAATATTATATTCATTATTTCTCTTAAAATTGCATGTGCAAAGTTTTTGAATTGGAATTTCTACTCTTGTCCCGCTCCAGAATTCATCATGAATATATCAGCTGTTTTTCTGTAATAGAATTATTCTATGAAGTATCATATAATATATAAGGTCCTTTGATCATGGTTAAAAGCATTTCCTGACCTGTCAGAATTGCACATGCAGCAGGTCTCTCCTGGTCACCTCCTTGCTTATCTTGGATTGTCCATGGAGGATCTGAATTTTAATCCTTTGCTTATCATGGACCTTTTGCAGGGACATGAACTTTCGGATTTGGTCTAGCTTGTTTAGACCAAGTGAGATAAGAAACAGACCTAGATAGATTAGTGGGTTTGATGTTCAGATGCTCAGATAAAGGTGCTGGGTTTAATCCAGTACACTGACCTCAGAAATGCCATCATGTACATGCCACAAATGTGCATATTATATCTGTAGGCCAGTAAGTCCTGACCTATGAATAGGTAATGAAGGAATACAAGTGAGCCTCTATCTAAATAAGGTAGATAGCCTTGGCAGGTGGAGTCTCGCACAATACCTGGGTTAATACAAAACCTATGATCCTGATAAATTAAAAGCTAATAATGAAATGCCAAGAGCCTGATACTTGAAAATATATACTGAGATCAAACTAAGTTTTTCCCATTATAAGGAAGTATTAAACAAATCATATGCTTAATGCTATATTACAAGGGCCGGCTGATAAGTAATGTAGTCGCAAGTAGTTCGGAAATGAAAAGAAGTAATCAAATGAAACAAATATGGCATAAAAAAAAACATTTTAAATGCTACAAAATCTTAGATTTATTTTTCCATGTAGTCACCATTTACAGCAGCACATTACTCCCAATGGTGATCCAGTTGTCCCATCCCATCAATGTAGGATATAGGTAGTCTTTCCTTCATCCAAGACCTCACAGCATCTTTCAGTTCATCATCTGTGGTGAAATGAATACCTTAAGACCCTTCTTTAAATGTGGAATAAAGTGAAATTTGAAGGGTGGCAAAACTGGTGAGTATGGAAGGTGTGGAATGGGTTTAAATTTCCAGTTCACAAGAGCCTCGGTGGTTGCCCGAGAAGTGTATGCCCAAACATTATTGTTGCAGAATTAACAATGTAACACACAGAATTCATGGCCAACCCAGCTTGCAGGTAGTCAGTCCTGTAAACGTGTTTGGCATCTCAGAACACAGTCAAAAGAATGTTTTTTGCAGAAGGTTGTGTTTTTATATTTTTTTTTTATTGTGTTGAACCATAGTGCAGGTATTCCATGCTCTCCATTTATCTTCTGCAGTTTCATCACTAAAAACAGCTTTTAGTCACAATGAATGTCACTAGCATTCACTTTTTCTGCTGTCAAAAATTCATTCTCTGCATGTTGTTTTAGATGCCTTGACGTAGCTGGCAAACTTGACTCCATAACAATGGCAACTGACAGAAAATGAGAGGGAGTGGGTCAACGACCTTTGGAACATTCGTCATATGAAAATGTAGCTATAAGATGGCAGCATGCATCAGGCTGTACAGTGTTTTGTTTCTCTGTTACTTGCGATTGTGCATTACTTATCAGCCAACCCTCCTAGTTACATTATTTCTTAAGTATGCATATGGCCTTGTAGTTTTCTATTCATATCAAAGCAACCTTTTAAAATATAAAACACTTTGTGAATCCAAACATGCAACCAATATATACTACTTTGTAGAGAAAAATGAGTTTATTCATGGACTTATATTTTCCTTTGTGCACAAATCTAATGTATCTTTAGATCTATGGATACATTAGATTCATTCGTTAGATTTGTCATTGCAATAAATTGTAATTTTTTTTCTAATTCTAAGGAAACAATTTTATGTATCATTCAGTCATTCCTATTATTATCTTAATGTTAAACTTTTTTTATACAAATAAAATTTTATTATTGTATATTGTCTTCTGTTATACTTCATTTTCAAATGTGAAAGTTGAAATAAAGTTAATAATAGAAATCAACAATATGAACTCACTTGACTTGTTCTTCTGCTTGTAAAGTAATGAAATCCCACTTGTGGCATAGCAGTTTTTTTAGCCGAGCCAAGGCCTCCTACAGGGAGAAGTAATCAGTTGAAGTATGCAGTAGGTTTGTAATGGAGACACAAATAATATATTTAAATACATACTTGTTCATAATCTTCTAAACTATGTTTTTGCTTGTTCTTCATAGATCTTTTTAACAGATAAATAGCTACAAATTATAAGAGTAAAAAATCAGAATTAAATATAATTTGCAATATCAACTTACAAAGACAACTAAAATTATGGAAATTTATTCAGTAATAATCTTCTGAGACAACCTCATATATTGAAAAAATTTTCAAACAATAAGTGATCAGTATTTTTTAAACAGTTATTAATTCTCAAAGTTTTCTTGAAATAAATAACATTTACATGCATAATTTATTGCAATTTTAAGTACATAAATATGTCTGTCTCTCAGATTATATTTGACTGTAACCCCAAATTATTTTTTAATTCCCAATAGAAATTCCACATCAAATTTACTACCAAATACAGACATCTGGCGAGCGTAAGCGAGCAGGGGGCGGAGCCCCCTAGTTATGAAAAAATTCACAAGATTATCTTGCAAATTTAAATACAGTATTCCCAATAAAGTTTAACCACTTTAAACATTACTAACAGGAAGACATCACAAACTACAGAAATAAATTTAGCTTTCATCATTGTGATGCCAGAATTTATAAAGTAATTTCTATCATAGTGGAGGCACAGATAACTATTATAATTTATTTAATGAAAAATTGTTTTAAGATTCCAGCACTTTATAGTGCTAAAATGCCAGTAGAGAACACTTTGAAACATTAATTCTTATACTGTAAACTTAGGAAAATTCAACATTTTACAATTAAACACTAAAAACAAAGAAAAACATAACTTATTTATGAATGGTTTTATAACTAATAAGCTATGAAATAATAATAAACACACTGATTCACAGACTAGTACAAAATTATAAATGCCACTGAATCAAGGATCAAAGTGACCTAGTTTAAATATAGGAGTATCATTAAAATATGTACCATTTATCAAAATTAAATTTTCAAAATGTTTAATATGAACGAGTAAGAATTTCCATATTTAGAGTGAAGTGGTAAAATAAGCAATGCAGCGAGTCAAAAGTTGTAGATGTAGAGAAGGGCTGACCCTAAACCGACTACCTCATATGGGCCCCACTTCAAGGGGCTCCATCATGCAGCAAATTTAAACAAATTAGCAAAATTAGAAGCATTTAATTGTATATTGTTATACCTATATATGTTGCCATATTCACCAATGTACAAATAATGTTGATGTCTGTGCCATGCATGTTAGTGAATTATACATACAGACAGACACTAAAAGCAAGTAACGTTTCAATTCAGCCCTGAAAGTTTTGCATTCTGTCATGGATAAATGTGCTGCTTCTCTTGTTACTCTTTTATGGATTAAACAAGAACACTTTTGATGCATTGATGGAAAACATACATTAATTGGGCTAAAACATTGCATGAATGCTATTAAATAACATGTATTTTATATAATAGCATTCATACAATGGTATATCTCTACTATTATAAAAGGAAGTGTTTGTTTGTCTGTTGCCGCAAAATACTGACGATTCAATGGCACTTACAGAAATTAGATTTGGCACACAGGTAGTCCACATTTTCTGCAATTTTTGGGTCACAGCGAATTTTAAAATTCAATCTAGAACATTTTAAAATGAATTTTAATGAAATTTAATTATTATTGTTTTCTTTGGAATGACAACCGCATAAAGATACGACAGATTCTAAATTTATTTTTCCTGTTTTCATTTTCATTTTGATCAGAAGAATGATTTCCCAGATTGCATTTTCTGCCCTTTGCGTTAAAAAAAAAGAAACAGATTACATTTCTTGTCCCATTCCATTTCCGGGATGAAAGCAAGAAATAAAAAACACATTGACTGGGATTGTTAAGTTTTTTTCCGTTAAATCGGAATTGCTAAAGATAGATTAAAAATTGCAACGGATTTGAAATCGGCAGAAAATTTTTCTTTAGATTTATACCTAAAAATATGATTTTCTTTAAATAATTAATTTTTAAATTGAATATATCTGCAACGGATTTGAACTTCACGGAAAATTTTACACCAGATTAATACCTTATACCACGGGCAATGCAGGGCTAGCCACGCAGTGGCTAGTAGGCTATATAAAAAAACCTTAATAAGTCGTCAGATGGATATCTCGTCACAATGGATAAGTCATCGATTTTCTTCAGTCCTGTCAAATACTCATGGAGGACAATGTAATTAAACCCTTTTTTACATGTCGCAAATTCGAATGTTACCACCAGATAACTCACCACTGAGGAAAGCTCTTTAAACATGCCTGGATTGTGCCTGATTGGCAACCAAAATAAAGTTGAAAATGAGGACTCTGTGTGGCTCTAATTGTTAATTCAATTTATTGGAAATAGTAAATTAAAGTAAATGTACTATGACTGTCATGACTACACAGAAAACAAAACATCGTTGCAGTATATTCTCAGCAGTATATATATTATAAAGGATTTAATTATGGAATTTTTAGAATTGTGAGAGTAATGAAGGTGAAACAATCCAACAGTACCTTACATCAGTACAAGGTCTTACTGATGATAAACTCACAATATTAAAAGTTTTACAGAAAGTTAATTTACTAACAGGTAATCGTTTCATTCTAAATTACTTGGCTTTATAGTATCGTATTAAAAATTATTTTTAATAAAGTATTAAAGCTTAAAGAATGTTCTAATAAAACTCAAAAGAGGTAAAGTTAATCTTTTTCATTGTATTCATAATTTCTAGTACTTCCATAGATTTCCAGTACTGTTATGAATACCATGATAAATTTAAAATTTATAGAATCATTCCAGTAATGCATATTAAGCACATTAAATGGTGGCTCCTCTAAAGGTGTCAAAATTTCTTGGTTTTATTGAGTGATGACATAACGAGGTTTTATTGCATATTTAGTTAAAATGATATAACACAGGATTAATATTAATTAGTTACTTTCTAACCCAAAATAATTAGAGCCATAAACTACTTCAGACACATAATTGAGTACACATTTCAGAACATTTTTACAAAACTGCCAAAGTTTTAATTTAGAAAAAAAACTTACCATAATCTGTGTTATCTGGCTGGTGATGTGATGGCCAGAAGTAAGGAGCCTAAAAAACAAGAATATCTCCGCTAAGGTAAAAAAAGGAACATAAAATGCTTTTCAAAGAATGTAATAAAAGTTGTGTTCCTTATAATATCCTACTACATAAATACTTTTGGTGTATTAATACTCTTCCCAAAGAACATTACTCGTAAATTGTACAAATTATGTCTGCAGGGATAAGATTAGAAATCAACCATCATTTATAACGCTCTTACAATTTAGTAAAATAATCTGTTTTTCTAACTTTTACTACAAAGAAAAGTGAATAAATCTCATGAATTCGTTATACCTTAACATTAGGTTGGTTGGGATTTAATGGCACAAAGGTCACATTTGGTCAAGCTGTACCAAACATCAAGTAAATGGACATACACATACAATGAAAGTTATACATAAAAGAAAGAAATACACCCAGTGAGGAATCGAACCTGCAAAGCACAGGTTGCTAGTGCAATGGTCAAATCCACAGAGATCCCTTTAACTGAAAACTCAAATGATGAGTAATGTTTGTATCCAGATTATTTTATCAATATTAATCAAGACAATACTTGTACCCACTGTTAGTTAAAAGGACAATTAAATCACTCAAAACTAATCATATAAAAACCATTCTAAAATCAGTGATATTGAAATATTTGCACTGCCTATAATTGTAATTATGTAGCCCTTGTGTAGCAAAAAGTGACGGTGGAGTAACAAACTAATTTAATTGTGTGTCTAACATGTGACTACATATTTTGTTTTACGATGCCTTGAACAGATCTAACTAATATAGCAACAATGTACAATATGAGCCAACTATTATTTTTTTCTATGAAAAAATTCACCAGGAGAGAAAACATGAGCATACACATCTACATAATTCAAGCGAATGAGCCTCAAAGAACAAACAGGTGCTTCAATACATTTCAATAACATGACTATCTCCTGTGACAGCTCCACTAACTGCCATGAGGAAACTAGACCTCGTATCTTTCATGTAATGGTCTAAAAATGATGTCTGATGCTTAAATTAACTAATTGCAAAATCTGTGTAAGACAACAACAATTGGACACTTAGATATTAAGTAGCACCAGAATGAGATGTATATGCATTCTAATCATGTTTTAAGAAGCTAGCAACACGCAAAGAGCAACCTGCCAATAACAGAAGCATCAGCCAGTATCTGATTATTTGTTATTTTTATGGATATTTTTCATGCAGCATGGCACTGTGAGCTTCAATCTAATTGTTTTAGAATTACATCACTACATTGAAAATAATGCTGTCTAGCCATTTTGTATCAATTCTCTTCTGGTACTCTGAGTTGCAGGCATTACAGGCTCAATTCCTGTAACTTGCCTGTGTATTTCTCTCTTTTGTGTCAGAAAAACTATCCTTGGGCATGTCCATTGTCAACTGTCTAGTGTTCAGTGCAACTTGTTGAAATGTGACTCTTGTGTCATAGAGCTAAAATCCAACCAATGTCTTGATATTCAGTTTTCATTGTTTAGCAATGAAATCTAAAGCCATTTATACACAGAACAAAAATTAAGGTAAAATCATTGAATTTCTTTTTTATATCATTCTATATCTTGTTGTCTAGTAACGTTTTCAGTTTTACCTCATGTAGAAAAATTGTTGCAGTATACAGAAGTCTTTACTATTTTAATTGATACCATTAGTTAAGCGTATATCACAGTAAAAAAGGCTCTGAAAAATGTTTCTACAAATTATAAAATTTAATTTTTTAGATATATTTACAATTTTAAATATTTTTCTTACTTGAAATCTATAAAGAGAACCATCATCTTTAATAGCGAGAGATCTAGTATCACCCACAGGAAAAAAGTAACCATGTTGGCACAGTAGGTTGGCTAAATGAACTGCTTCTGCCAAAGGACACAAAGAGACTTTAAAGGAATAAATATATTTGCCAATTATTTTTAAGTAGGACACAAAGAAATACATTGGAAATATGTATCCCAGGAGAATATATTTATAATAAGACAGTATTTTGAAAATAAATCTTTCATAAGCTTACATTAAGACAATATTCTAATGTTCAATAACATTAAATTTTTTTAAGTTATTGATAAGTAAAATTTGAGCATAATACGAAAAATGTTTTGTTTATTGCAAACAACATAGCATTTAAATAAACGTATAAACTTCCAAAGAGTAAACTTCTACGTTGAACAAGTTTACAATTTTTAGGGCACATCATGTCACTTTACATCTTCAGAACTGATCTAGATAACATATTGATAATTCACTAATTGCCAGTCTAACATGCATGAGCTATCATTGGGACTGTAACTGTAGTGTAATCTTGCAAGATCAGAAAATCTAGACCAGAGATTTCCCTTCAGCTCTAAAACAATATATTTAACAAAACATAATGTAGGGGGCAAATTTCATTAGGATTTCGATGGCTGCCACAACAGATCATTTACTATGCTTCCATAAAGAACGTGGGACACAGTCTTAATTATTTTTAAATGAGGTCTTCTTGCCAAGAGTCTCTAACTTCCTGAGTATAGCTATGTAAACTTAAACTTATATATATAAACTAAAACTGAATATAGCTATGTAAACTTATTCCGTGTGCCTGGATCCATGCACAATGAATTCCCTTTCCACATCAAATCCATTGGTTTAGATGAATGTGTAATGATGCTCCCTTCAGTCTTGTAATAGTAGAAGCTATGTTGATGTGCTTTTATGAGCATTAACAATTAAAGGGTATGTGACATTTGTTTACATTTTGGGATTATTGCAGTTTTGAAGTTGCCACAGGATGGGGTATGATTTGTATTGACAACTAATTTTAGAACCCCAGACTAGTGTTGAACCCAGAACTAGTGTGGATACCTACAACACCAACAATCCCAAACTCCTTCCAACTCAACTAGCAAAAATACCAATGGCTTTGCCAAATATCTCGAAACAATAAAAATATCACATAACCCCTTTTTCCAGTCACCCCTTCAATTGAGGGGAATCTAAAGCCTCCTTTGTAGCAGTGATGGCTGGTGTCTCCTCTTCTGAAAGCGACTCCAATATATTTTTATTTACCATTTGGTTATTAGCAATATTACGTTCTGTTATATGAGGAACATTCGGAAGAACCTCCTGAAAATAACCACGCAATTTGGCAATTTTGAAAATATGTCTTTTACTGAAAATATCAAAGCATTTATATGATAATAATACTCAGCAAGATGGAAGACCATGAGCTTTATAAGTGACATGCAGAACCATCACATAAAAAGATTTATGCAAATTCTGGCTAAAGTCTCCAGCTTTTAGCGTAAAGGCATTAGTCACAAAAGGCTTAGACATGTATATCATTTCACTGATAATGTGTAAAAAGATTCCCTCTTACACTTTTGTGGAAACCGTAATAGTCAGAGTAATGCAACAAAAACCATTACACTTTGACCTTGAACATTTCTGCTCAGTTGCGATCATAAATTTTTCTAAATTTTTTCTCGTAGTATTTTTGATAAATACCAACATAGGATGTAATAACATGATTTTGCAAAGATATTGTATTGACTTGAAGCATTCACAGAAATGTGATTGCATTAACTAGGGATGTTGTACATAGTAAAATTTAGTTCATGTTCCAATTTTCTGGAGTTCTGCTTCTGTCCACAAACAGAAAAAAGCAAACTTCACAATATCTGACATCTAAATGTTGTGCACCAATTTTTATTAATTGTTACAATCTGGATACATATATAAGCTTTCCGTTAGTACTTCAAAAATTTCAAAGTTAAGAATAACCAAGTTTTACGCTTTTAAAATACTAAAGGTACATTACCCACTTCTCATATGCTTGAAAAAATAACCTTCTGAAGTAAAATTCTTAGCTTCTTGAATCCAGCTTTTTTTGTATTGTGCTTCTAGAATACTGGACTTTTGGCATTTTCAGAACATTAGGTAGAATTGGTAGTTTTAGAAATATCAGGTAGAAAATTCACGTTCAAATTGTTGACCAGGGCAAATATTAAAAATTGGAATGAAAATAGCATGATACAGAATCAAACATGGATGATATTGAGCTGATTGGCTGACTGAGATTTTATTTTTACAGTAGTTGACTTTTTGTTTTAGCTGTATCTTTTTGTAGCAAGAAAATATCAATCTTATGTTACTGTAAATAACTCAACATAGACAAGTGTTTATTATCTGGTAATTGTGAATTCAGGTCTACTTATGTGTATTATCAGCCTGCCCTTTAATTATATTAGAAGATTGATTAAATTTCAAATGTAGCTAATAATGAACATTATTAAACATGATTCAAAAACAAATTATAAGATTAGATACACTTTTGGACTGAACCAAAACAAAGTTACAACATTAACTTCCAAAACTAAACACTGATTACAACTGAAAGATGTAACAGTTCACAAGGTTTTGTCTAAATCAAAGAACTTACCCATTTCTTCAATGTTGAGTCTATCCATTAGCCATTCCACAAGATCATAAGCTAAAGGGAAAGTAATTTATGATGTTTTAATAAGAAAGGAAAACATTTTTTTAATACTAAAACATACACAATAGATTTTTTCTCTTTTTAGAAATTTAATTTTCACAATAATTGTAAGATAGACTTGTCAAGAGAAGATTAATATTTCTGCACAAAAATACATTTTTCAACATTCAATCCAAATTTATACTTTAATAGCTTGATTTCACTGGAACCCACAAATTTTGTTCCTGTGTATTCTTTATGAATATCCTTTATTGTATTCAGTATTCTAAACTTGACACTACCATAATATTTTAAGCTATTATTTTAGCCCCTAAACAGTTTTACCTGAACACCACTCACAAGCTACAAAAGGTCACTTTTCTGATTTCCCTGTACGCTGTTCAGGCATCTTATTTTTCAACACCAATCAAATGATTTGCCCTGCTTTTCAACTTTTTTCGTTTGCAATGTTTCTAATAGACGACTCTAGTAGTCCAGTACGAAGATTGGAACGCAAAACATGTATACACCAGTATTAATATCAGGTTTTACTGCTTTTGGTTTACACAAGAGAAGGAGTGAATTTTGTTTTCACCTGTGTAGTATATCACACATTGCAAATACTATTTCTTTTGAATTTTGTGCTAAAATAAAAGAGGAATGAGTGACAGTGAGTGGCTCACAACAGAATATAATTCTGAAATCGGATCATATAATGAATTGAAAAATTTTCTAAATGATTCTGGAAGTTGTGAAAGTTTATCAGACTTCTCTAGTAATGAGGAAATGTAAAGTTCTGATGATCTAACTCAGGTGCAGAACTCTAGTAAAATTCATACTAGTAATCCTCCTCCAACACTGAGGCTGGGATTTCCTTTCACAGCAAATCCTGCTGTTCATTTGGATATTGATGTAAGTAATGGAACTTTAGTTTTTTTTTATTTTCTATGTATATTTATTAGTTTCTGAAAATTATTTCAGGGAGGTTACAGTCAGATAAAAGTATTTGAAACAGTAATCTACGAAGAAATAGCATGGCAACAAAATGGGAACCTGTACGATTGACTGAAAGACAGTTTTTAGAAGCAATTCCACACACCAAAAAAAACTGAGGCAATGCTTTGTAAACAAAAAGGAATGAAAGCGGGAAAACAGATGAGAAAAGAAACCTGATATTTTTGTCCCAATTGTGATATAGGACTGCTTACCTCCATATTTTAAAATTTATCATAGAAAAGCAGAGTTTTGAAATTAAATAAAAATGTAAGTATTAAAAAAATTCATGCTCTTTTCTCACATCCATTTCTGTCAAATGTTCTTCTTGTTCAAAAAAGCCAACTTTAAGTAAAAATGCTATTTTTTTCGCTATAATTAAAAATTATCACATATTATTAAATTCAATACTTGTAACAGTTTGGAATGCTGATTTGAATTTAAATAATCGATTTGAATACAAAATTGTTTACCAAAAATTTGCTTTTTTTTGGACACAATATGGCAGAAAAAATAAACTGAAAGGGGTTAAAGACTTACTAAAACGACTCATGAAAAGTAGACATTATTTGAAAAGGATTCCATAACTTCAAAAAGTGTTTTTGCTCTGTGCACACAGTATAGTACTCTATTTTTGATATTCTAATTCATTTTATAAATTCCAACAGAGAAATTTGGAAAAATCCTAGTTAGCAGTGGAGCCTTGGCCTGAATTAAATTTGCTAACGCCAAACCAATGCCAAACAATGCTGATAAATTGTGGCTTGATGAACTTCAGTAACTGCAGTGCATACTAGGATTTTATCCAACATATATTTTTAATTGCTGCATTTACAGATAAGTAAAAACCATCATTTTAGGAAAACAAATTTTCAAGAAATACAAGGTCTAAAACAAATTAGCAGAAAAGTACTGACTGGAAATCTATGTATGACAGGAAAAAGTAGTCTGCTTTAATAAAGTACATAATTAGTGGTATAATTTGACTTTTCTGGAGAAACTAAAAATGCAAAATCAATTTTCTTGCTTATGCAAATTTGAAAGCAAATAAGAACATTTCTCATTTTATACAATTCGTCAGAATTCAGAATTTTCACACAATTTTAAATTTAATTCTTAAAACATTATTAAGTTTTCAAAGAAAGTGGCCAACAACACATAACAGACACAATAAAAGTTAAAATTTTCATCACTTTGAATACTTTAAAAAGTTTACGAAATATGTTCAAAGGAAAAAAATTAGCTTAATATATTGCAACACAAAATATCCAAAATATCAGGATTCATTTTCCTTCTACTTGAATTCTAGTAGTTAACATTTTCTGATAATTCAGCTGTTTGAGAATGAATTTTTTGTTGAATCAAATAGCTTAACTAAACTCAGAATTCAATATTCAGTGAGTTTCGTATATGTTATGTGATCACAATACCATGCTCACCTTTGGTTACTACAAAAATTTATTTAAATTTGGTCTTCCAATACCAAAAGCTCCGCATAGTATTTCTTTTGAAACAGATCGTAAAATTGTTTTCAAATCGTCCAACTCTTGTGATAGTTTGATCAGAAGAAACTTCTGCGGATTCATCAAGCATGGCTTTAAAACTATAAATCGACATTTTTGCTTAAATTATAAACTTCTTTTTTGCTGTTTCTTGGTGAAGTGGTTCGAGTATACACACAAGACGTAAGAAAATGTATGCGCAATGCGCAATGGTGAAGAAATAGCAAACAAAAACATGGATAATTGATTGATTGATTGATTTCGAAGGATTTGTTTTGTAATTGAGGTTTGTAGTTAAACGAGGCAAGGTACATAGACTTGGCAAGGTAAAGTAATTATAATTCACATCGTACTAGAGCAACGCAAATGGGCTATTGACGACGGTCCGGGATCAATCCCTTGAGGGAAAGATCCGAGGACAGCACCTCTTAATTTTGAACCCCGATCTGATGACGGGGCAACACCTGAGCTAGCACCCCACTCTCCAAACTTCCAAACCAACTCAACGTGAGTTAATGAAAATCTTACTGGAGACACATAACGGTTTGTTGGCGTTGATTCGTATTTTAATAAACGTCGTATTGGAACAATATATCTAACAATTGGAGACGATCCGAGATCAAACCCGAGGACAATATCATGTAATTTTGCACCACGGTCAGATGACATTTTTTTCCATGGAATAATGATGGAAGCCAAGATAATCAATGCAAAAAATACGTCATATGTACGAATTAGGCCCGTTGCACACATCCGGTTTTTCAACGTGCAGCGCCGCTGCGGCAAAACAAGTGCGGTTTGAGATACATTAGATCCAATGGAGTAGTGCTCACATGCCTCCGGCGCCGCTTCGTCAACGCACGTCCAACTTGCGTGCAATTTGTACCGCAGCTCCCCATGGCGCCGCAGCTCGCCGCACATACGTCTCCGGTCTAAAGTACGTTGTTTTCATCAAAAAAAATGGAATATATATAATAATTAATAAATGGTTGTATCCAGTAACGTTTATTTTGTTTCAAAATATACTTTTTTTACACCAAGCGAAATAAACACGCTTTCTTGGATAGAATATTTATCGCAAATGGTGCGAAATGAGTACTTGCGCCATTTCATGGTTCTGTGAGCATAGTTGGGCTTCGGTGCCGTTGCGGCGCCGCACGTTGAAAACCCGGATCTGTACACCGGGCCTTTACAGAATTATGTATTTTCTATTTGAAAAAATTATACCCCAGCTTGGGTATTTCCTCTATCCTTTGAGTTTTTTTGCTAGGGTCATTCCATGCAAAATGAGCAAATCGGCTATGACGATATATTACCGATTTTAATGCAAATCAGTTTTTAAATTGGTCACATGTAGTAATGAGTAATTCCAAAATATTAGGTTTCAAAAATCTAAATTTTATTATTTATTAGCATTAAAAGTTCAAGGTCATTTATATATTTTCTTGTACCAAAAGTGGCCTGCTTATGACCTTATACTTCAATAAATAATTGGCACAAATTAAAAATTTTTACATTATTATGATCTTCAGAAAAAGGCCTCTTAGGAAACGGTAAAAAATAATTTAATAGAAGTCATAGCTGAATCTGTGACAAAAATAGAAATCTTGTCAATTTGCTACAAATTTTAAATTTCTCTGGAATTTCTAGAAATGGAAAGTCGGTGTTCAAAATTATTCTTAATGAAGAGCTTTTCATAAGAAATAGCGTGATGTAATTTAGTGATATAATGTATTGTATTTCTAATCCTTTATAAAAAAAACTATAGAAACTTATAGAAAACAAATTTTTTTAATGCCTATGTGACTATGAAGGAAAGTTCCGAAAATAACTTTTCGTCATGAAAGTGCAAGATATCTATTACATGCCCCGAAATTTTCATTTTTCTAATTTGATTACTTTTGCCTCGGGAATATTTTTAACTAAATGTAAATTTTACTTTTTTTTTTTTATCGCAGTTGATAATGAGTGTAAGCTCCGATAATATAAGAATGAAATAACTATCATTATGGTGCACATGCAAAATCTCACATGAAATTTCTAGTCTCTTTTTTTTCTTTTGCTTAATCCAAGAAATGTTCCATCAGTGAAATAATTAGGCGGAAAGCTCATTTTGATAGATAAGTCTTTTCGATTTGCTTTTCCATAGGAAACGTAAGCATTAAATACTGTTTACTTGCGAACATTAAATAAGTTGTAAATAGTAAGTATTATTAGACAGGTAAGCTGTAATTAAAAAAATAATAATTTAAGTATCGTTGTTATACTCGATTCCACTATATATACATAACTCACAAATACTTATTCCATATCTGTCACAATCGCTAGTGAAATAAGTATTTTTCAAGAATTTGCAGCACAGAGAGAAATTTCAATTTAAGCAACTGCAAAATTAAACAACAAAATCTTTATCAGATTGAAAGTGAATTTGATAAGATAACCCTAAGGTAAAAGTATTAAAGAAGTTTTTAAGAAAATTATTCAAACATGCAACTACAAGCTATTTCACAACTGCTCTTCATAGTTTGCAAGTCCTTAAAATGTCTGAAACTTACTAAATACATATTTCATTTTTAGCCAAAATATTTTGGATATCATTATTTGTGCATCAAATGAACCCCTGTAGGAAATTCTATGAATATCCGTCGCCCTACGGCCATAGGTTTTTCTGATTTTTTTTCTACTTACACATGTGTGGAATGACCCTACATTATAAAGCGGATTATTCTGGATATATTATGTATCAATTTTTCAAATCTACAAATGTTTTTTTATACATCTTATGAACTCAAACAACCTGTGTGTGAGCTTGTTACTTTTATCAGTTGGTTGTTTTTAAAATGATTTTTCAAAGTACAAATGATCCAAAACGAGCCCAATCATTTGACTCTAAACAGGTGTTCAAGTAAAAATATTTCCCAATTTTCTGTCATTACCAGAGGAAAAAGTAATAGCATAATATGGAACTCGTGAATCAAATCCAAGGGAAGAAATATTTCAAAAGCAATAATCAAACTTTTTCTGCCTTCACAAAAGATAAATCTTGATTTTTATCCCTGTTAACTCTGTTTATCATTTTTAAGTTAGAAATTTAGAGGATCACCATTAAAAACAAAACTGATGTCGTACATTCATTGATGTCGATACAAAAACGTTGGATTAAGTACCTCATTATTGTATAAAAAAATATCTTACGACATAGTCTGCTTAGGAATGCAGCCGGAACTGATACAAGCACTACGTTCTGATTAAATGCGTTTTACGGAAGTAAAACAACGAAAATCAACGAATTGAAATAACAAAAAAACCTGATGCATTAAATAGTACTTTAAAAAAATTTATGGAAGGTAGCAGCAACGGAAAAGTATAAGGATGACAACACTGATTCTGATGACTAAATTCCAAAATAAA
Organism: Metellina segmentata; assembly: GCA_947359465.1. Lineage (NCBI taxonomy): Eukaryota > Metazoa > Arthropoda > Arachnida > Araneae > Tetragnathidae > Metellina > Metellina segmentata. Next base: position 64,679,935 of record OX375874.1, on the reverse strand, counting down.
ATGCTGAGATTAAGAATATACAAACGATCAGAACAAAAATTAGAAAAATACAAACAGCAAAATAAATCTATCTACCAATATAAGAACATTGCTATTTTTTAAAGAAAAAAACAGTCCTACATTGAAAATGCTGTCACTTTGGACATGCATTCGTAACCATTGTTGACATCGGAAGAACACTAGCCGCAGTCAGAATTTACTATTTTTCCATGTTCTTGTTTTTTTACAGTTGAGGTGGAACTAGTTTTGCACTCTTGAAAAGGGAAAGTTTTAGAACATTTGGCTCGTGTAACTCTTGCAACCCATGAAATTGGTTTGCGTTTACGAAAGAGCTCTGGGTTTATAAACATTGTGATTACAAAGTGGTCACTACCCTGTTAGTGAAATCTAAAAATAGCTGGAAGAGGGAAAGCTCGCATATTGGTGTTCGCAAATTATAATCGAGGGGTCTATCAGTAAAACCTTCAGTGACGCCCCTGTATGCGTTGATGTTTATTCTGCTTTTATGCCTTTGGGCAAGATAGTACTAGGGATATTTATGTACTAATATTGACAAAGAAATGGTGCTATGAAATAAACTCTGTGGTGGAATTGTTCAGGATAAACAAACCACTGGAAATGATATAATTTTGCTTTCAGTTACTTAAAACAGAAGAGTACAGAAAACACGTTAGATCACAAAAACCATATTTATTTTGTAAAACCCGAAAAGGTCTCTCATAAAACATATTTCTGGGGACAGAGTTGAGCAAAATATATGCATTGTGGTCTGGAGTAGTTTTAAAAGCACACTTTTCAACTTTTGATTTTGTAACATTTCATATGTTTAGCATTCTTTGCTTTTAAAAGAAACCTCTGTTTCTTGAATAACTTGTCAGCCTTTAAATACGAGTATACTTAAAAAACTAGCCTATTTATTCCTCAAAAAGGTTATTTGCTTTAGTTTTTTTCTAGAAAAAAAAGTGATCTTCTCTAGATTAAAAAGTGATCTCCTTAGCAAAATGGAATCAAATGTGCTATACTCATTAACCTAAAATATTGATAGTTGATTGTACATGATACAAGTTAAAACTTTTATGTATTGCATTTTTCTTTATTTGATAAATAAATAAATGTTATTCTTTTTGTTCGTGACTCCATCAACAGAAGCTGTAAAAGATGAATGTTTCGAATAACACGAGACACAGTGACAGCAACGTCCTTTAGAAGAAAATAGGACGTTGTTTCCTCTCTCTTTCTCTCAGGGGAAAAAACATAGGGCCCCTTCCACTATTTTTTCAACTTACTTGTATAAAAATGATCACATTGTCTACGAAAAATTTTAAGACAAACAAATTCATTTTTATACTTTTAAATAGTACGATTTATAGTCAGAATATTTTTATTCTAAAAACTAGCATGATCCATAATCTTTTTTTTTCAACTGGCATACAATAACTCATACTGTATAAGAAAGACCTCTCGAAAATTTATTTCCAGAATAAGAATTGGCAGGCATTTATATTTTTCGTTCCATCAAAAATTTTGGAAATGTTCTCTCACTTAAAGAAACGCATTTTTCTTGTAATCCGATGATTACATTGCTGGAGAATTTTTTAAATAAACTAAATTTTATCTCACAATGATTCCACAGAAATGCCAACTACTACGGATGAATCGGGTACTACGGATTACGGAATCGATGATTTTTTTTCTACGGAAAAATGCAATTTTATTTATTTTTCACAACTCATCAACTAGTTTAATTATTTCTGTATTTTTTCAGAATTATTATACTATTTTGGAAAATAAGAGAGAGTGCTTAAATTTAATTATTAAATGGTTTTTTTTTTTCATATATAATTCTTTCATACACAATTATTGGTTCGATATACATGTTTCCATGTATGATATAGTACCTTACTAATGATAAATAATGTAATGCGTTGCATATAAGTTTCAAGTTTGTACTTAAATATTTAAATTCATTATATATACGTGTTATTAAAGCCGACTTCTTAAAATTTTACTTGACAATTGAAAAATTCTTAAAACTACGGATTTTTCCTTTGGTACTACTGAAAACTTCCATAGCAGGTTGGAATATCTGATTACGTGTAACCTTTCAAAAACTCTGTAATAATTCCACCAGACGGTTTTTAATGAGATTGGTCAGTTTATTGAAAATATTCTAGATAGAAGTTGATTGCATTCAATCGATCGTAACTCCCAAAGAATGTTCATTGAACCCCGACTGAACGCGCGCAATTTATAATGAGATTGGTCAATCTAGTGGAAAACCCTTCATATTTCCACCAATCATTAAGAAAATCAGTTTCAGGAATAGGACTTAGCAATTGCGTCAGGAGTCTTTCTATTTAAAGCTTGTATTGATTCGACGAAAGGAGTCACGTTCCAAATTGTTGGAAGTCACCATTACCTTTAGAATCTTCGATTCGCTCTTTCTTTATTCGAAATTTCTATTAATAGGTTGTCGTTAATAAGTGTTTACTGTTTTACTTCTATGTTGTATTGTACAACTAAACTTTTCAATATTTGGGTGTTCAATCAATCCAATTTATATAATTTTAACCTTCGAAACTATATATTCTCTCATTTTTCATTTACATTGTCTACTTCAAAGTATATGCACTCATATAAAACCATGCACATTGGATAACATATTCTGTTGTATCTATAAAACTTGTGGGAGAACGGAGTTCAAATTTCTAATATTCAGTCAAGAAATTCTAAAATGAAAAGTTGGGTTTTTTTTACTAAGCAATTGTTACCAAAATTTTATTTTTACAAAAAGCTATAATTTAATATAAGTACGTTTCATTTTTGCTGTGTCAATCTTCACATGAATGATTATCATAGCTATATCTGTTATAAATTAACATTGTGCCATTCAGTTGGTTGGTATTTTATATTGTATGCAATGACAAATCTAGCCAGGCTGTTTCATTTCGATATTGGAAAGGTTTAATGACACTAATGTATACAATTCTACAAAACAATTTATTCCAGTTTGAAAAACTTCATAATTATTGTTTGAATTACTTATTTTTAAATTTCCTTGATCCATTGATGATAATATGGACCGAAATAATGTAGCAGTGGAGATGAAGAAAAGGATGGAAAGGCCGCATCAAGTGAACACTATAATATGAGTACAGGGCTTTCAGTACGATCCTAATCTTCGCCAAGGCGGTCTTTCAGCCGAAAGAAACGTTTCCATAGAAACCATGTTAAGAAGTCAACGACCCAACGGCACGTATACATTGCTTAGAGTGATTGTTTGTGTTTAGGAGAAGCTGTTTAAGGTGGTCTCATTGATCATAATTCTGCGTTTAAATAAAATTCCAGAACCTATGACTTCAGTATTGAGATTTATCTCCTTCAACTTTGACAACAAATAATGTTTTTCAATATTTTCACGAACTTAAAATTTAATAGTTAAAAAGACAATGTCGATTGCAATAACGCTCCACGTTTTAGTTCGGATTAACTAGCCAAGTGTTTACCTTGTGATATATATTAATCCCCGTATCTAAAGCGTTTTCACACTCCAATTGTCATTTCATTAGAGTAGCAAATGCATACTCTGACTTACTTTACCGTCAAGTTGCCTATAATACGAACTAGCAACTACGTGGGCAGCACGGCGTTGCCCGTAACAATTCTAAAAAGGTCGAAAGCGTTGGTTCAAGGGAGAAAAAAAAACTTATAAATCTGTCTCTATATTAAATAGTAGCCACTGCGTGGTTAGCCAGGTGTTACACGTGCCTGTGTTGGTTTCGGAAATCTGTTGGTTTGCTAGCAAACCAACAGATTTCCAAACCACACCGATTTTCGAGAATCGCATATTTCAAATCCGTTAAAAATTTCAATCTATCTTTAGCGATTCCGATTTTACAAAAAAAAGTTAACAATCCGTCAAATTTTTATTTTTTGCTCTCATTCCCTGAAATGTAGAACAGGAAATGTAATCTGTTTCTTTTTTTTTAACGCGAAGGGCAGAAGATGCAATTCACGTGACGTCACAATCTCTTGAGAAAATATAAAAGATATATTCAATTCAAAAATTTTTTTATTTTAAGGAAATATTTTTAGGTATCGATCTAAAGTGAAATTTTCCGCAGATTTCAAATCCGTTGAAATTTTTACTCCATCTTTAACGGTCTTGGAGATAGAAAAAATAACTAAGTGACTCCAGCAGTTAAAAGATTCATCGTGTGACTGAAATATCATTCATCCGCGCAAAATCAAAGCGGAAACGAAAAAAAAAATTCTGAGCTTGGAGAATTGCTGAGCTGAGAAAAAAATTGGAGAAACCAAGATGAAAAAAATTGGCATGGTTCCAAGGCTGACGGCAAGATCACGTGGGTAGAAAAAGTCCATGCAATATTTGGTTGTTTCTTCTTCTCTCCTAAAATTTGCCGAGACCCAAAATTTGCAAAAAATTCGACTATCTGTGTGCCAAATCTCATTGCTGTAAGTGCCATACAATCGTCAGGATTTTGCGGCAAGAAACAGACAAACAAACACTTCCTTTTATAATATTAGAGACGAGTTCCCATTTCCCTAAATGAGAATTCGTAGCCTATTGGATAAAAGCCATCACAGCGTTGCCCGTGGTGGAACGTCATTGTCAGATGCGGCCAAATTCGAATTGCGAAGAGATCTAATCGGCGTAACGTTGCAATCTCTTGCAAAAATATAAATATTTAATTAATATATTATTTATTATAAAAAAATCAAATGTATAAGGTATTTGTCTGGTGTAAAACTTTCCGCAGATTTCAAATCCTTTCAAATTTTTTATTTATCTTAAACGATCCCGATTTTACAAAAAAAAAGAACTAAACAATGCCAGTCAAAATTTGTTGTGCTTACCTTCGCTGAAATCGTATGAGCGCAGGAAATGGAATGTGTTCATTTATCGAACGCGACGGTTGGCGTGACGTCATTGCGAAATATATTCAATTAAAAAATTATTTATTTAAAGGAAATCATATTTTTTATGTATCGATGTAATGTAAAATAAATTTTCCTCAGATTTCAAATCCTTTGAAATTTTTACTCTATCTTTAACGATCTAGGAGATAGAAAAAAAGAATAACTAAAGTTACATAACTAAAGCTAGAACATTTTTTTGTTTGTGTTTTTAAGTCTGCTGACAAATCGTTCCTCCGAAAAATCAAACGGAAGTGGAAAAAATAAATTTAGAATCTGGGATATTTTATACGCCATTCCAAAAAAAAAAAACAATAATGATTAAATTTGCATTAAATTCATTTAAAAATGTTACATATTGAATTTTAAAATTCGGGCGTGATTGAAAAATCGAAAAAAGCACTGGAGAAAAAATGCCAAAGCAGATTCATTCTTCACATCCCTTTAAGATTATTTGTAAAATTCTTAAATTCCCAAAAAAAATTTTATTTTGAAAAATAAAATGCAATTTTATCTGTACTCTCTTCAATTTACCAATCTTTTGTTTCCAATATCAATAAAATAAATCGTATTTGCGAGCACACTCTAACAAGTCAACGTATAAAACTTGTGTAGAACAGGGATTCAAAGAATATTTCTTTTTGTAAGCTTCTGAAGTTGTATTTTTATAACCAGAATGTCTGAAAATATACCACTTTTTGAGTAAATTTTAACTAAAACTTTCTAAAATGTTGAAGACATTCACAACTAGTGGCCAGGAGAACATTCACAACTAGAGGGTAATGCAAGTCATTTCACTCAATAAACATCTAATCAATCAGTGACATGCAAGAGGATTACAGAAGCACACATTCGATATTTTTTTTTAACAAGTTAGAAGTGTCACTTTGCAAGATCGTTTGATCATGAAATTCTATAACAAAAAAATTACCATTCACAAATATATATAATTATATTTGTGTTTAAAAGTTTTGAGAATTCGCATACCAAAAAATAATTTGCACGTATTAGCTAGAATCTCTGATAACTTCATAGAAAAACTTTGTAGCAATGCCTTTATTCGTTTAGTACTGTTTGTCAAGCACTAGAACTTCTCCAACATAAAGTATGTGTCTGCCTGTTGCCGTAGAAACATGGCAGTGCAATTTCCACAGAGGATTCTTCTAGCGCTAGAGGAGTTTGTCTCATTGGCCCACTTAGCGACAATTGGTTATTCTGCTTTGGACAAAAGTGTTCATCAAGATTCCAAGAAAGTAAATCCAAACCCTTAACATCCAAGTGTTAAATACGTATTTTCCGATTAACATACTTTCATATATTTATATGAAAAAGAAACAAAATATTTTTCATATGTCATGATTGATTATAAATATGGAGTATGCACCCAAATTATTTGAAAATATTTCCTCTCCATATGTTCTTCCCGCACCTCCAAAAACACCGTCCAGTTTACCATTTCAACCCCTAATGCTAACCAGATTGTACATGGCACTAAATGCAATATTTGAGTTAGTTGCAAAGATTTCCAAAAACAAATGTTTGTTAAAAAGGACTTCCACTTCGGAAATAAAAAGGGAAGGGGTTTAAGCCCTGTAGGGCTGTAGCCACTCCCTCTCTACAGGCTCCGTCCTTGAATATTTTTAATATTTTATATACGTGAAACATACTATATAGTTACCAACAGAAGATTGCTACTGTTAATTAAATAACTTACCTAAGAAAGCTGAGGGGATGGTGGTGAGAAACATCTTCTGCCTGCGCAATGGAACACCCGTTTCAGGATGTTGCATTTCACACACCAACTGCTCCATCTGGCAAAAATAAATTGCATTAGTAATGATAAAAACATATTCAAACGTAAGTAATATTCAATTAGTATTGTAAAAACAGGCACTCCTCACTTAACAACTGGGTCGTAAAGCAAATTGGTCAATAAGAGAATAATTAACACTTTTTTATTTATTTTGAATAAAAAAATATATCTTGACACATTGGCATTGACGGTGTTGAAAACTAGTTCATATTTTAGGGGACTATACAGAACTTTGGCTGTCACGAAATTAGTTACAATTGGAAATGACAGGTGCAAGACATGGTAATCAACAGATTATGTGCTCTCTGTCCACCACGAGAGAGGCTCCAAATAGAAAGTCTGTAACTGTCTGTTGACGTAGAAATGAGACTCTGCCCATTTTCTATGGAAGCTTTTGATTTTGTCATATTGGAGCACTTAGCGACCATTTGCTCTCACATCGTCACCAAATCACCCGCTGTCAAATTTTCCAAAACCCCACCTGACGGCTGACCCATACCCTCGCAAAATGTATGTTCAGTGACTTTGTAACCTAGACCACATTGGATTTGTCGACCAACGCCGGATGCATTTCAGGTGTCGGCGGTAGGACCAGCAAATCTGCCGGACAGGACTTCGTGTGAAATCCTGTATTGTATTTTATTGTATCCGGGACCGGTGTTGGCACCGGTGAGTCAAACAGCCATGAAACAGAGCTCCAGCTTGACATGGGGATTCCCCTAGCTGGAAATCTGGTCTTAAATCCGATCGGTCGTTAAACAGTTAGATCATTAAGTGAGGGTACTTGTACTACTTTGTATACATTGTATTTAGAAAAAAGAACAAAATAAAAACTTATTGCACCAACGAGCTCCGCGAAAATTATTAGAAATTAAATATATATCATACGCCTCAGAGACTCTCAATTAAAAATTCAGTCACCGATGGTTTTCTTACAAGATTTTGCTACCAAAATATTTATTATACAAGAGTCTACCCACACATTATTTCCATAGAAATAATTTATAAGGGTTAAAGATATTTTTTGATGCTCCAATGGAAGAATCTGATTTTAGTAGACTAATTTAGTTTATCAGTTCTTATTTATTGTTCTTAAATCTAGTTGTTTCATTGGTGTGCTCTTAGGATCTAAAAGCGATATTTTTGTTTGATACGAAAACAAACGGAATATAAAATGTTTAAGTTGGACAGTTTTGCAACTTAATTAAGAGAAATTTAAAAAAATAATATTTAAAATATCAGTTCTTGTTTATTGTACTTTACTTTCTCGAAGCTCACAGCGTTGTAAGACACTTTTACTTCAAATTGGGTTTTAAAAATAGGTGTCTTTAATTCGTGAATTCTTTCATTTGCAGGTTCTTCCTTTTGGACTACGGTTAGCAATTATTCCCCTATGGTTGGTCATATTTGAGGCGTTGAGAGCCAAAACGGACCATCCCGCAATTTTTTTATTTTACTAGGTGAAGGCTGTTCAGTTTTGTTAAAACCATTCATGCCAGAACAAACCAAATGTGGTTTGTATTAGACAAACCACATTTGGTTCGTCCTGGCGTAAATGGTTTTAGCAAAACGGGGTAGAAACAGCCTTCACCAAGTGGATTAAGAAATTGTGGGATGGTCCGTTCTGGCGTTCAACGCCTCATTTAAGAGTTAAACGTTAAGCTTGTACGATGAAATATCAGTATCTGTTGAACTACTGTGCATTTGACGATACAAAAACCCTTTTAATACAAATAGCACGTTCTTTTTATATGTGATTAAGCAACACAAATGACTAAGGTCCTTAATTACTTCTCTTTATTTGAAATTCCAACTGATGCTAATTTCAACGCATGGTGTACAAATATTATACAAATAAAATGGCAGATATAAATAATACAAAATCATACAATACAAAATGATCTTCGCTACAACATTGATAATGTATCTGATAATATCATTACTATGGAGATTTTTAAAAGACTTCCTCGCTTAGAAAATTTGAAAATTTGCCAACAACAATCTTCAGGAATCGGCGTGCTTTATAGAAGTTTTCGGGTCTCTTGTGGCTGTACTGAGGATTTATAGTTATAAACACATACAATAATGGCATACTTGAGTGAAAGGACACGACTTCATCCAGAGGAACACATGCCTTTTTCTTTAGTAAATCAAGCTTATAAAATAATTTAACTTTCATTTTTCAATTTATTTGCTAACTTGAATTAAAAAACACCTGCACAAATGTTGGATAAATATTTACAGAAGTGGAAATAGTTCAACGTAGTACAGAAGTGGAATAATATCTGTGTGATTATTCCATAACAAAAGAAGTTAGTAAAATGGTCGAAATCACCTATAAGTCTAACTGGTATAAATACATTTTTAGATATGGTACTGTGAAATTACATAACTGTTTATAAATTCCAAGCAAGTACAATGCTAAAATTGTATACAGTAATCCCTTTGAAAACTAGAAACAAAAAATAACAGGTTTTAGAATAAAAACTTTAGTAGAGACTGAAGTTAAAATACCTGCATCTTAACTAATCTGCTGCTATTAAACTGCATCTTAACTATAAAAAAAATGGCGGATTTATTTATTTATTTATTTATTTATTTTGTACATTTTAAAATGTATCGCGTCACTTTACACAGGCGCACCCTGAATCGGGAATGGAGGGGAAAAAAGATACTTTTCGACCTTGAAAAGTAGAAGCTATCGCAGGTCGATATCAGGAGCTACACCATCTGTTCATTTTTAAAAAGTACTTCTCTGCTTCTTGTTAGCGAGGAGGATGAAGCCGATTTTCTTTAGAACAATCGATTCAAGAAGACGAGTATATTTTGAATTTCTCCTTCTTATTTTCAAGTATCTTAACGTTCTTTAAAAATCATTTAATGCTTCTGTATTCCAAACTGTACATTATTGTTTTGGTTTTAGGAATAAATGTTTCTGATAATCAGAGAGATATGATAAAATAAACTAGATTTATTTTTATTGATTAAATATTACTATATATTTTTTTAATCTTTTCACAGCTTGTGTGTGAACAACTTTATTTGGAATATTTTTAATCCCCCCCCCCGGCAATAACTGGTGATTTTTATCTTATTTGATTTCTTTCTTTTTAAGGTTAATTTTTTTTTAGTTTTAAACTTATATTTTTTTACTTAAACAACCTTTATTACGAAAATTAGATATTCTCTCAGTTTCTAAATAGATGCCATAAAGGTTCCACTACAGCTCCCAACTGATCAACAAATTAAAACTTTTAGTCAAATTTATAGTAAAAACGAAAAGCTTTCAAAACAGAGTAATAAAGATTAAAAACGTAAAAAAGATCATCAATTGCTATATTGGTGGAGCAAGACATCACTATGATTCGAAAAAAAGCAAGTCAAAAGAAATGTAAGTTTAACTTGCTTGACGTTTTGCTTCACTGAAATGGCCATTGACCATGTTTATAATCTTTATTACTCGTTCTTTTGAAGGTTTTCCATTTTTTAATAGATCCTCAACTGTCATGGAGCTCAACGTACCTTGTTAGATCTACTCACATTCTCTGCAGAACGAAAATAAAACTTGATTTGTTTTAATTATAAAGCATTAATTTTGGTTGTAAGTTTCTGGGAAGCGGGAAATGTTATACATTGGTACTATACAAATTTTAGTTAATAAGTTTATTGAGAAGTTTCAAAGCTAACGGAATTTTCATTGAAAATAAAAATGCGGTTGAAAAATTAAACTACTTTCTAATTAAAAGTAAATTAAATATTGTTAAGATGAGCAGTTAAACAAGTAAATAAATATATTTTTGTAATTCGAAGAGCGTTTGAATAAAAACAATGCAGTCAAATCAGAAATTCAATTTTATTTCTGTCTCCCAAAGAAATCAGGAATTTTAAAAAAATTTATGAAATAAATGAGAATGCATGTTACCTTCACTCCAAAAGTTTATTCATACGCAAATGAAAGAAAGGGAGTTACGGTATAGAAAGTATGATAATGTAAGTGAGATTTAAAGGACGAACATACACATTTAAAAAAAAAAATTTCTACTGGGCGAGTTGCCAGAGCGAACGATAATTCATCCTTTCAGCTGTCAGACCTAAAAGTGAAGTTGTAATAAAAAATGTCTCGAAAAAAAAGGTCAAGTTTCTATGCGGCATATCGTTTTCCAACAAATTCTAAACACAATAAAGGCATGAAAAAATGTTTGAAATGTGATTTATGTGAGCTTTTCATTTTGTACCAGTGACAGGTTATTCGAACATATATCATTGATAGATTGTCTTCTGATTTGCTGATGAATATAATACAAATTGTATTTGTCATTAAAAATATTTCGTAATCGTCAAATCAGAGAAAACGGATTAAATGAATGTATAGAACTTGTGTTATGGAGAATGATATTCATTGTAATCTTGAAAAACGAAGACTATTACCTACCATAAAATTCATTAGGAGATATTTACTTGACATCTCCCAAGTAAATATTTTATTAAGCTTTGTTGGTGTTGTAAATATGAAGCAATAAGCCCTAAGTCCGATTGTCTCAAGACGTCGCGAGTGACCTCCACCTGGCAGTTAAATGAACTTGATGTGACACTTCCAACTCCTCTATTCTCTTCAGTAGATTATGCCTGCTATTTTAGGTGTCATAAATTCTTGAGCACTCGTTTTGGTTGGGTGTGCTATTCTATAGTTGTTGCTGTTGGAATAATTTAAAAGTAAAAGTCTAGAGAGGACAGCATATTGTGCATAGCATTGTAACACGAATACAACCAGTCGTGTAAATTGCAATATGTACAGCTTCCGAATCTTGTTCTGAATTACGTTTAATTTTTCTAAACTTTATAAGTGATCCCTTATTTTTTTTCTGATAAAAATTGTACAAATCATCTTTCAGTAAATCATGTGTGAACACAAACTGGATTAGAATATATTTGAATTGAAAATAACTGTTAAAAAAAACCCAAATTAGTAATAAGTATTTTTTCTTAGCTACACACATGTCCAAAAGAAAAGGATAATGCAATCCGAGATGAATCCTGTCACAAGTACCTGTGCCGAATTACATCAGAGGGCAAATCATAATTCCACAAGCTATGGGGAATAAAATAAGAACACCCACATGCCTCATGGGGCTACTGGAAACTAAAGAAATAAAAAGTGCTTCGGTGAACAAATTATAGGTTTTAGAAAGCGAAAGTATCACTTTCTGCTCCATAAAAATAACTATATTATAGGAACGTGCTGGTCCCTGTATAATAAAGCAGGTCTCACAATATGCAGGTATGCTATCCAGAAGGTTGTCCAAGAATTCCTGAAGCCATTCTCACACTTTTGTGGTGCTTGATGGTAAAATGCAAGTTCCCAGTAAAAATCGAATCAAGTAATAACAACAGCGAAATTTTATACTAAACCTTAAAGGGATGATTGTTTTATTTTGTACTAGCAGGATTCCCCGTCGTTTATTGGGTTGAATGAATGAAATATTGATTGAAATGTGATCGGAATAACCATTCCTCTTTCATAAAAGAATGTTAGTATCATTGAAGTGTATGGAAAATAATTTTTAATATCGTTTTAACATATCCAACGTGTCTACAATTAACTTCGGACGGAAATATGTAAACATGATATATCCATCCATATACTTCATTTCATATTCATCGCACTTCTGTTGTAAGACAAGCTACAAAAGATTTTTTTAAGGTAACTACTACATAAGTCAAATTTGAGATTTGGAGTGGTTACAAATATTCCCGTACGTTCTTTTTCAGAAAAAATAGTGAACTTTTGGAGGATAATTTTTCACTTAGTGTTCCTATGAATATCTTTTAAATGTGACATTCTTGCGCGTAATATGCGATGTTTTCGAATTTCATCATCAATGAGTGAATGGAGAATTTTGATTATTTTATATTGACGAAAACGCATTTTTTCTTGAAAATTCCATTCAGCGGCCCGTGGAATAACGCGGCACTCGTGTTATAAATAAATGTCATCAGTGTATACAAATTAAACTCAATAGATTACAATTGAAAACAACAGCAGGTTGATTTTACAGCAGATTTTGAAAAAGAAATCACTTCTTTCAATGAATCATTTAAATGTATTTAAGTTATGTTAAGTTGCGTAGAGCTTCTAGAGTAGAGAGAGATTGTAGAGTAAGCATCCTCGACTTTCGACATTCTGTCATTTAAGACAGAAAATTTTAAAAATTAAACTAACATTTTCCAAATTTAGTAAATGTGAAATTATTCCAAGATCAACAAAGTCTTCTTTAAAATTCCCTTTACTGCAATAGACATTCAGTTCTAAATCGAATCCTTGTAGTACTTTTTTAAATTCAGAGATCTGATTTCTAAATTTAAACCAACGTACCTATTTAGATAGATGTAGTTACTTCATTATGGAATACAGCTTTCAATAATACACATGAAACGCGAAAAATAGAATGAAACTTTAATTTAATTTAATCTTCTTGTAATGAAAATCTACAAAAATTTAAAGCATATTTGAACTATAACGCGTGACAACTGGTTTTAATTCAACGAAGCCCATCATATTTTAAGAAGACATTTTTAACTTTACCTGTCATTTTAAAATAAGGAATTACACACCTAACTTAAAAAGCTTTTGTATGCATATTTTAATTAGTTTTATGAAACAGAATTCTACAAACCATTACTTACAAATACAAATACAAATATTGACGACCAGCTACAGGCTCAAGCCCAACAAGGCTGGTCCTTTGTTTATGAATTCCCCAATTCCCACTGACTATCCAATTGTGTCTTAAATTCGTACACTCTCTTTGAATTAACTATATTTTCAGGCAACGCGTTCCAACTGTCTATTACCCTATTAAAGTAGTAGTTTTTCTTAAATCCCGATTAAAATGTGTCTTATTCAATTTATACCCATGGCCCCTTGTTCTGTTATCCCTATTGAAATTTAAGCCCTCTGTGTCCCCTTGTTTTACAAACTTGAAAAGCCGAATCAAATCCCCCCTCCTTCTTCTTCTTTCCAGTGTATACATGTTTAGCTTACTTAAACGTTCATTATAGTCGAAATTTGCTAGCCCCTTTATTATTTTTGTAGCTCTGTGCTGAACCCTTTCAATTGATTCTATGTCCTTTCTCATATATGGAGCCCAGAATTGTACAGCATATTCTAGATGTGGTCTTACTAAACCCTTATATAACGGCAAGATTATATTCTTATCCCTTGAAGTTACAGTCTTTTTAATATACCCCAATAACCTATTAGCCTTTTTACCCGCAGCTGAACATTGGTGACCCATTTTAAAATCCCTGTGAATTATCACCCCAAGATCCTTGACTGTTTCTCCCTCCTTTACCTTTACTCCCTGCAGACAGTATTCGGCTCCACTGTTCCTGTAACCCATATGCAGAACTTGACATTTCCCTACATTAAATGACATACCCCATTTTACAGCCCATTCGGATATCTTATCAAAATCCCCTTGTAAATTTTCTATCTGTAACTTGGTATCCACTGTCCCCCATATTTTTAAGTCATCTGCAAATATACTGATTCTATTCTTTATCCCCTGACCTATATCATCTATGAAAATTATAAATAAAATTGGTCCCAAAACTGATCCCTGAGGCACCCCACTTATAATTTCTGTCCACTGTGAATAATTTCCTTTTACCTGCACTCTCTGCTTTCTACCCAATAACCAATTCTTTATCCATATTAATGTTTTTCCCTGATGCTGAAGTAATGAAATCGCATTCGAAAACCGAGCTAAATAACGTCATGTTCGGAATGTTTTGGAGGATTTTGGCCTCCGGTTACCCTGTATGGAATATATGCAGCAAGCAAGTTCTACCTCAACACACTAACGCCCATCAAAAGTTTTACTAATAATTAAAAAACTCTCTCGCACACATGAGAGATAATAAATTTCTAAACAAGCTCTTTCATGTGCCAGTAAATGGACTTTTCAAGAAGTGTGCATTTGATTTAATAGAAATTTATTATGAATATCGTAACAAAGGAATTTATTTTCCATTCGTTAATAATGGCGAAATTTGGAACTATCGCATCCGCGATACTAGAGTACCTTAAGAAGAAAGATAGAAAAATTAATTACAAGACTATTCACTGCAGGTTCGCTATTTCAACCCGAGCAACAGGTAATACAGTAAAACCCCGATAGTCCGAGTTTCCACTTTAACCAAGCTATCAAATATTTCTGGATTTTTTTGGTTCTACATTTTCCATTTTTAAAACTACCGAAAACAATTCTGAACTTGATCTTACAAACACTCAGAAAAGCGAAATCCGTGACTGGATAAACGCTGGCGAACAACAAGAGATTACAGATAAAATGATAGTCAATATCGTCAGTAAGGAAAATGAATCTAGCGATGATGATGAAGACAGTGACGATGAAAATCGACATATGAAAATCTCCCACACAGGTGGACTAAAAGCTATCGAAAGTGCTATTGAATATATAGAACAAGAAGCGACACCAGCAATCTTGTTAATCTTTAAAAAAAATGGCGAAATGTTGCTGCAGAAAAACGCCAAAGTAATGTAAAACAACAAACAATTAAGGACTTTTTAAGTAACTAGGGGTTCCGCCCCCTGCTCGCTTCCGCTCGCCAACCCCCGGGGATTGCTGCGCAATCCCATTTGGTTTGCTTCGCAAACCAACATTACTTTCACAGAGTGAAACTATCTGAATAATTCGTATTATGCTAACTCACTTTCCGGTTCATGACGTCACAGCGAGGGCTTCGCTGCGTCTCGCTTATGCTCGCCGACCCCGGGGATTGCTACGCAATCCGTTTAGTTTGCTTTCTCAAACCAATACTTCTTTCGCAAGTGATTTAACTTTTTTTTGCTTTAACACTTAATGCACCCTAAACTAATAGCCGCATCAGTAAAAAATCTTCTGTATCTTGTTCCCTGTACAATTTTAAGTAAACATTGTTAATATCCAAACTTTACGATCTGTACTTTGTCGGTAAACTGTCTTGAGAACAGAGGGAAAAAAGCGAGCCTTTTTCCTCGCCAAATAAAAAGAAATCGTTTTTATGGCAATTGTTGCTACGATAAATTTGATATCTGGCAAACCCGATAGTCTAAAGTGCAACCCACTACTGCTTTCGGAAGCAGCTATGCTAACTGAAAAATACGAAATTTGTGACACCAACTTTTGATTGCATCGAATTTATTTATGAACCAATTTTAAAAATAATTGTACCGTAAGAAAGAGTATATTCTGAGGTATACTGCAATATTTTTAAAATTAAAAACTAACAGTAATACTATACAGATATGACCATTTTAGTTTTGTATCGGAAGTTACGATCTGAAAGTTCCGAAAATTGTATGACCAACTTTTAATTGCATCGATTTTATTTATTAACCAATTTGAAAAATAACTGTACCATAAGAAAGAGTGTAATGTAATGTATTCAGTGATGTTTTCAAATTTAAAAAATAATGGCTTTTGCCGTAGACAAAACGGTTTTAACAATAAGTAGCGAAAATATCCAAAGATTCCGAATTTTGTATGACGAACTTTCGATCGCATCCAATTTAATTATTAACCGATTTCAAAAATAATAGTACTGTAAGAAAGAGTATATTCTGAGGTATACTGCGATATTTTAAAAATTAAAAACTAATAGTAATTAGATATAGATACGGCAGTTTAAAAAAAAAGTAACAAAAATGTCCCGATTTTTCCTGAATTTCAAAAAAATATTATCAAGAACCAAATTTAAATTTCAAAAAAAACTTGACGAGCTGCAAAAATTTACGTTGAGAGGTACTCTTAAAAAAAAAACTCACGACTGAAGACTGAAAATTTGAATGTGTTTTGCTCACTCGCGGAAGAAATTTCACTTCTTCAACTTTAACACTTAATAAAACCTAAACTAATAGCCGCATCGGAAAAAAATCTTAATAATTATCCAGGGAATACGATGAAGAACAAAGCATGTTAATTTCATTTTTTTCCGATCAGTACTTTCTCGGGAAACCGTCTAAGAATCGAGCTAAACAACACAGTTTTCAATCCTGCGGCGGCGGCGGTAACATTTTTTTAATATAGAGAGATAACTCTTTAATTATCGTAACAATATGAATTGCATGTGGTGTATCTGTGTAACTTTTGTATTTGTTCATATATACGTTTAAACCTACACGATTTATTTTTACAATTTCCGCTCTAACCGAGTTAGTCTTGGTCCTCATTAACTCGGATAATCGGAACTCTACTGTATTATGCTAGTATTGAATATCTGAAGTACAAATGTGATTCAGTGAAGCCGCAATGGCAGTTACACCTTTTAAGAACTGTGACTAAAGGGAATAGGAATTCTGTCTCATGAGAGGTTTCTAAAGGATACTCTACTGACAGTCTTCTTATAAGGAGTAAACGTGTAAAACTTCCAAGCAAGAAACCTAACAGGCTTTTTGTGTATCGAATTGAGTCGAATTCAAAATATATAGGCTGGGAAAAGCATTCTAAATTACTTTTCTACTTGCCGGTTATCAAAACAATTTAAAATGCATTTTGTGAATTCACTTTTTATTTCAAATTTTGTTACAGACTTTGATAGACTCTCATAAATTGCAATTAAAGTTTTCTTCAGTTATACTTGTATCTTGCCGCCACTAATGTTCTAAGTATGATACTAACGAAGCATACGTCAAATTCCATCAAACAATAATACACAAATATTATCTATGTATCAACATAAGGGGGGGGGAGGGAGGGTTCAGTCACTGATACGAAATTACTGTACCTTTTCAATGGATAAGATGATGATACATTTTCATTGCTCTTGGCATTTTAATATCTATTATTCACCATTAAAAATTTATAATTGTAAAAATATTCATACAAATTATGTTATCTGAACTAATTAAGCATATTCAGGATATTTATAGCTAAACGTCAATGCTTCCCCAAAAGGAAAAGTTTTCTATATTTTATTCATTGACCTCACAAGTTATATGGTATAGTAAAGACCCGAAGAAATTTTTTTCGGAACACGCCTTTCCTTTTTCTTCCTTTATCTGGCACAAAATAATTTACAAAGTATTTTTATGTATCGCTCCTTTTTGTTTAGAATATCATTAAGGAAGTAACTTGAGAAATTCTTGCACATTCACAGCTTACAATTCTACAGCAAAATTACACGTCTGCATAAAATTGCACATAAATCTTCTCTGTATGTTGCAGAGGCTTAAATACAAATACAAATATTGACGACCAGCTACATGCTCAAGCCCAACAAGGCTGGTCCTTTGTTTATGAATTCCCCAATTCCCACTGACTATCCAATTGTGTCTTAAATTCGTACACTCCCTTTGAATAACTATATTTTCAGGCAACGCGTTCCAACTGTCTATTACCCTATTAAAGTAGTAGTTTTTCCTTAAATCCCGATTAAAATGTGTCTTATTCAATTTATACCCATGGCCCCTTGTTCTGTTATCCCTATTGAAATTTAAGCCCTCTGTGTCCCCTTGTTTTACAAACTTGAAAAGCTGAATCAAATCCCCCCTCCTTCTTCTTCTTTCCAGTGTATACATGTTTAGCTTACTTAAACGTTCATTATAGTCGAAATTTTCTAGCCCCTTTATTATTTTTGTAGCTCTGTGCTGAACCCTTTCAATTGATTCTTCTCTAAAGCGCGGTTGTTGTCACTCTTTATTTTCATACATTGTTTCAGATACATTAATAAAAAATATAATTACATAATGCAACTATGTCGTAAAGGCAAATTCTTACGAAAATATTTTTGTTTAGAAGAATGAAGGGGGAGGGGGAGACATGACTTTTCGAAAGTTAGCTTGAGAATTATATAGTGATTAAAATTATATATCACTACGTATATGTTGTAAGCATAACATGAAGTACTAAATTGGAAATTTGTAATAAAAATTATCTATATCCCACTATACTAATGCTTTCGTAACGTTGGTATGTAATACATTCTTAATTAATGAAAGAAAAAATTAAAGGAATATTTGCTCGAATGTACGTAGCACTGGAACACCACAACGTGCTAATGGCAATTGTCCGGGATCAATACCAGAGGGAAAGGTCCGAGGACAACGCCTCGTAATTTTGAACCACGTTCAGATGACGAAGAATTCACGGGGAATTGTACGTATATCGAACAGCCTGATTTAATACATTTTGAATTTTTATTTAAATATCTGACTATATCTTATAAATTGCCAACTATATTTGTATACGAAACTGATCAAACTCTAAAACTAATTATTAGAAGTTTCTTTTTATACTAAAAGAGTTCAGAGATATTCACGTTGCATGATCGTGCATAATTATTCAAAGAACATTTCTAGAAACTTTGAGCAAATATGTCAACTGAACCAAAGGTTGAAAACATTATGAATTGTACTTCAAAACGAAAACTAATTAGTACAGGATAAATGCGCTTCAATTAGTTCATAAATTGAGCAGTACACAAAGATCACAAATTCAATCATAACAACTATACAGACGTACTTAAAGATGTTTTGGCAGAGAAACCAAAAAATTTGATCTAGTATCCGATTTATTTTTCAGGCTAGAATAAGGAACAAATACATAAAACAACTCTTAATTTGTGGTATAAGCAATCTGTATCGTGATTTTAAATTAATATACAAAGTAAATAGTTCAAATTAAATAAATATACATTATATTTACTTATTAAGAAATAAAATTTACCAATTGCGAAATGAGTATGGATTTCATAACAAGTTTGCAGTAGGGAATATTCTTATGGTTGGTCAACTAATAATTTTTGTGTCAAATTCTAAAAAACACGAAAGTGCAAGTATGCTTAACTTCTCACAAATTACAATAAAAGTAGTCAAATGTATGTGGATGGTCGAGACCTGGATTTTCTATGTAATACAGTATATCTAACAATACAAATCAGAGTAATTTTCATGTTTATTATAATATTTAGCTCATTAATGCCCCATTTTATACATATTATACTATAAAAAATTATCTATCTTCAACTAACACATTTAGAAATATTGTTTTATGCAGGAAATCATTGTACATATCTACGAATATAATAAACACTCGCACATAAAACTTATCAGTTCTGTACGATTTAAAAATTCTACTATTTAAAAGATTATATGAATTATATTCTATTCTACATTAATTCAAACTGTACATTTTTAATTTGGTACCCATAAATACAAAATAATTAATTTATATTCCATGCTTCACAATTGTTTATTATCGAACAAGCATACGACTGATTTTCTCAAGATTTCTATGAAGTTTGAATTTAAAACGTAGTTTCAGTCATTTGCTATCTTTTTCCAATTATATTATTAGAATTATAAGCTGTCAAGTTTTCTTAACATAACACTCACAAGTATTCTAGCTCGCTTTTTTGTCTAAGACTCGAAACTTCGTTTCTGTCCTTTTATTATTTACGAAGGTACTGATTACTAGAGATATTTACCTCTTTCGAATTCTAATTTAAACCCTGAATAGAAAGAATGGCAGAATTATTAAATACAAGACAATGCGTGTTTTACATAGAATATATTTACCTTCACAAGCTCGCCCATATTTACGTACAGTTTGTCCAAGGCAGACACACAAGATACAGTGCACTCGGATTTGTCTGAAGGCTTTGTACAGCTGCTTTCGAATTAGACTGTGGGAAATCCCAGTTTTGTCACGGACTTCCTATATATAATAACTGCGCCATTTACTTTTTATAGATGATTTGATGTCATATATCGAAAGATATGTAAACAGGTTCACTCAATGAACTGTTGCTTGAAAGATCATCATTTACGTCAGGAGATGTAAACTTGCAATTAAGACCTTTTAGTACTTTTTAGTTAGTTTTGGAAGCAAATTTAGATTTTTTTTTTTAAATTTAGTTCATTGTGTAGTGTATGTTCTAGTTCCACGAAGTTATGAAAATACAGATCATATGTTTAATTCTGTTCTGTAAACAGTAGAGTTCGGCAAAATTGTTGTTCCACGATAACACAGTGTTAAAGATTATTCCTAATGTGCGATAGCAATTATTAATTGTTCCGTTAACACTTAGTAACACTAATAGTTAGTGAATGAAAAGTCCATATTAACTGTTACCAATTGAGTTAACGATTAATTTTCACTGCCAGTATCTTTTAAAACTTATCTCTTAATTAACTTACATTATTTTTAAAATCACGAAACCTTTCATTATGTGTACGGTTTTTTTAATTTTAATTTCGTCTTTCAGTTTAATTTATTAATTTTTGTTAAGCGGTTAGATATTTAACAAATTCTTTCATGGTATTTAGGAGCCATGCATCGATAGCTATATTTTCTCAATAACAGTTGCTAACTGCTAATTTATAATAAACTATTATCTAATCTCCTATTAGAATAACTGTCCACCTCTAGTAAATGTGCAATCGTACAAGTTAATGTATTTTCGTGTCGATAATATAATTTTTCATTTATATAAACGTCCAGAAGAATTGTATGTTCTTTTGAAGGCAATAGATTCAGTTTTTAGCTAGAAAAAATGTTAATCACTTAGGAATTAAAGATTGTAGCGAACTAACGTTACTTAATAATTAATAATGTGTCGTAAAAACTATTTTTCCCTATCTGCTATTTTAGGAGTTACATTATTTTAAACTTTATTGTTAGCTCCGTTCTATTTATTTTACTTAGATTGTTCTGAAGAAGCTCCAATGTTTTATTTTTTTAGTTCAATTCTTAGGCTTTACTTTCAATCTAATAAATTATTTCGCTTCTCTTGTCGTTTATTAGTTGCATTTAATAAATGCAGTAGGACAAAAATGTTATTCGAAAATGTCACAGGTCATCCAAATCCCGTTCTTTAAAGAACGTAAATAGCATTTTATATACTTCCGTGTTTAATATCAGTTTAGAAATTGTGAACAGCTTCAATGAAATCCTAATTTTATTTAGCTCTTAGTATTTTTTTTTGTGTCTATTCTGTATTCGAGGACCTTTTTTTCATTCGAAGAACTGTCACCTTCAAATTGCTTTTTCATGCTGCTTTATTTTAAATATTATAGATACATTGCAAATTTTTCTTCAAAAAATAAATTTGAAAAATGAAAAATTATATAATTTAGAAAATAAGTTACAAGTTTTTATCTTTGCGTGTAAGGATTTGTTTTTACTTGCTTGTACTGAATCCGAATAGCATTTTTACAAATTAGTTTACTACACTAAATGCAAAATCTTTTTCAAGTGTGAAGTGGGAATATGTGATTCCGAATACCATACAGAGTGTGAAGCAGGATAACGTACAAATAAGTATATTGCATCTAGAATGCACTCCACATATATATTTTGTATTAAACATCAAGATGTTCTTGTTCCGGGTTAGAACAGGTATAGAAATGTCTTGTGTTGACAGCAAGTGTTCGCTTTCGAATGTTATTCTTTAAATTGTAAATGAATTAAATGTGGAACCCTTATCGTTTATTAATTAGCATATCAACCTTTATACATACATTATCATCAAAAACGGTGACACTTGATTATGAACACGCGCAATCAAAAACAAGCCTGATGACACTCGACGGATGGCCCACATTATTATTGTACATTGGCAACTGTCAAAAAACGGATATAACCCAAGTAAGATCAACCGCTATAGGAAATGTTCGCCAATTTCGTCTCTTCGCTTAAATATGTTTGATTTGAGCTACATAGAACCGCATACTATGTCTAAAACTACACTGATGAGATTTCATGAAATTCTTCAGCAGAGTCTGATTAAATAAAGATATCAGTGAGAAAAAAAATACGAGCGATTTGGAATAGACTTCAGAAAACATACCGAATAGTCTAAAACAAGTGAATGAATGACAATAAAGTTGATTTGAAAGCTAATTGTGGTAACATGACTGAGATGTGCAATTTTTCCGTTTATTGTATTGAATTAACACCCCAGTAAGAAGAATATAAAATTCAGTTTTATATTTTTGACTAATTTTATTCCGTTAAGAGATAATGTTCGCATCGATGGATATTACGAATGGATTCGAATAAGGTATTTCAGCAAGCCGGAAGGAAACAGTGCAATTTTGTCTACCAAAAAGTACCATGGTATAGTTCGGTTATACTGCTATATATACTACTGCATCCAAGGTTAATTTTTGTAGTTGTGGCTAAGCTCGCTGCAATACTCCCCCTCCAGAATAGCGGTAGCCAAAATTCGATAGATGACGCCTCTAGTAGAACTATTTCCATTTGCGGGAGACTGTGAGAACTGTATTAATATAACAATTGTAATTGTTATGTGTTGCCTTTAGCAGCCAAGTGTGAGTGGATTTGTGAAGTGAAGGCTGAGAAGCAATGAATGGAGTGAAGCCGTGATAGTAAATAAGCAGTGTCTGCTATCACAGAGCCTGAGGGGGTTGTTGAAATTGATTAGCGGATCGGCATTGGCGATACAACTATCCATCGTGAACCGTCCATCGAAGTTGTAAGTTTTGTGCGTGTTCGAATTCCGACCGTCAGTCACCAATTTAACAAACATGAATGAAACAGTGCAACTTTGTATACAAAAAAAGTACTTCATGGTAGAGTTGGGTTACACTGCTATATATACTACTGCATCGTAAGTTAATTTCTGTAGTGGTGGCTCGCTATAGTATAAAGTAAGTAATGACTCTACTATTATAAATATAAACAATTGTGAGTTTTAGTATAGATGCTATGCACGGATCTGCTAATTTACACATTGTTTTGTGTTCCTTATGTTTCAATAACTTGCGTTTGATTTTAATTTTAATTGTAATGCGATAGAAAGCATTTTATTGTTGCTTTACATAAAGTGTATAGATTTCAATATACTTTAGTCAAAACTAAATGCAGAAATTCATTCCTTTCAGAATATAAATGTTACTAATATGTTTATGGTTCGATCGACCCTTTCAAACTATCTCAGTAATTAATCTTTGATAAGTAATTTCAGAGGCTTTAGCTGTAATTTTATAGGTGCCGAACAAACTAAGGCTTAGTTGTATTTAGCAACACATTAAAAAAAAACGCAAACATAAACAACACACCTTAAAACTAAATGAACAATAAATAGACTTAAGTATAAATCTTACGTAACTTCATTCAATAAGCATATTCCTTAATGATATTAGTTGGAATACAATACTCTCTTCACATTACAGTGCTTCAAGAAACAACAAAATCCTAAACAATGAGTAACAAACGGAGCCGACGTGTAAACACGAACATTAAATGGCAGATTTAAACCTGGGAGATTCGAAATGAAATCTCTTTCTACAACATAAAAAAAGCCAGTAAAAATATAAAGAAATAATGACTCCTAAAAACTCGCAGCAGAAAAGGAAAGGCTCTGTAAAGGGTGAGATAATATGCATGCCATTCTTTTCCTCATATCGAGCCTGCCTGAAAAGACGAAGTAAAACAATATATCATTCCTCTGGAGGATTTTTAATCTCGATGACGTCATTGAGAGGCCATAACTGGCCGTGTTCACTCGCAAAGGGGCAATTCAGCAAAAATCAAGCGAGCTGGAATAATGAGGGTAAAGGAGTTCACAAAATTCCATCTCTGACTTTCAGAACGCCCCTGTTCCGTGAGATATCGCAGTTTGGTACAGTGTTCTTACGTCATTTGAGGGAACAAATTTCGGCTGAGAATGCAGTTCGGGTATCCTGCAGGATCAGGGAGAATTTAGACTCGACCTTTCTATCTCGCCGCGGATGGAATTAATAGTTTCGAAAATTCCGTTTGTAGCGGTTTGGGGACCTGTATCTGCACTTAAGTTCCTCAATTGTTAATATTTATTGATGGCAATGTTGTTCCTCACATTTCGTACCTTATTTGAAATTCGTACCTTATTATTATTTCACCAATATAAAGTTATTGAAAATATAAAACGGCATCATATTGACATTTTTCGAATGTACTCCATTGGTATTACTTCTTATTTCTATTAAAATGCATGGTAAAAAGCTCACACCATAGTCATGTTACCACAATTAGCTTCTGAAAGTTTACTTCAATTGCATCCCATTTTCTTGTTCAAAGGCTATTCGATATATTTTGACATACTTCCGAGTTTGCTCAGATTTTCTTTTCAACACTAATTTGTATCTTCCAGATTTCTCATTGCTTTTTGTCGTCAGACTGTTGAAGAATTTCATTACAGCGGCAAGAATTACTCCATGCAAGTCTAGTTATATTATGCAGCTCCTAGCTCAAGCATATTTAAACTTTGTGATAACATTTGCGATTTAGTCGCTCAGCGGTTTATTCGTATTGTTTATATCAGTTTGTTGCCACTTATCAATATAAAAATGCTGTAGATTTCTCTGCCAGGTACGTTAGTGAAATACATAGATAATATTTGAGCTTTTAAATTAGTTGCTTAAATTTGAGATTCCTTATAGATTATAAGATTAGTATATAGCTTAACTTAGATTAGAATATAAGATTAGTATATAGCTTAACTTAGATTAGATTATAAGCTTAAACTTTATAACTTAGATTAGATTATAAGCTTAAAAACGGATTTGTTGAATTATGGATATTATTTTAAGCAAAATATTTGATGGAGTTGAATAGATCTCTTATCTGATTCTCAAAGATATTCAATTAAGAAATGATCTCTTTTGAACTGCTTAAAGGACTTCGAAACGAACGAAAAAATGTATACAGTGACATTGCAATGAAAATGAATGGAATATAAATAAAACTCAAACCATTTTACAGATGTAAATTGGGTTACTTATACTTTGTTTCACTTAAAAAAAACTATCATGCATGGAGGTCTATCATGCTATCTATGTACTTGCGTATACAAACTCAAAGTACACACAAAAATTTATGAATAGCTAAATATCAAAATGGTTTTTCTACGCTAAGAGTAAAAGACCAACAAACATTATTAAAACAGATTACAAAACTTTTTATGAAATATATTAAATATTATTAATTACAACTTCTTTGATAAATGTTGTTAAAATTATCATCAACATTTCAACTAGAATTTTGTTATGGTTTTCATTCTCATAGGTTTCTCCTAAGACCAGGCCACATTGTTTCTAGATGAATGAACCGATCATATTCACGACAGCTTTTAGTGTGCTGGGTGTGCACTTGAACCTACTCAGAAAAAATTAGGCGGAGTGGGCCTTCAATTATAATTAAACACAGCCAGCATATAATTTTCCGAAATCAATATTTTGCTCTTTTTGCGTTTGTAAAATGTACTTATGAATCTGGATACTTTGTAAACTTAAAATGTACTGGAATATTCAAAAAGCACTCTTGAAGGGTATTCATGTATTCAGGTGGGTGCCCATAGAAATAAAATTATTTCCGAATGATTTTGGAATCAAAAGTTACTGAAGATAAATGCTAAAGCTAGTTATATCAGAAAAAATCCGTTTCGTAAATTGCATAGGAAAACACGCGTAAATAGTATGAAAACAAGAGAAACAATTTATAAATGTAATGCTAAGTTAACATCATGGCATAGAGGGAACCAGGAACAAAAAGGCTGAGACATCCGAAATTATTTTCCAACTCGTGCGTTTGAAAGATGTTCTTGTAGGAAGTCAAATGTTTTAAGAGGGTACAGGCAGGTTACTGAGGTTTCTACGTGGACAACTCATACCTCAAGAAATGCTCTGAAAACACACTTTGACCTTATAATTTTAAATTATTGTCAAAATTCTTTATCTTTATATCTATTTGTACTGATGATTTTTATCAATTACACGAATAAACCGGTTTCGTCATTTTATTGCAGCAAAATCGATTGAACATTCTTAGAAATATTGCAACTTTTCTCTTTGTGAAATTGAAATATGAATGGACGCCCGAGGGTGGATCGAAACGTTTTGGCAATATAGATTTACTATCTATAAATATATGAAAATTGTTTTACGTGGCACACAAAAAAGACGTTATTTGTTATCGCGTTTTGGCAACACTGAACAATTGTTTGTTCACCACGAAGCCCCGCGCCTCAGTTGAATTTATAGCAGTATCGCGAATGAAATTTTATTGAAAAAATGAATAATTAAAGTACATTGCATTACTTTATTTCAAAATGTAAGTCACGAGGGCTTTTTCCAGGGCCAACAGTTATAGTTCAACAAGACGCCTTCCCTACAACTTTCGACAACAAACTCAATGAAAAATCGTATGGGTGACTCGAGTGCTGAGGAAATGTACACACAAAGAACATGCTGGCTATTCGATTTCCAAAGCAGTGCTCATATTTCGAGTTAAAATTTGCTCAAACTTTTCATTTGAATTTCAAATTGTTTGAGTTCTGACGTTTGAAAAATTTTCTTTGAATATCATATTTTGTAAACAATCCCTTCTGCTAGAACACATGTCTTCATTGATGCGCTCAGCGAACCAACGAGGATTGCAAAGCAATCCTTTGTGGGTTTGCGAGTGTTTGCAAGCAGGGGGCGGGCCCCCAATAAAAGATTTCTTTCATTAACTATTATTAGAGGAAATAAGCATGATGCAATCGCAAATTGGAGACTAACATTTACGCCAATTACGATTTTTTTTTCCAGCTCGGCAACCACTATATATTTGCAATCCTGTCGCATTGCATACTTAGTGTTACCTCATGTTCTTGCGTTGTTTACTTTCACGATAAAAAAAATGCTTGACGCTACTTAACTATTACGAAGAAAGCAATTTTTCTAAAATACACAAGTTCTGCCGTCATGCAAAACTTCTCCTAAAATTATACGAATTTTCTCGTGCTTTAATGCATTAAGTTGATAAAATATTATCATCAAGCTAGGACAATGCTGCAACGGCGTATTCATATGTTCCAAAAGAGAGAAACATCCTATAATTAGGCCATACTGTTTTCAGGATTAAAGGTTAGATCCAACACTTTTGATAATAAAACGCTATACTTATCATGTTCTTTCTAACAAAACCGAGCAGGGTACACGTAGAGAATCAAATAGAAATGCGTAGCTTTTTTAATACTTATAATGATGTACACAAATCATCTTAAAACAAGGAGAAACAAAAATGAAAAACTGTCCACAACTTGAAAGGTACAAAAATAAAAACATTCGGGAAGAATAAACTGCATAGTAACAGATGCATACCCTCAGTTTTTATGGCAACGTTCGATAAACAAAAATATTTCAAAAATGTAAATCATCCAAAGAAAATTAATCAATCACAACTCCAGGAGTAACTATTCTGAATCCCAAAATTTTCTAAATTGAGTTTAATTAAACTTCTTTCTTTTTAAGTTTTATGCATGTAAAGAGTTTTTTAAAAATGATAACGGATCAAAAAATTTATCCATTAATCACTAAATAAAGTTTCATATAATCCGTTAAAAGACAAGAAATTATAGAAGGTAGCCATAGAAACAAAATTTATTAATTTATTGGTAATTTTTGCTTATAGTTCTGGTATATCAACGTTGTGTGTATGCGTGAGTGTGTTGTGTGCTTGTGTGGCATTTCACCAGAATGCTGAGAATCCACTAGTAATATTTTTTTTAACTTTTGAAAATTACAAATGATACTTGTCTACCTTTCTGTATGAATTTGGAGAAGATTTGGTCGCAATTTGTGTATCGCAAACAGAAAACTGGAAAATCATCAAATATTTTCAGTTTGATTTGGTTTGGTTTGCGCACTATGAGTCTAATTGTCTACTCTAGACCAATAGGAACATCAAGCATCAAAACCTGCTATTCCATTGACTTAGACACAATCAGTGAAAGAAATGAATCTATGTTGTCCTTAAGCTACAATCAAGGCAACTACATCAAGGAACTGCTACTCACAGTTCTTAACATTGATTTTCAGGTGACCAAATCGCAATAAATTCTATTATGGTCAGTGATTGACATATAACACTGTAGTAGATACTTTTTCATAGTGATGTTCATGGCAAAGAATTGGCGAATAGTTTAGCTAAGGCCGGTTTAAATTTACTCCAACCATGTCTTCCCATTGAATACTATACAGTAATCTATATAAAATTCAAATACCACGACTCACTCACTCATCATTATATCTCAAAAACTACAAGTCCTAGGAAGCTGAAATTTTGCAGGACGATTCTTCTTATACTGTACAGGTATAATAAGAAAGGATTTTGAAAAATTCGACTCCTAGGAGGCCTAAAATTGACCTAAGACCTAAGCCAAAAGCAATTTGAAATCGCCTTAGAAATAAGATTGAGTATAAAACGATTGCTATAAGCAACTCAGATTGTTTTAACAGTGTTGATCGAAAAGCAATTTTTTTAAACAAATTAAATTATAATATTCATGTTTGAACTGACTTTTTACTTCATCCCGTGATGAAAATAGTATTTATAAATATTTAATTAATTGATGAAGAAAGAATATTTAGAACATTTAATTTTACTTTTACTTAAATTTTGTAATGAAACACGAAAAGCCCAAACGATAAACTCAAACATTGAGTATAAAACGATTGTCGTACGCAGCTCAGATTGCTTTACCAGCGTTGATCAAAAACAATTTTTTAAACAAATTAAATTTTTAAATTTATGTTTGTACTTACTTTTTATTACTTCCTATGATGTAAATAATTTTTAAATATTTGATTGATGGAGAAAACATATTTAGACCCTTTAATTTTACGTTTACTTAAATTTTGTTATGGAACACGAAACGCCCAAACGATAAACGCATGGATGACAAAAGCATTTTAGTGTAATTTGGCGCTACTCGGTACCTGGCAACCTCAAAATTAATGTTTAATTTTTTAATTGATTCAGAAATCTTTTTTTGGGTATTTGAGTTGACAACGAGATGTTGCGGTCATATTTGAGGATTCTCAAGTATTATAAATATATGAGGGAATTTTGAACAAGGCATTGTTGATCTTGGAATAATATCAAAGAAAGTAATTTTGGAAAAATGAAATTTTTTGTCTTAAGACACAAAAAGTCGAGATTGCTTACTCTATTTATTGAAGCCGTTCTTATGCAACTTAGATACATGTGAATCGTTCGTTGAAAGTAGTGTTTTTCTTTTTGTGAAAGCGCTGTAAAATCGATTGAGTGTAATTTGTCTACTCTGATGACATTTATGTCTAGCAAAAGCTCTGTTATTTCACTTGCTGCTGAATAGAATTTTCAGGAAAAATTGCGTTTTCTTCAAACTAAATTAGTCACGGATGTTGTAACAATTTGATTTACCATCCTCTCATATTGACGATGAAATTCGAAAATATTGCATACTAGGTGCAAAAATGGCACAAGTAAAACATATTCATAGAAAAACAAAGTGCAAGACTATCCGTCGAAAATTCGTCATTTTTACTGAAAATGAATGCACGAAAATATTCATAGTCACTCGAAAACTCAAAATCAACTTCTGTAGTAGTCATTTTGGAAAAAAAAAACTTCAGCAGCAATGCGACGAATATAAAATGAATTACATGGATGGATATCGTGTATGAGTAAAATATCGTCAGAAGTAAATTGTAGAAGCGATGGAGAAGTTCAAATGGATATTAAAAACATATTTTTTCCGTACACTTAAATGATGCTAACATTCTTTTATGAAAAAGAATTGATGATGACTTTTCAATCAACATATTATTAATTCAACCCGAGCAAAGCCGGGTATTTCTGCTAGTAAGAACTATAAATGCGAAAAAAAAAACATATTTCCGACTGTAACTAAAGAGAAATACAACTATAAGTAAAGAGAAAGAGAGACTGTTATAAATAAAGAGAAATACTGAAACTCTATGCTAAGGTCCCAGTTGTCACAGCATTGGACACGACTACATGCAAAATCATGTCTTCCGCATTGGCTTGTTTGACTCTCCGACTTGTCCTTTGTGTGGCCTTTCTGACATAACAGGAACCTACCTAAATAATTGTTATGACCATACTGACGTCACAATAGAGTTTCGTATTTTATTTTAGCGTCAAGACTAGTGTTTTGGACTGCCAGACAGAAAATGTTGAAAAAACTGAGGTTTGGCGGAGGATAAAAAAAAAGGATCCAAATCATGATACTACTGTCAATCTTACACGAGAGTAATCGGAGGATTTGATTTGATCTCACACTTCATCAAGAGGTTAAGCGAAACAAAATTGACCTATTTCACTTTCCGCCCATATATATTGTTATCACTGAAGATTATCGAAAACTCTAAATACGCTCCTGGGCTATTAACCCCCCCACTTAGCAAAATATAAGATTAGAGCACAAGACCAAACCAAGCTAATCAAAAAAATTTTAAAACTAAAAATGTAACAAAGGTTTAAGGATGTGAATGGAGATATAAGTACGCCCTTCAACTATTTACAAGTACTTTGAGAGTACTTAGAGTAAACTAATAAAACACATATGTTGGCAGCTTTTCCTCTTGAGCTGACTACTGATTTTTTTTTTTGTACAGATTGAATTCAAAGATTTTTGACCGCATGGTTGGGAATACTTTATGCATTTTGAACACAGACACTGTCACCGAAAATTGGATGAATTAATGATAAAAAATTAAATTACTACTTAAACAGTATAAAACTTTACTTGTCTGTAGGAAATGTAATCCGTCAAAAACATAAAAGGGTAGAAATTTTATGATTTTATCGAATATCCTGTTCGTATACGTAAGCGATGTGAACAAAATATTTAAACTTCGATTTTTCATCACTATAAATGTTATAAGAATTCTTTTTGCCAAAAAATAATTATTTTATTACAATAGTGTTTTCATTTCATACATCTACAGTGGATTTTCTTCCATTCAGCAGTGAAAATTTAAGGGTACGGCATGTCGAAAATGTTTACATCACTGTTACTATCGTTGTTACATAGCGATACTTCTACTTATTCACGACGATGTCAAAATACCAGAAATATCACCTTTTAGGGTATCGTGCACCACCTCAGTAGGTTGTCGGGATTTTAATGTAGTTTTACATTAACACCGGTACCATGATATCGGGCCAAAAATTTAAAGTGGTTTAGAGGAAATATAATAAGTTTTTTTACTGTAATATGGAATCTGAATATTTATGTTAAAGAAGTTGTTAATCGTTTCATTGTAACAATTGAATGAATGACAAAAACATAAAATTTTAATATTTGTTCAAGTTTAAAATAGAGTATTTAACAAGACGTGTGAAAGACAGTGCAACTTTGTCTACCTAAAGGTATTTCAGGGTGGATTTTGATTACACTGTAGAATATACTTATGTACTTTAGGTTAATTTTTCTAGTGATGGCTAGCTTCACCACAATTCTCCCCTCCAGAATTTAGAGTGGAGAAATTCGAAAAATGCTACCACTAGTTGTTTGATTGCCAACTGTATAAAAGCATAAAAGCTATATTAAGGTTACACAGGAAAGGTCATTACAATAAATGATTGCAACTTTTTGTCTGTCCTGTGTTGTTTTTAGCAGCCGAGTGAGAATGCAGCCGGCAGTTTGTTGGGTTGAGACCCGAATAGTGAAGCTTTGATACGAGTGGAAGAAGTGTCTGTTATTGTAGAGCTTCAGACAGTCGTTGAAAGTGATATTTATCGCACTAGTAATTCAACTACTCTTCGTTGACTACCCATCGAAGTGTGAGCCGAATAAGGTTAGCTCCATCTTAGAAATGCTACCTGGCTTGCTATTTTAAAGTGCATGCCTTCACAACACGTCAACGAGTTGTCCATTCAGCAAGTGTCCAGCCACCTAAAAGTACTTCCTAGTGGAGTTAGGTTACACTGCTATATATACCATCGTTCTACCAGTTGATTTTTGTAGTGGTGGTGGTGGTTTTGTTCATCACAAGTACTTGGGATTCGAATCTTTATTTCTCGTACGGACCGTCATCCAAACAGGTGTTGGGGCACATCATCTAATTTGGTACTGTAAACCAAAATGTGGAATACTGTCTACTTCTGTATTGGTTTTAGGTTATTATTCTACTACTTTTATAAATCATGCGGCTACAGGAACATCGAGGCAAAACCTATGAGATGTGAAAGACGTCCTTCTGTTCCTAGAACTCACGCGAAGCAACCATCTTCGGTTGGCTCACACTATAACTACGAGTAATATGAAACTACAAACACATTTCTGACTCACCTTTTTAAAAACAGTTTCTCGGGAACAGTCTCTTACTTCGTCCATGACGTAGAATCCTATGGTCATCTTTATAGAAGTCTCCTCTGATGAATGTTCATACGCCGATGTTCGACAATGCGCGAAAAGAGACTGTGTCCATCAGTGTCAACAGAATGTCCTGTTGAATTCACTCACTCCTCAAAAAAGTCGATATTTGACTCTGACTCTGTTCATGGGACTTCCAACAAATTCATTGCTCGAAAATAAACAAGAATGAAGGTTATCGAGTTCGTTTGATTAACAAAATTTATCTATGTCCAGATAGGAAATTCCTTTCATTGCAAAAAATGACGTCTTCACTATTTCGAAATTGGATTTCAGGAGTTTGCAAGACCTCTTGTGATCAACCCTAGCTTGAACCACTACTGTGTTCAAAGGAAAGAAATCCTGGAGATTAACCTATAAAAAAAGAAAAAACAAAATTAGTATGGGTTAGAAGCGGGTTAATAAGGATGGGTTATGTCAGTGAAGCGTTACTTTGTTTAACCATAAAATGTATTACAGGCAATTCTCACTTAAATACCTAATTCCATTCTTACGACTAGTTCCTAAGACTTTTCTAAGACTAATGAAATTCTAGAAATTTAGGTTGTTAGCTTTTGAAATGTAGAAAGACGACATTTATTTAAATAAGTTTGAAACATAATTAAATAAAAGGAATATAATAATAAATAACTTCTATGATTTATGCGAAGAATGCATCACAGCAAGTATAGAAGCAAGGATTTATATTTCAAATATATTTTTTCGAAGTACTATTACTACATATCTTATGTGATGAAATTAGCGTACAAATCAACGCCAGAAATCTGTATTGCGTAATTTTAAAACAAATAGAAGAGCCACACTTAACAATTATGTAAAAACGCAATCTTAAATTACAAAATTTTAGTAAGTTCGAAAAAACTACTTGAAACGGCTTATAAAATGCATGATTACAAAATGAATTTATGACAATTTTGGTAACACATTATGTACACGATCGTTTTGGATGAAAATAAAGAATGTGTGTTGGAATGAATGAAATACTGTTTGGTTTCTGTAACTTCAGTCAAGGTTGCCAATATTCGCTTTTCTGTCTTTCCAGGTAACGAGTAAAGATTAAGAAGCACTAGTATCGGATAAGATAACAGTTTATAAGGCTTCCTTAAAATTTTACTCAGGAGCAGATAGCGGAGATTAGGTTTTTAAGGTGTTCAAAATCAAGATAATTAGCATATATCCAACAACGTAGAAAGTAGCAGATTTGTTAGTTCCGTATATCGTCGACTTACGAGTAAAACAATGCCATTTTTTTATCAGTTTTTAGCCTTTCCGGACCAGATTGTAGTGTTCAATAGGCTGATAAAATGTTCCTAAAGTTACCTTTTCTTTATATGATTAAATTTCGCTTTCAGAAGGTTATATTTCTTCTTGAGAAGGTTCGATTTCTTTTTGCGAAGGTTCAATTTTTCTTCTTGAGACGGTTAGATTTCTTCTTAAGAAGGTTCGATTTCTTCTTGAATGAGTAGAATTTTTCTTCGATTTCTCAGAACTACGTTTTTTAACAGTGTGTTTCACTTGTAACCCTACGATATGCTCTTGGAAACAGAAATTTAATAGTGCTTAGTTTCATCCACACAATATACACTGTAAATGCAAAGGTTGTAGTGTATTTCCTGATTATAGAGGTATAAATAATCAGCATTTTAGACATGAAAAATTGTAGGGAGAAAAATATTTCATAACTAAATAAATCTTAAGAATTATGTAATGTGAAATAAAAGGAAGCGATAAAAATGATTCAATGCCATTTTTTGTCGAACTTTTTTTAACGATTATTAGGAGGAGGTCGATTAAATTTTTGAAAAGTTCGCATTGGATGATGGTTTTACTTGTTTGACAAAGGTAAACATATGAAAACGACTATTAACACTATTTACAACCTCTATTTCGAAAACTGAACTGTAGTTGTAAGTATACACTGGAAATCACGAAAATCAACCAGAATATCGATTTTTTATTGCTTCAAAATACCTTGCAACTCCATAACTTTCAATCGATACCAAGATCTCATAAATATTCGGAATTCTTTTCTAGTTACAAAGGTTTTTTTGTTAGGTTTTGTCAGCGTATACAAATATGTTTCAAAACTTGAAACTGAATTTAAAAAAACGGTTTTTGCAATGTCTTGTTCAAATGGTTATAACTCAACATTGAATTGATCTATTTAAATTATTTTCGTATCATTACACTATATTTTATGGAGTATACAGTGGAGGTTTTAACCCTCAATCATAGTTATTAGTTAAAACAGAAATTTTTGTAGATTTTTAAATGTTAAAATTCCTAAAAAAACGTGATTTTTTTTCTTTGATGAAAAAAATTGTAAACAAATATTCCCTCTAGCAACTTGATTGAAATTCTTAACATGAAGAATAATATTAAGAATAATTTTACCGGGAATTGTCTGTCGGAACAAATTAGAATTTGAGCTATCACTGTTCAAATAAGAAGCGAATTAGTTAATTATATCTAAATTAGAAAATAAATAATTAGCTTAATCTGATGTTTTATCACTAAAATGGTTTTAAGCATAAATAAATGACATATTATAAGAAAATACTTGGGTTTTAAAGTCAAGATTTTTTATAAATCTTATAGTCGTTTAAAGGTATACACCTTTAGGTCAACTAGATTCTACAGTCTAAGACTAGACAGCTCAAGACAGGGAGATAAATGCTTGTGTTGTCTATGGAGATATCAGAAATGTGTTTATCTCGTCACAACAGCTATAAAAATCCTATATCCTGAACTCTTAAATCTAATGCATCTTGAACTCTAAAGTGAACAGCGATTTGTGCTGTACAAAGATGGACGCGTTAATAAAGGTAGTCAGAACTTACATGCGATAGTGAGCAAAAAAATAGAAGTCGTGTACATGACTTTGTCTCAGCGTAAACGTTTTAAAATGATTTTTCAAGAACTCTTTGCCTATAAAAGTCAAGAGTGAAATACGTGGGCTGCATCGAAAATCACACATTTAAGTCAGTTTAAAAATAAAATCTGGATAAAAATTTAGTGATATGAATATAACTGTTAGGTATTACAAACAATTGAAGAACAGTCTATGCTTGATTTTACCAACCCCCAGAAGACCGAAGAAACTTATTTTATGATACTTGGATAAGACTTGATGAAAGTTCAAAAAGCGTGGGGGTTCATAAAAGGGTGGTTCGTTAAAAAGAATGTCGATTACATTACAAAATAATGACTAGTACATGAAAAAACTAAATATTTTATAGTACACTCATTGCAATAAAAATTTACGCACCAAGAAAAAGTCGTCAAATGAAACGAAATTTTATGCATGCAAGTACTACTTTGATATAAGTAAATGATTAGAAAATCAAAGAAAAAGGATAATTTTTATTGCAGAAAAAAGTACAAATCAACGGAAGTTTTAGTTCTCTGTTGGATCCCCTCTAGCGCGAATGCACGATGCGATACGAGCGGGCATTGAGGCATACAAGTTCCGTATGATGTCCTGAGACATCTCGTTCCACAGTTGCTCTAGTTCGACCAAACTTGTAGGGTGTCCAACATGCCGTCCCAAATGATCCCAGATATGCTCGATTGGTGACAAATCTGGGGATCGAGCAGACCAGGGACGGGTAGTAATGTGGCGGAGGCAGTCTTGTGACATCCTTTCTGTGTGTGGCCGAGCATTGTCTTGTTGAAAAATGGCTCCTGGGAGCCCTGCCATGAGTGGCATCATATGTCGCTGAAGGATGTCATGGACGTATGACTGGGCTGTCATTGTGCCTTGGATCAATATTAGGGGTGACCGTGTAAGCAATGGCACCCCATACCATCACACGAGCTGTGGGAGCGGTGTGTCGCTGTAAAGCGAAGGCAGGATTGAGGCGTTCATCACGGGGCCTCCACACACGAACACGACTGTCATCACTGCTCAAATTGAATCTAGATCCGTCGCTGAAGACGACCTGGTTCCATTCCGTTGCAGTCCAATCCCTTCGTGCGCGACACCACTCCAAACGGAGGCGTCGGTGGGTGGCTGTCATTGGCAGCACACGTAATGGGCCCCGCTATACCAGATGTCCTTCAGCCAGGCGCCTTACGATGTTTCGGGAAGACACAGGGGCCCGTAGTGAAGGTGCTGCCTGTGTCTGGATAGCGGCCAATGAGGCAGTTGGCTCTACGCGTGCGTTTCGTATGATGTGACGGTCTTCTCGACGACTGGTCTGTCGAGGGTGTCCTGAGCCTGATCGCCGTGTAAATGACGTCTCTTCTGTCCACTGGTCCCAACACTTCCTCACAGTAATATCAGAACGGCCTACTTGACGAGATACTCACTCAGCTGACCACCCAGCTTCCATCATCCCTAGTATTCTTCCCCTCTCGCACTCTTATAGCTGCTCATATTGTCTTCGATGGCGGTGTAACGGCATGCCTACCTCAGCGTTTCCTTTGCAAAAGATTAAGTACACTCAAACAAGCTCTGCTTACCTGTTTTATACTCCAAGGAGAACGAAGTTCAGCGCCCTCAAGTGGCATTGCGCAATGCGCAATCACGCTGTATTTCTAATCATTTGCATATCTGGCCGACATGTACCTTCATGCCAAGTTTCGTTACAATCCCACAATTATTTCTTGGTGCGCAAATTTTTATGGCAATGAGTGTATATTTAAAGTAAGTATCTTTAAAGCATATAAACAAAAGAATAGCACTCAGATATGATGAGACATGAACGTATGAGAAACCTATATTGTTTTTAAGATGTACGTACAGTTTTTCGGCTTTAAAAAAATTTCCTTTCTAAACCGACCTCCCATGCCAAACATTTTTTAACATCTGTCTCGATTTCAACTGACATAAAGCAGACGGGGTCCGATGATTAGCCAAGTATTTTCTTTTCCACTGAATTTCTTTGTATAGCTTTCATCACGTAAGAAAAGAAGCTTCTTGTTGAACAAATTGAATGTTTGTAGAAGGAAAAAAATCTCCATAGCAACCGCATTTCGATCTCGATCTATGAACGATGGACTGAATCATCGACATGTGTGTTTTTTTTCTGCTGTTACTCCTTTAACCTTTATTATTATCCCTTCGAAGTATTCGTGTTCAATAAGCTAGATTGTTCACCATCAATTATAGCCGGCCCTTCCGTGTTTAACAATGCGAAACACGACCATCACGACGGAGAACGGTCACACCCCCAAGGAACAACCCCTCCCCCCGTCATTTTTTCTCTCGAACAACAATAAAAAAATGTGATGTGTTTTGGATCTGCGTGATACTGAGGTCATGAAATATTACAAATAGAAATAATTAACTGCAGGATAAAATAATTATGTGGAGGGGAATAAAAATATTAATTTCTAAGGTTTTCTAGAACTAGCCGATTTATTACGAATGTGACAATTCAGTGGGTAATTTGTTTTGTCATAAAATAAATAATTTTACAACTTTGCGAATAATTTTATTAAAACAATTTATATCACATCACAAACTTTGGAAATAATTTTTCTAAATTAAATTTTCTTGAAAATAATTCAGTCCGAAACGTCCATTTTTTTAAATAAGCAATCCTTTGTAAAATAAAGTATTTATACAACATTTACACATGAATTAAACACTTCGGTATTGTAAGTATATACTTCTGTTGCCAGAAATTGTGTATACATGGTATCCCTCAAATCCAATTTCAATCATCAATATAATTTGTTTCCGTACAGAGTATTTATTACTTTATGTCTGAACGGAAAAAAAAATATTATTTCATACAACACCTTTGGTATCACAATTTTCTGATTCGTCAGCTATGTTCTAAGAAAATGCTTCTAATTGTATCCGAGTTTTGCATCATTTTGGTTCTATTTCATTTTTTTTGTAGCAATTAAAAACTATAATCAAGAATGTCTTCCAACCAAATACAAAAATTTAACATTGAAGAAAATCAGGTTTACCAAAGAAAGATTATTTTTTCAAGCAAACACAACTGTATTGATAATTTAATTTTAGAATAGCACACCCGTGCAAAGAAATATGTGCTTAACTTTCAAAATTCCTTCTACCAATAGGTGCCAGTGTCATTACCCACATATCATACCTTTTTCATTAATCCATTTATCTGTGTTGATGTTTCTTATACCACTTGGTCTATACAAGCTAGACCAAGATCGTGAGTTCACGTCCCTTCGAAAAGTCCATCTGAGCAAACAAAACGATTGAAGTACAGATCCTCGAAAAAGCAAGGGGGAGACTTGAAGATGCCTAATATTTATTGTTTTTCCAACAGATAAGGAAAAACCTTCAAATCATGATTAAGTGAAATTGATCTCAAATGTTTACTGGTCAGCCTAGAGATGGCAGTCTGTTGTTGTTGTTGTTGTGTCTAATACTTCAGGATCTAGCAAGCAGCTAGATCAAATCCATGAGACCATGAACTCTAAGTCTGCTGAACCTCAACCACTCTTGAAATTTAGGGAGTCCTTTAAAAAAACTTTATATACCAGTATATATTATACCTTTTATACCAGCTATAGGTGGGAGAAATTTCCAAAAGATACTGTATTGAAGCTTCTTTTTCGCAAAAATGCATGCTTAAGGAGGTCCGGGACACATTAAAATTTTTTTTTATTAATTAATTTAGAATTTTGAATTTTTTTGTACTGATTACCCATTTAACTAATAAGCAAAATCACAACACAAAATTTTTCCAAAAGTGTTTTAAAAATTTTAAATTAAAATTTTTTTGTAATAAGAGGGGTCATTTTAAATTGCTAAAACTCAAAATATTCTTGATCAATTTTTAAAATTTTTGCAGTAAATTATTCACAAATTTATAAATTTTAATTCTGATTCAGCAATTTAAAAAATATTAATTTAATAAAAAATAAAAAATATTTGAATGAAAAATTTTTAAAAATTTAAAGGTACTTTTTTTTAAAAAAGTCATATTTTTAAAAGTAAATATTTGTTTCAAATTTGCTGAATCAAAATTAAAGTATAATGTTTGAAAAAGATATATTCCAAATTTCAATCCTTAAACTTCATCGGGTTTCGACTTATAGCATTTTGAATACAGGAAATCTTTAAAAAAAGTATCTTAGAGAAAAACGCATTTAAAGTTTTAAAGACAGATGTTGT
This sequence comes from Metellina segmentata, assembly GCA_947359465.1. Taxonomy (NCBI): domain Eukaryota; kingdom Metazoa; phylum Arthropoda; class Arachnida; order Araneae; family Tetragnathidae; genus Metellina; species Metellina segmentata. Next base: position 64,639,862 of record OX375874.1, on the reverse strand, counting down.
CGCCATGACAACAACTGTCAAGAGTGTTAGATTTTCAAAACAACGCACCACAAAATTTATTACATCTCTAATTCTAATTAAGATTTAAGTGACGATTTTTGTGTCCGGGACACAAAAATCGTCACATTTTCGAAATTTTTTTTATTATTTTAAGAATTTCTCTGTGTTTTTCTGCTTAAAATGACGTCTAAATCAAGTTTCTATCTTAATTAGAACTAGAGATGTAATAATTTTTCTGTGGTGCGTTGTTTTGAAAATCTAATACTCTTGACAGGTGTTGTCATGGCAACAACATCTGTCTTTGAAACTTTAAATGCGTTTTTCTCCGTGATACTTTTTTTCAAGATTTCCTGTATTCAAATTGCTATAAGTCGAAAACCGATAAAGTTAAAAGGTTGAAATTTGGAATATATCGTTTTCAAAAAATTTTGCTTTAATTTTGATTTAGAAAATTTGAAACAAGTATTTACTTTTAAAAATATGACTTATTAAAAAAAAGTACCTTAAAATTTTCAAAAATTTTCATTCAAATATTTTTTATTTTTTATTAAATTAATATTTTTTAAATTGCTGAATCAGAACTAAAGTTTATAAATTTGTGAATAATTTACTTCAAGAATTTTGAAAATTGATCAAGAATATTTTGAGTTTTAGCAATTTAAAATGACCCCTCTTTTTTTCAAAAAATTTTAATTTAAAATTTTTAAAAATTTTTGGAAAAATTTTGTGTTGTGATTTCGCTTATTAGTTAGATGGGTAATCAGTACAAAAAAATTCAAAATTCTAAATTAATTAAGAAAAAAAAATTTTCAACGTGTCCCGGACCTCCTTAATCAATAAAAGGGTGGTTGGTTCCTCCAAATGAAATGAAATTTATCAGAAATATAAAGCAGGATTTCGTGTTTTATGGGGCTAATTCTAATTTCCAGTAAAATGAATCGCAAAAAGTGCACATCTCAGTCATGTTACCACAACAGCTTAACATCCACTTCAGATTCATCCCGCTTCCTTGTTCAAAGGAGATTCGGTGCATTTTGACGTCATAACAAATTTGTTTTGCTCGTATTTTCTTTTCTACGCTGAAGATTTTGATTAGAGGTCCGTTTTTTTCTCTCTTCCGTTTTTTGTAATATTTTCCTTCTCCGTCACCCACAACAAGCATCTTGACATAAAGCGGGGAAAGTTATCAAATAAATCCAGTAGGGATTGATTTTACATGATTTATATCCGTTCGTTGTCATTCCCTGATATAAAACAGTTTAGATTTCTGCGCCACGTATGGTGGTTAAAGGTAACCACCTTTTCTCGTATGATGAAGCTACATAAAGGAAGTCAGGGAAGAGGAAATAAAATCATCCGGCGACGTATGTTTTATGCCAGTTTAAACCTAGATAAGGATTTGAAAGTTTGGTATGGTGATCGATAAGATAGATAATATTTTTCTTCTTCAGGATTGGTCAACTCAAGATCAACCAAATTACGTAAAAAGCCCCCAAAAGCAGACGAAAGGCTATAAAAGTTCATGCTATAAATGCTATAAAATCACACAACCTACAAAATCCATACAAAACAATTAAAAGATAGCATTTGTTTTTGAACTTATTCAAATTTTTGCATTGGAAGGAAGAATAATTATCACTTTGGAGTTACCATTTAAATTTGTAAGATATGGCTGTGTGATAACAGCTATGTTTCACGAGTTACTATAAAAGTGTGGCAGACACTGCAAAGAAAGTTTCTTTTACTTCTATAAAGTTTAATTCTGTTCTAAATTAATCATGATTCGGGGATTGTGCTTTTCAAAATTAATTAAGAGTATGAAGATAACAAATGATTCAGTGGTTGGTAAAGTAGACCTAAGTATTCGAAGTTTCAAAAGATTGCAAACATATTACTGGTAAATTTAGAAAATAAGATATTCGAAATTTATAAAAAATTAGAATTTTATTTCTATAACATTTTAATTTATATGTGACAAACTGTGTGATTCTTTTAAGACAAAGTGGCCCTGAGAATGTTTTGGGTTCCCCAAAGGTTTATTCTAAATATTTCCTTGATTCGATATGCATAGAACTAAAATTATTCCATATTTCTTATTTTCGAAATTAAATCCTAATATTTCATGTGCATATCAGAAAATTTTCTCAAGAATGGATGGAAATTTTACAACTTAACACATTATATATTTATATATTTTCTTATTTTCAGAGACTAGAAGATTTTAAAATGTTCCATTCACTTTAAATAAGTATACATAAATATAGACTATTATTTATCTACCTGTAAGTCTTTTCTTAATTACATTATTCTAAAAACAAAAATATCATTTAAAAAACGAATTTTTCATTGTATTTAAAATGCTACAAACGGTTTTTTAATGACGAGAAATAAAATATAAGATCGCTCTTATGTTCCAAATTTTTCTTCCTTTCTTTAAATAGTTCTACGATCCAATATGATGATATTATAATACCAGTTCCGGATGCAATAACCTCGAAAATGACAACTGGGAGATACTACTTTCTGTCAATAATAAGCATTAAGTATTCCAATTTTATGAAACAAAAAAATGACAATAATTACACAGGTAGAATTTTTTTGTTCGACATGTAGCGTCAGATAATATCAATCTTTTTTTTAATTTTGTCACATTATATATGAGTTTAATAAGTTATCTAACTTAGTTTAATTCTCAAAAGTTACGATTATATTACTTTAAAAACATTAGAGGCAACATTAGACAAATACGAAATAAATATTCACCTTTCACCATAATTTATTAGGAGGTTGGTATAAAAGGAATTTCAGGGAGTCAAAATCTCGGATTGTTTTATCGAAACTTTAATACACAAAGAAACCAAGTGCTTTTAAAATCATTAGATACACTTAACTGAAATACGTTTAACTAAAATACGTTCCATTAGACGACAGTTGGTAAATCAAAAGGCACGCAACTTTATTCGAAGCCCAATAAGTATTTTGATATAAATTGAATAAAATCTATAGTTAAATAGCTGTATGAACTATTAACATATACAACACACATCATTTTCAAATTATTCACGTGTCACTGGAAATAAAAAATAATAATTTTACAATTGAGTAGACAGCAAAAAAAGGTATTTATAATTTTAAATAAAATCATATTGTAAAAAAAAACAAGGAAACTAGTAAAATAAGGGCTTTACCAAATTAATTTAATCTATCATCTGCAAGACACAAATTCTGCCGTTAGACTCGCTCTCAGAATTGAAAAAATTTCCATGTATACAAAATTTTTTTACGAAAGGAGAAACAAATAAAAAATTGATCTATTTGGAAATCCTAGATAAAAGAACCAGTTACAAACCACATTTCTCGGTTGATGGATAAAATTGGAGTGATGAATAAACAATTTTAAAGTGATAAGATAAATGATTAAGGTCTCAAAAACTTTCCTTTTTTATCAATGAAAAGGCAAAAACTCAGAGTTTTCTTACACTTTTATATACATAGAAATAAAGCTTATTTAAAACTAAATAAAATGCGAGTTAAATATTAGTACCACATTTATAGAATTGTAGATTATTTGTATTCAAATTCATTTTTATTTAGAATTATTATTTTACCCTGTTACAATAAAATCGTCCCACCAATATTGCCTTATAATTTAATAAGTATTTGTGTATATACTATTGTTTCATAACGTATCAAAGATTCAATGAGATGTGAAGTTCAATGTAAAAAATATTTAACATTAAAATTGAAAAAGTCGTAAAGAAAATATTGAAATTATTCAAGAATAGATAAATGAGAATAGCACAATAAGAATAAATAACTAAAGTTTCCTGATTCATTACAATTAGAATGTACTATCGTATATTATTGAATCTTGTTTCTCGGAATTTGCTATTTTGCTTAAAATGTCTTAATTTTCCTTCGAATTTTGAATACCCGACTGCTTTCATGAACATACTGATAGCTCAATGCACAGTTAAGAAAAAATACCGTGATTTCAAGTGTTGCTCTAACCTGAAAACATTGACAACATCAGCCCCATTCAAGTAGTATATTATTTTCTTAAACTATTATTTTTCAAAACGATTACACATTATAACAGTACTGTTTCCTTATAATGTTTCAAATTCTTTGCATATCATATAGAATACTGCCAACGATAATAGTATCTTGCCTATAGTTTGTATTGCATATATATTTTTGGCATAATTTGGGTTGCAAATAATGAAAAAAAGTATTTGCAAGGCTACCATCTGAGATGACGCTTTGACAATCCAGTTTGTTTCTGCTCTAAAACGGGTTATTCTTTTCGTCGACGCATCAAGAAATCTCCCAATCAAGGCTAAGGACCAATTCAAACGATACTAACCCTAATGACGACACTCAGAACGAATTAAAGGAGCATTAAAGTCGAATGAACTGCAACTAACCCTTCCCCGAGGCCACCATACGCTCCAGTAAAACGCAGACGATCTTAACTTTTCGTTTTGCTGCGGTTCCCTGTAACCGCCAGCCTTCAATGGACGAAGAACATCGAAGAGTAACGACAAGGGGAGAAAACAACACACACACAAAGAGAGGGTTTGAAAACTCGCCTGGGATCACTCGAAGCAGGTTTCCCCATCTTCCACATCCGATGCTGAATCGGGTTCGGAGAGGTAGAGGCGAACAGAGTTGAGAGCGAAAACCGCTTTCCCGAAAATGACCTTCGTTTGATGTTGTTGTTGTGCTGGAGAATCGGAAGGGAAGATCGCTTGCTGCTGCTGGTGTGACATTCGCGATGGCTCTCTTGCGCGGGGAGGAGTGGATCATCAACAGAACAGCCGACGACGGGAGCGCTGCGCAGGGTCCTTCTGCGCAGGAACGTAATGAGAGGAGATAAAGGGAGAGATTTCGGGTGTTGCCTGAGGAGAGAGAGGCAGTGTGGTTTTTATGTACGACTAGAACCCTTTTTTATGATCACTTGTGATTTCATGGTATTCCGTTTTATTTATGTGTACAGAACGCTTCTCCTCTCTCTAAGAGTTAGTTGAAAAGACATCCGAGAGTTTTTGTCTCGCACCCTTGGTGTCCCACAAAAAAAATACTACATTGTAGAGATGGGTGTTATACTGATAACACTTTTTGCTATTTCGAAGCGTAACACAAATTAGCAACTGTTTCGTAAATATCAAATTGTTACCGACATATAATATTGCTCTTGTGTTGAACCAATTTAAATCGAGTTGAATTTTTTTCAAAAAATTAAAATTTGTTAGAATATTTCATAAAAATAGAAAGTTGTAAATACTAAATATTTTAAAATCATTTGATGGTCAGTTAAATTAGTTAACAACTGTTAAGAATAACCGCCATTGGACTCATTGCCAATTTTTTACAGGTAATAAGAACAGTTACATTTAGCTGCCAATTGATAAAACACTGTTAATATTAACAGTTAGTAATAACTGTTTTCGCAAAAACATTAACAATAACAGTTTTGCCTCAGAGGAATAACTTTCTCCTACCTTGAAAATAATAGAAATTATCTGTTTTATTTTGATTTCTAAAGATTAATTTTTAATGGGAATTGCTTCTTATAGTTAAAATTCAATTCAACACTAATTTTTAAAATGTGCCAGGGCCGTCAGCCCTAGGTTTTTTTTTTGTCATGGTTAAAATTTCACTATACATGTATGCCTTGGATTTAAATTTGATGAAAAAGTGAGTTAAAAAGCTTTGAACAAAAACAACATAGAATTATTTTTATTTATTTATTCAATCTTTGTTTATGTGCAGAAATACAGTCAAAAAAGAGATTTAACAAAATTCTTCATTAAAGCAGGTTCTTCTTGAGAATTTAAATAAATTAATATTATATCTAACTCCGAGAAAGAATTATGCAGTTAAAAAAATCTAGTTAAAGCGAAATTTCTACATATATTCGTTTTTAAATGTTTAAAACACTTTTCAGTTCCTGGGGACCTTAAAATTGGGACAATAAACTAAAAAGGAGAAAGCCTTTTCGTTATGTTGGTTGTAAAAAAACTTGTCAGAGCAAAGATTACGGAGCTTCAAAGTTATGCAACCGAAATGATTTCGCATTCGAGAATAATGCACACTATGAAGATTCATGATTCTTAAAATAAATATCTCAAAAGTGTATTCTGTATTCTTTCAATATCCATGATACGGTAGTTATATAATAAGGAATCCATATTACAGATTCATTTTTCTGTCTCGATCTAACATCAGCAATAAATAATAAAATTATCGCGTTAGTAATACAAAAATCTCTTAATTTTCCAACCGAACAATTTTAAAATAGGTCTTATGCGGTAGTTGGAGGAAAAAAACCAAACCGAAATTCGTAATGTATAGCTAAATTAACAAAATTACTTTTCTTTATAACTAGTTCTTTATTTATGTAATATACATTCTCAATGTAGTTTCATTTAGGAGTGCAGGTCGAAGCGAAATATTTAGGTGTAAGTCTTTGCTAAAGCACCAAGACTATAAATAATCTAAGCAAAGTTGAAATTTCTTAGTCATTTAAAACATGAATGACTAAATATTTTTAAATAATTCTAAACCTTTTAACTAATGGCTTCACACAGCTCTTTGTAAAGGCCTTTTAGCATTTTACTGCAAGCATAGTTGCATGCAATTAAAAATCGATTCAAAATTAAATGTTTTATTTTTTACAAACTGCGATTCATTTTATGTGTGGAGTTTCCATACACAATGATTAAAATTTCTTCCTCTCCGTTACAATTAATTGCCATTTTGAAATTTCAGCCCATGTCTCCAACCAAAATAGTACTTATATGCGTTATAACACAGTACTAAGTACCAAATCCGGACGTCGAAATCCGGAATTATCCAAAATCCGGACGTTTAGCTAACCAGCTTTTTTCCGTTTTTCTCACTGTAATCCATCCTTACGACAATTTTTAAAGAACAAGGAGTTAAACCTGGAACTAATTGATGAAACAACGCAAAATAACGGACATGTTCAAAGTAAATACCACACAAAAAAATTAGATTTGCAAGTAAAATTTGTTTCATTGTTGTTTTATTGTTTTTCCCCCTTTTTTTAAATTATTCCTATTTATATATCTGCTATTGTACTATAACAAACGAAAAAGTCGCGGCGGTTAGATAAAGATTTTTTTTTGACAAAACGTACAAATAACCCGAAATTAGGAATGGCCGAGGACCGGAGAATTCCGGATTTGGGACTTTTTACTGTAAAACAATTTTGCATCTGAGGGACTCACGTACCCCTATGCAACCTGCAGTCTTCCCTGTATAACTTCGAACCAGTTTTGATCTTCTTAACCAATGGAATGGTCCCAAGAATTTCAGTGAAACTTCGGTGATCCGTCAGGGTTGGGACCGAGATCTTTACGGTTAATCGAATTGACGGATAACAGAAAAACCTTAAACAACAACCCACTCCCATCCATTGCATATGAACGAATGATAAAAAATAAAAAATGGATGAGTCATAATGAACAGTTGAATTGCCGATTCGCGATGCATATCACTTCCAACAACTGTCCTAAGCCCTGTGAGAACAACCACAAATTTTCTCCGTGTTGCCACTTTGCCTTGTTTAAAATATACCCGCCTGCACTGAAAGCAACACAGGAGTCAAACGGTCGCAATCATCCACTGCACGATAACTCATACGGAACCACACCCGTGGTCTTAATACAGTTCTCACAAAATTCAGTCATTCAACTAATGGTAACATCGAGTTCCACTGCTAAATTCTAACAGTATGGTAAAATTAATCACACGAACAAAATTTGCTTACAATAAATCTGCACTGCTAGGGGAAGTCATAAAAATTACCTGTAAAAACTTTCCTGGCGATAGTTTTCATTGAATAAATTTTTACATATTCAAAATAAATTTTTTACAGATTCATTATAAATAAATTTTTTATGCATTCATTATAAATCAATTTAATCATTTCAGCCAGAATTTGTAATTATGCTTTTATTCACTTAGTTCACTTGTACTAATTTGACCAAATGAAGGATATTTTTTTTTCATACACTCGTTTACTTATCTCAATTTGAACAATTTTTGTCACAGCTTTGCTCAAACATGCTAGATGCAATATTATAGACCCGAGTAGGGCATCTGAGCTCAAGTTTCTTGATTACGGATTCTCCTTACTTGATAGCAGTGTCCTTTGTCACATTTCACACCTTATTTAAAACCAGTTATAATGAATCAACTCTTTGATATTTACAATTCTTACATCAGATGAAACAAAATTCATCAAACATAAAGAGAAAACAGCATTTTGTGTATTTTATATTCTGCTAATTGGTATTTCCATGCATACCAAAAACAGTACATCTCGTTCATGTTAAGTTCTGAACGTTGATGGATATTCATTCTTCCTTTCTCTATCTAACGGCATAAGTATAACTTCTATAAATCATCACCTGCAGTAGCCGACAAGGAGGGATTACAATTCTTTTTCTACACTCAATTTTCATGTTACTCTTATATGATCAGGAGAACTACGTAATTCTAAATCAAGAATTGAATTTGGAAATTTAATTTGACCATGGAAATATTCCTGTTTTTAAAAACAAGGAACTTAATCTTTAATTCAAAGGATTTATGTATTAAAAATTTAGAATAAATTAAGTATTAGTCATTCTCAACTAAAAATTGCAAGTTAAGTAACTAATAGTTTCTTTATGATGAATAAAAAAATAAAGTCATTACTTACGTTGTATATTCGAAACGTGAGGACCGTAAATTTTTTGTCTTATGTAACAGACTGTAAATTTTATGTAAAAAAAAATTACCGGGAATCATGATCAGAAAGTTAAGGGTATCGAAACTAGATCAAATTTAACATTTATTAAAAATACACTTCATATGTATTCCTTTTTTTGTCATTTGCGAATTGCATATTATTTGTAAGAGTGGGTCTCTACTAATGTAAAAAGAAGTGTTTCTGCGTGTGGACCGTCCTGACGAATCTATGGCACTTACAGTAATGAGATTTGGCACACTGGTAATCCGAATTTTTTGCGATTTTTGTAAGATGCCCGGATTTTAAAATTTAATCTAGAACATTTTAAATTAATTTAATGATAGATTTAATCGTTATTGTTTTCCTTAGAATTTCAAAAGCATAAAAGATCACAGATTCCAAATTAATTTTTTCCGTGTTTCCGCTTGAACGCTTTCAGCCGAAGAACAAAACAAACAAAAGGTTTTAACTTTAGTTGTGTTGTTCTTTTTTCTATCACCTAGATCGTTAAATACAGGAGTAAAAATTTCAGCGGATTTGAAAACAACAGAAAATTTCACATTAGATCAATACCTAAAAATATGATTTTCTTTAAATAAAAAAAATTTTTAATTGAAACTTTTATATTTTTTCTAATATGAACGCCACCGCGAAGAATGTCCTTCGTTTGATTCGAGATTAATTCATTTTGATTTCCTGAGAAACGTATTCGAGCGAGGCAAAGGAAATAATTAAAGTTATGACTGGCGTTCTTCAGTGCTTTTTCTATCTCAGCGATCGATAAAGATAGAAAAAAAAAATTAACGGGTTTGAAATCTGCAGAAAATTTTACACCAGATAGATACCTTATACGTTTGATTTTCTTCTAATAAATAATTTTTCAATTAAAAATGCTAATTGGTTTGCGAAATAAGCCAACATTACGGGCAATGTCGCGATGGTTGTTTTCCAATAGGCTACGAATTCCCATTTGGTTTGCGAAACCAATCGAAATTGGTAGCAATCACCAGGGATTAGGGAGCAGTGGTCACACCTGACCCCACGAAAAGAACTGTCACGGGCGACGCCATGCTGGCCACGCATTGGCTAGTACATTATATAGAAAACAATTTATTATTATTTCGTAAATTATAGTAAAGGCCAATGTAAACAATGATAGTGCAATATTGCTCCTTACGGGGAAATTGCATTAAGTCGTCTTCGGGTATTAACCTACTTGAATTTAAAAGATTTACACTCAGGAACACTGAATATAGCGCACCAAGAAGTAAGCATCGGATTGAAATGAAATTTAATACACATAATGATACAGAGGAGAGATTCACTTGATCCCAAAATCAAGACAATTAAACAAATACAGTGCGTTTAATTAGACAAATACAGTGCAACTTCAATAGCCCGTCGGACCACCTCTTGCTTCAATACATGCCGCAACACGGTCCGGCATTCAGTTGATTAGACGTCTGATGTTGTCCTGAGACAGATGGACCCATAAATCTTGAACAGCCACCTCCAAATCATGTACAGAGTGACACGACGGCATCTGGCGTTTCAGCTGGTCCCACACATGCTCTATAGGGGACAAGTTCGGGGAACGGGTTGGCCATGGAAGAGTCTGAACATGACGTAGGAAGTCTTGAGCAACTAGAGCTGTATGCGGATGAGCATTATCTTGCTGGAAAATTGCCTCTGCAAGACCATTTAGGAAAGGTCCCACGTGGGATCAAAGAATGTCATTAAAATAACGCTGGCCTGTTAAGGTTCTACGTACCACAATTAGAGTGGACCGGCTATCGTACGCTATGGCCCCCAGATTATGCGGGCAGTGTGTCGCGCGACAGCGTGGGTGGAATTGTATCGTTCACCAGGGCACCTCCACACCCGTACGCGGTTATCATCTGTCCCCAAAACGAACCGGGATTCATCACTAAACACCACGTTTTGCCAATCTGTGGCATTCCACGTCGCTCTGGCATGGCACCACTGTAGATGGAGTCGCCGATGTTTCGGTGTTAAAGGCAGTACACGAAAAGGGCGCTTGTATTACAGATTCGCTTCCGCAAGACGTCTGGAAATGGTTTGTGGAACAACTGGCACCCCTGCATTTGATTGTATAGTGGAACGAGTCACTGTGGGATCCACAAGAGCTTACCGCACGATCCTCTCGCATTGTCGTCTTCCTGGTTGCTCCAGACCCGGTACGGCGCACGTGGGTACCATCTCGTGTCCACTGCTCCCAACATGTTCTGACTGCACACTCCGAACGATCGACATGGCGAGCAACACGGCGAGTGGACGAGCCTGAGGTTATCATGCCGATGATGAGGCCCCTTTCAAATTCGCATGACTGAGAGGAATGTCTTCTCACACGTCTACCTAGAATTCTTCGCTCAGTGAAGTCCTCCTAGAGTCGAAATGTGATCGTCCTGTTTATGAATTCTTCGCTGAGTGAAGTCCTCCTAGAGTCGAAATGTGATCGTCATGTTTATGAATCTTCCACTATGCGCCGGTCCCACTTCCTGATTGCAGCGCCGATGCAAGGTGTTTGGCCATGCGCATTGGCACCAAACTTGGATCATTTGCATATCGGATCTCACTGTACTTATTTACTAAGTTTCACGATTGTACCTCTCTTCCTTCTTGGTGCGCTATTTTGAATGCTCATGAGTGTATTATAAACATGGGCAGCCCAACCGTCCTTACTGAACTACGGTAACTGACTCGTTTATGGAACAACATAGACCATTACCTCAAAGAGCATCGAGTAGTTCTTACGAAAAACAAGTTCGATGTTTTCAAGATTATGATCGTTGCTATATTCAGTGAGTCTTTTCCTTAATACATTATCCCTTATCAAGAATGTAAGTGCTGTATAGGGCTGTAAGTTGGCAGGAAGGGTTATACATTTTTTCTTCTATCGAAGGAAAATAGTTTCGAGAGAACAGGGCTAAAATATCCAATTCAACATGCTTGTTAATATCCGTCCATTTAGAAATTTATAGATTTAAGAACATGCGCAACAGTTTATTTATTTTAATTCATTTCTCGACGTAATATGTTGTGCGATGAAGCATTTTACAAAATCATTTAAATTATCTAAGTAACATTTAAACATATATTTTAATTACGCAAAATATGTAATTGTTTTTTATCCCATTATACACCACAGCTCATTGAAATGCAACACCAACAGATATTTAAGTTGAAGCAATTATATTCATTTGAGCGATCACATGTTGTACAATGTGCAAATTATCGAAATTACCCTACCATTAGTGGGTAATTTGATTGTGGAACCTGCTAAAATCAGTAATTTGTGTTCAACTTTTATTAATTTTAACTGCTTGCACACGAAGCGACATTGATGATTGGGTAGTGACATGCGGATCAAGGTAATCACATTAAAATGTGTTCTGATTGCGGGAGATAAATCGCGTGACCAATCAGGCCGAGGAATAAGTAATGCTTGTTAATCACAGAAGAAACATCAGACACTTTTAGTGACATAGAGACCAGCGTAGTCCTATCGAAAGGTAGATCTAGCTGGAATCTGTATGAGTTGTAGGGGACTACTGGTTCCTAGACTCCGTAATGAGCTGCACTTTTCGTAGTGCTACGTGAATGTGTGTGTGCACTCCAAACAATTAGATTTGGAGTAAGATCAATATGACAAGCTCTGCAATGGCAGAAGATGCCATGTCCAACTATATATGAAAATAATGATTTGCTCTCGTAGGCCAAAAAATTGTATCTATCCACGTAAAAAACCTAATTCGCTTCAATTCAGAGTTCTGCTTTCAATTCAGTGTATTTGCTCTTAGCACCATTGAAGCCTCTAATTTATGTAGTATTGGGTAACGGGAAGTCGCAGTAACTACAGCTCTTCCGACAACCCAACGGACACCGTGCTACGAGTTCTGTAGTTGAGAGCTCATACCCTGCAGTTCCATTTAAGATCTTCTAGGCGGGTATCCATTATTAGTGATATTGGAGAGTCATTGATTTAAGTTAGATAGGAAAATGATTCTCAGTAATAAATGATTGAAAAGAGCAAGAAGATATTGTCGGACATTTTCCGAAGGTGTGGTTATTCTATTGTATTTTTATATACATCAATCGGATCTTCCTCAGCATCAAATAATGACTTGAAAGGTCATCCACAAAGAGCTCAATCAATTATTTAGGTGCCTTGTTCTTCAACATAATGGTTGTAAGACAGACGTATTTTGAAAAATACTGTCGAACTGTGCAACTATTCATCAGTTCCACTTCAGACTAAAACACAGTGCACCATTATCAAAAGCTGATAACAGACTGGAGGACTCGAGCCCGATTAACTCTCGCCGACCAGCATCATGTGGTGGTGGCGACATTCGGCTGAAGGGAGTTATCAGACATTTTTATTAGAACTAGAACTAAATGACGGTTGTAGCAGCCGTAAATTTAGCCCTTATGGTATACAAATGTTCTAATTGCGCCAATCTGGCTCGAATGTTTATTTAGTTGAAACTTATTTCATTCTTTCGTATTTCAAAAACGTCCATTTAAAAATGAAAGGGAAATATGAAAAACGAAAATGTATTGAAATAAAAGGATTTGTTCTGTAAAATTTGGATTCAATTTAAAGACCACATTTAACCCTCCTGGTTTCGAAGAGATATCCCTTCCATCAAGATCTGACCAATTTCGTAAGGTCTATAGATATCTTAACATTATAAGATTTTGCAGATATTTTTATGATGATTAAGACCTGGACACAATTTTCTTCTAATCACGAGGACGACGAGAACATGGTGGACAAGATATCTTCCATTAAGATCTGGTCAGTTTTTGTTATGACGAGATAGCTCATCTAAACAACCACCAAGAGGGTTAAGGACCCAGAAGGCCCAATGGAACCTCAAGGTCGCATATTTCCCATCCCTTCACTAGCAATTACATTGGCGTGTCACTGGACAGTATTTATAGATGCTTAGCATGTGTGCCATGTGTGATATATACATATAGTATCCGCTAAGCTTCATTTCGATCGAATACTCGCTTCGGGTGTTGTGATTTGTTTTGGCACATAGTGTATTTTAATTAGAGTTTCACTTAATACACAATCTTTCCTGTTGGTTTCTAAACCTATATCAAAAGGTTTGGTGAGAGTAAAATCCTCTAACAAAGGTCCCCCCCCTCTTTTTCCTTAACTCCGGTATCTGCCTTTTCTGAAACTAAACGCTCTTTATTAGCTTTAGAGTAATGGTCCAATATCTTTCTTAACAATTTCCGTTAACTGAAGATAACAAACTTGAAAATAATAGAATGCCTTGTTTATCATTTCAGCCTTCATTTGCGTTTCGTACAGCTGAAGCTAATTAATGTCTCCTGAAATCACGATCATTTGGGCAGTCACTTGGAAGCTTTTTAATTGCCCTTTATAATGAGAGAAGGAAACGATTAAGTTTCAATCCATAAAATCCATTTTCTGCTATTGAAAATTGTACTTCGCATCATTTGCTCGTAACGAGGCCATTCCGAAAGCTCGCTAAACAAGCTGTCAAAAGCTGTAGTGATTTATTTTTACATATTGCATATTGAAAAATACTAAAGAAATGTTCATTGGAAATGGAATATTTTGTATTTCGAAATCGATGCACTAATCTAAACATCACTCTTATATTTTTAATAAAGTATCATGATAGTTGTCATAAAACCTGTGAGTACAAACATCAAAATTATCGCACATTGTTATACATCTGTGCCAAAATAAATTGAAGCACCCCGAAACCAGTGCTTAATCGTAATGAAACTTAAGCTCGTGTGACGTGAATTAAGATATAGAGTTAATGTAGTCCTCTAGATTTGATACTGTGCTTATTTATTATAAGTAGTTTTGACGAGATATCTCTCCATTAAGATCTGACCAATTTTTATGATGACGATATATCTCTCCATCAAAATCTGACCAATTTTTAAGATGACGAGATATCTCTCCATTAAGATCTGTCCAATTTTTATGCTGACGAGAAATCTCTCCATTAAGATTTGACCAATTTTTATGATGAAGAGATATCTCTCCCTTAAGATTTGGCCAATTTTTATGATGACGAGATATCTCTGCATTAAGATCTGACCAATTTTTATGATGACAAGATATCTCTCCATTAAGATTTGACCAATTTTTATGATGACGAGATATCTCTCCATTAAGATCTAACCAATTTTTATGGTGACGAGATATCTCTCCATTAAGATTTGACCAATTTTTATGATGAAGAGATATCTCTCCATTAAAATCTGACCAATTTTTATGATGACGAGATATCTCTCCATTAAGATTTGACCAATTTTTATGATGAAGAGATATCTCTCCATTAAAATCTGACCAATTTTTATGATGACGAGATATCTCTCCATTAAGATTTGACCAATTTTTATGATGACGAGATATCTCTCCATTAAGATCTAACCAATTTTTATGGAGACGAGAAATCTCTCCATTAAGATTTGACCAATTTTGATGAAGAAGAGATAACTCTCCATTATGATCGGACCAATTTGTATGATGACGAGATATCTCTCCATTAAGATCTGATCAATATTGGTAATGAAGAGATATATCTCGTTATCAAGATATTGCCAATTTTTTTGCTGATAACGAGTACACGATCTGGTCAGTATATTTCTAATTACTAGATGGTGTCCACATATCAAAGATGGGGTCAGTTTCGACAATGGCGAAAGACACTTCGTCGAGATAACCACTAGGTCAAAATAGAGTTACATCTGAGAAGTTATCGATTAGTAAGTTATTGTTAATATGTCTTTCAACGACACTTGCCAATATACGACTTGGCATGGAGTGCTATCATGTGACAAATACAGTAATACCAGGCGTTTCAAAGATGGTGGTCTTTCATATCCTTTTTTACAGATTGAGGAGCAATCGACGGCTTAGCACATATCAGACATGCTCAATGTAAGACAGATTTGGGCGAAGAGAAGGTTTTCAATACCACATAGGCACTCCTGATAGCCGTGTGTGGCTGGGCTTTATCGTGCTGGTAAATAGGCCTTTGAACAAGAAACACGAAAGGCACAACAGGTTGTATGATATGCTGTACGTATCATTGTGTTCTGTCGAATTGCCTCTCACCCCTAATAGAAGCTTTCGTAAAATAGTGTTCCTCACACCACTGAAATAGTCCTCTAAATTATATTTGATCATTCCTTCAACTCTTGATGTACATCACATGCAATAATTTCCGTTCCTTTCATAAGCGGAAACAGCGGTTGCTCAGTTGGTAGAGGCAACTGGAGGGTTGCGAGTTCGAAACTCAATCTAAGCAAAGACTGTCGTGAAGGTGGGGACTGGTGTATGTTTAATCTGCCCTAAACTTGTCTATAAATCTAGAGTTGTCTATCACCTGAAACAAGAAATCTAAAAGGTCAAACAGTGCCACTTCTAACTTTATTGCTACAATCCGAGTAAATTTCATTATATTATACAATATATTATACAAGGCCTTACAAGCTCCATAAGAAACTAATTTCAAGGGAGAACTCTAGTGACAGGAGAGTCTATCGGTTTTGAAGAGTAGGATTTGATTAGTAAAGAACACAAATATAGACTTTTACAACCTATTACTCTGCAGTGCAAAAAATGACAACTCTCATTAAAAATGTCACAAAGATCCGTTAAAGAGACATTTAGAAACCTGTTCTTACTGTGTGGATCCCTTCTCTCTACAACTATTCAGTTTAGATTTTTCTACTTACGAATGCCGACCAACCGGTATAGTGGTTAAGGTGTTAGCCTCTAGATCGGAAGGTTCCTGGTTCGAATCCGGGTCCGGGCATGGATGTTTGTAAGCGTATGGTGTAGAGGCGGCTGGTGCACCTTAAATCTGTCGTGGCCGAAAGTCCTCACGTTGGGTTGGCTTGGAAGTTTGGAGAGTGGGGTGCCAGCTCAGGTGGTGCTTCGTCACCTGACCGTGGTTCAAAATTACGAGGTGTTGTCCTCGAATCTTCCCCTTAAGGGACTGATCCCGGACCGTCGTCAATAGCCCGTTGTGTTGCTCTAGTGCGACGTTAACTAAAAATTACCTATTACCTACTTACGAATTTTAACTAGTCTTGTAAAATATGGCTTTTAAGAAATTTCACGGCTCTGATGAAATATTTCCCGAGTTTATACTACACACAGACCCTGTTGATATTATTTATTTTTAATTGGGTCGTTAATAGTATTGTTCTATCTATTTGGAGAAAGGTCACAGTTGATTCGCAGGCTGCAGGCGGTGTTACAGTCTCTTTAAATATTGTTCTGTCCAAATTGATGGGAAAATAGTCTTAAGTCAATTAAAATGGTTAATTAAATTAGAAAATTTGCCGAGGCAAGCCCGAGCTGGCTGTAGGCAATATTACTCAATGGAAAATCCCATCACAGGTTTTTCTGAACGTATTAAAAACCATCTAGACAAGAGTCAAATCTTAACTGTTATTTATATTTGTTTTAAGGAAACATTTGATTCAGTCTGGAGGACTATATTGATGTAGAAACTTTCCTAAATTGATTTTATGAACCACAAATATGCTCAGGTAGTTTAATAACTTAATTCTTCTGGAATATTTAAATATTTGTTTCCGTGAGACGCTCTATCTAGCTATAAATAACTGACAACTTACCTCTCTCAGGGAGCTGCTACTAGTATCTGTTTATTTAATATCCGTGTAAGACAGGCCTCGAAATAGATTTTTTAATACAGGTGTACAAGGTGCACCTAAGTTTTTAAATTAGGTGCACTGCGTGCACCTAGTGGGAAATATTAGGTGCACAGTTATATTTTCATGTGCACAATGCACCTGTGCACCCGGGTATTTCGAGCCCTGGTGTAAGATATCGCCATACATGCATTAAAAAAACGACGATCTTGCAGTATTTATGTATGCAAATGACCTGGTCAGGTGACATTTGATCCCAAGAAAATGCTCTAAACAATGTTCAATAGAAGTATTTGGGTGCTCATAAAACAGTATAAAGATGAATACTTCTTCTAATAGTGTTTAAAGCCACCTTCGGGATTTTAAATTCAATGTCATTACCACCGTCAAATCTGTTCAAAGCCACCTGTTTCATGTCGGGTGGTAAATTTGCCAACATCCGATGCCACAATCAAGACTAAATCCAATATGTGTTTAAAGCCACCTTCAAGATTTACATTCAATGTTATTACCACCGTCAAATCTGTCCAAACCCATTCGTGTCATGTCGGGTGTTAAATTTAGGTTATGTTCAAACACACCATCGATACTGTTCGAGGCTTATTGCCAACACCAAACCTCATGTATGTACAAAGCCAACACCTTCTAGGCTTATTGCTTACACCATACCTCATATCTGTACAAAGCCAACACCTTCGACGCTTATTGCCAACACCAAACCTCATATATGTACAAAGCCAACACCTTGGAGGCTTATTGCCACCACCAAACTGTGTCTTTTTAAAATAACTCTTATTATTTTGTTTTCTATTAATCTTTTTTAAATTTCAGCAATATTTATTTTTAAACTATTTTTATCAATTCAGAGTTTATTTTGGTTTCTATTAATCAATTTTAAATTTCAGTAGTATTTCTTTTTTATCCATTTTCTTCAGTTTTAAGTTTTTTTATTGTTTATGTTCTATTAATCTTTTTTTATTTTCAGGTAATCTTTTGTTATTGTTGATGTCTTTTTAAAACCACTGTGTTTATTTTGTTTTCTATCAATTTTTTTTGTTTTAATTTCAGGAAAATATTTCTTTTTAACCCTTTTTTCCAGTATCAATTTTAAGCTACCATGAAGATTTTACATACAATGTTATTGACGCAGTCAATCTGTCCAAAGCCACACGTGTCATGTCGGGTGATAAATTTGCCACCGTCCAAAGCCACAATGAAGACTAAATGCAACAACTGTTTGAAGTCACCATTTTCTCAACTGCCTTCTTCAAATACTTAAACTCTTAATTTTTAGAAAATAGAGTTTTTGTAGAGAAAATAGAGAATAATTGTTTGGCATTGCAGGAAATTGTCTAAAAGATGCATGCGTATAAGATGGATTTTAGAAATAATACAAAAAAAAAAAAGAATCAACAGAATTTCTGCAATTTTTTTTTCTCTTTTTTTTTCGCCCTCTGACTTAGCCGTCGTCTTTTGCTGCGGAATGTTACGTCACCTGTACCTCGGTTGTATCCTTCGCATCGGTTGACCTCTGAAAGAAGCAAGTATATTTTCACTGAGAATCAATTCTAGCGTATTTTGTCAAATGGGAATGACAGTAGTAAAAATTTCAACGAATTTGAAATCTGGGCAAAATTTAAATTGGTAATTTTATTTAACGTCATACCAGAACAACACAATGGGCTATTGATGAGTGTCTGGGATCAATTCTCTAACTTGAAAGATCCGAGGTAATTTTTAATTAACGTCGTATTACAGGAACACTATGTGCTATTGACGATGGTCCGGGATCAATCCCTTCAGAGAAAGATCCAAGGTAATTTTTAAATAACGTCGTACTACAGCAACACAATGTGATATTGACGACCGTCGGGATCAATCCCCTAAGGAAAATATCCGAGGTAATTCGGTAATTTTTAACTAACGCACTCGAGCAACTTAACGGTCTATTGACAACGGTCTGGGATCAATCCACAACATGCTATTCGTGACGGTTCGGGTAATTTTTAGTTAACGTCGTACTAGAGTAACACAACGGGCTATTGACGACGGTCCGGGATGGATCCCTTAAAGGAAAGATCCGAGGTAATTGGTAGTTTTTTATTAACGTTGTACTTGAGCAACATAACGTTCTATTCACAACCGTCCGAAATCAATCCCCTAAGGAAAATATCCGAGAAAATTGGGGAATTTTTAACTAACGCACTCGAGCAACATAACGACCTATTGACTACGGTCCATTATCAATCGCCTAAGGGAAAGATACGAGGACATCACCGCGTAAATTTGAACCACTATCCGATGTCAAGATAGCACCTGAGCTAACACCCCACTCTCCAAGAGATTGTGACGTAACGTAGATGGGATCGCTTCGCAATTCGAATTTGGCCGCATTTCACAATGACGAGGCCATCACGGCGTTGCCCGTGATGTTGGTTTGCGAAGCAAATCAAATGGAATGCGTAGCAAACACGAGTGGTTGGCGAGCGTTCACAATGGTCAAACATAACCCACAAAGTACAGCAAGGGCAAAGCCGTGCTAGCCAAGCAGTGGCTAGTTGAGGTTATAAACACAAGTGGTTTTCTGTATAGATGATCTTTAAGACGAAGTTGAAGCACAATTTAAATTTTTCTCCTAACCCTCTTTTTTCACCTTTCAATCCAACTGATCTCGGCAATATTGCATACCGTTAAGACCTTTCTTGGCCAGTATTAAAATCTAAATACTGCACAGAATCTATCTTTGCCATGTACACCATTAGCCACTGCTACCTTTGTAACTCGTGGCTACACATTTATACTGATGGGTCTAAAGGTGGAGCTTGAGTGAAGACCGGTGATAGAATCTATTGTGATTTTTTTTATAACCTCTGGGATTAACAGTGTTTTCAACGACAAAGTTGTTCAATTCATATTGCATTGCAGCATCTGAGTAAT
This sequence comes from Metellina segmentata, assembly GCA_947359465.1. NCBI lineage: Eukaryota > Metazoa > Arthropoda > Arachnida > Araneae > Tetragnathidae > Metellina > Metellina segmentata. Next base: position 64,619,452 of record OX375874.1, on the reverse strand, counting down.
TCGATAATTCCATTCACCAGGCAGTGATACATTCTATGGCAGTAGTACACTCAATTGAACAAATGCGAACCATAACAAACTCGTCTCTTTGCAAGGAGTGCAGTCCATACATAAGTCAATTAGATTAATGTCAGAAGGAAATTCTTCTTCTGTAGACTCCTAATCACTGTGGAACATCCGATAATGAGGCCACAGGTAACCGTGATGCTCCCATGATACATAACATGAATTAATCACGAACTGAGTGCTTTTATGATAACTGAAACTCAGCAACACTATATTCGAATGTGGCACCTTTTATTCAATGTGATAATAGTTTTACTCTACACATGCACTACAGAGGCTGTTCGCACATTATTTAGACGATTTTGGTTAGCGGTAATAAAAAATCGTTTGCTGCAAAAGAAATAATTGCAGTTGTACTGTTTTCAAAAGTCAAAAGTATCGTCTGCGGCTTGAGAGGTTTGTTTTTATTCAAAATGGCGTTTTTAACGAAGCAGTGGTTCGAAGGCTATATTTATGCTCATTCCGAAGAGAAATATTCATATTCCGTTATCCAAAAACGATGTGAGAGTCATGGTTTTATGATATCTAAAGCGTCGATAAGTAATATCGTCAACAAGAAAGGAAAAATACGTCGAATTGTAGCCTCAAGTGGGACAAAAATAACCAAACAAGTATCCAAGGAAGAAACGGACGTCTTCAACTATTGCAAAGGTACGTTGTTTAATGTTCAAATAAAATCCCCCTAGTCAAAGGACAGTTGCAAAATCATTAAAATGCTCGGTTTCCACTGTAAACAAAATGATAAACGTTGATTTAAATCTTAAGAAAGCGAAAAAACGCAATGTGCATCGTCTTTCTCCAAAGCATATCGCTGAACGCAGGACAAGCTGCAGAATTCTATATGAAAAACACTTATCCAAAGAAAAATGGAAAAAAAATTGTCACAATAGATAAATCATGGGTGTATTTAAATGATTGCAGCAAAAAAAGAGCCATTTATTATCATAAAAGGGGAGAAAAAAATTAAGTACGTGGTTCACAGAATCGAAAGAAAGTTTTTCTAAGGGATTCATGATTGTTGCTGGTTTTTCATATAATGGAAAGTTAAAAATAAAGAGAGTGGAAAAAAATGTCAAAATTAACTCCAAATACTATCAGGAACATATTTTATCACCAATTTTTCTGAATGAAATACCATCGCTTTACCCACAGTGCCATCAATCTGTGGAACTCCATCAAGACAAAACTATCAGTCACACATGAAAATCCACTGTAAATTTCCTAAAAGAAATGGAACAAAAAACCGGTATCAAGGCCATACCCTTCACTGATATCCCTACTAAATCTCCCGATGTATCATCAATGGATTTTTGTGCTTTCGGACTTTTAAAATCTGCATTATCCAAACGTCGTCCCACAACCCTTACAGGACTGTGGAAAGCTGTTCAGGAGGAATGGGATAGAATACCACTTCTGACACTTCAAAAGGCATTATTATCCTGGAAATTACGGTGTCGAAAGATAGTTCAGAATAAGGGCTATCAAATAGAACATTTAAAACACAAGAATTTTATGTAATTTAGTTTTGTGAATACAATATACATTGTCTAAAAAATGTGTGATCAGCCTCTGTATATGGACAAAAGTATTTGAAAAATCGGCACAATCCCACACTAAGATTAATGTGTTGTGTTGGTTTTCCTAGTTAGGACTCGGCCCATTACTTTATAGTATACCTTGTACCGTGAACGCTGATGTTTATCTTGATGTTCTGGAAAATTCGGTCTAGCGTACACTATGGCAATACTATATGGGCAAGCGATGATGGTTGTTTCTTCCAATAGGATCGAGCTCCATGTCATGCTACAAAACGTGTGCAGGACTGATTTCCTGAAAATAAGGGGAATTCGCTTGTCTGGCCTACTCAAAACCCCGATCTCAATCCAATCGAGCCATTGTGGGACGAACTGGAACGACGCGTACGACACCGCCACCCACGCCCATCACTACAACAAACTCTTCTCATAGCCTTGCAAGACGCATGACGAACTATTCCTGCCCAGACTTACAGAGAACATGTGAAAAGTATCCCTAGACGTGTTGCAACTGTAATCCAAGCAAAAGGAGAACCTACCCATTTCTAAATAGAATAACAAAGCACTTTTTCTGAGAAACATGTAACGTCCACATACTTGTCCATGTAGTGTACATATGTATAATTTGCAAATGAATAAATTGATATTTGACTTTTAACAATGCATCGTAATCCTCTGTCTCAAATAATACCATGCGCAACCTCAATGAAAGAATAAGAGACGAGCCATGGAGGGAGTAGCTCTACTTATGAAGAATCGTAGAAGGAAAAGGTTGTTGCCATTTTTCGTCTGGCGACCGAACACTATTGTCTTGTGGCCCATTTACATCATATTGGAATCTTTTGTAGCCCATCCTTTCCCCCCTGCGAAGGTACTGTCACGAGAGCTTATTATCTATATGTGCGTTTAGTATTGTTTAGTAGTTCTCTTTTTTTTTCTGTTACTGAGAGGTTAAAGACCTTGTGTTTTTACTTTAGTGACCTTACTTATATATATTGCACGTGATCTTTCTGTTTTCATTTATTTATTTACTTACTACACTTGTACACTTTGTGTTAGAATTTTGTATTTTTGTACTTTCTGCCTAAGGACGTTTGTATACTGCTGTCTGCATTAGGAATGGGGGAAAAGTTTTTTTCTGAACGAATGACCTAGGGGTGTTTCGATTTTTTGGCACAGAATGTATGTTTAAGATCACGGAAATTAAATTATCTATATAAATAAGAATGGAGAGTTTGTTTGTACATTGAATATTTTCGACCCATTTCAAGTTTTCTATCCATTTTGGACCGCTTCTTGCGCGTTTGGTGTCTGTCTGTATTTATGTATGTGCCTTATGCACGTCCACACGGTTTAATATACTATTTTCCACAGGTCAAAAAATATTGTTTTGAAGACTATGAGTGCGAGAGCACTCGCCGTAAATCGTCGTTTTTATTAATTGAGTTGAACATGAAAAGAACTTAAGAAAGGGAACTCAAAATCTCCCTCAAAATCGTCTTTTGTAGTAGTAACCTTAGTGTCACCTTTCGTCATTTTGTAGCTTTGTCATACAGCAAGGGTGCGATGTATGTGAAATGTACTACATGAATGCATATGCATGTATAGGATTTGTGTCCAAAGTAAGTTGTAGAAATTATAAAGATATGGCGAAAGGTGTTAAAATATAATTTTATTCTACGAAAAACGTAAGACATATATTTTGATCATCTCTTCAATCTATAGTAAACCAATTCAAACCAAGTAAGATCGGGTATTTTGCTAGTTTTTAATATAATTTCCTACAAATATCAGGTGTTAAAAGTCTTTAGTATTTTAAAACGTTTTATTTCAGAATGGTTATTTAAAGTAGAGGAATTGGAAACCAAGTATTTCAAAACAATAAAATAGTTATAATATGAATATTCAGTACATTGTGAGGCCTCTACGACTGCATTAAGAGCTGCTATAAGTGGCACAGCAGTGGTGCGAAAAACGGAATTTGCGAGGGGTGGGAATACACAATTTGTCTATTCAATATTGTATTTAATGTAAAGTTTGTCTTTATATACATAGCAATATTAGAGTAATTTGGATATATTTAACACAAAATAAATGTAATTAGTCCATGTCAAATTGATACAGCCACAAGATCAACCTTTCTTCGATTTTCTTAAAACGGCCGATTTGCATTTCAGTCGCCTGTGAATAAAGCTTCCATTGTTAATACACACACACACACACACACATATATTTTCCATTTCAACACAAATTCTCTCATCTTAAGTCTATCATATTATTTTCATTAATATTAAGTCAACAATTACATTAACTTGGAGACTAAATTATCTAAATGTTTTAGTTAAATGTTGTGTAAATTGAATCCGCCTTGTGAGTATGTTCATAAATTTAACAATATATCTCTGTTGTTTTAATAGTAGTAATGAAATATTTACCATTAAAATAAGTAAAGTAGAATGAATTGGTATCGCGAAAGATATTCATACATAACAAAAAAGACTGCGAGAAATGCGAAGAAAAGCGTAGGTGCGAAAAATTCCATCTAGTAATTGTCGCAGAACATTTGTACAAAAGTATCTGTTTTCTATCTTGTTGGAACATGTAGCATGTTATCAGGAAATTCAAGAAAATGAACTAAAACTTTAAATTAGGATGAAATGTTGATATCTAAGTTGTTTTGAGTTATAAAAGTTTTTATCAGATAACAGCCGAGACTACACATTTGAAATACGTAAAACACAGAATTATAAATATCCACAAGAAAATTCAGGGGAAAATATCAAAATTGAGGTGAGAATAAACAAGATTTCAATTATAATGTGTAAGCCCTATGTCAGATCCGTTTTCTCTCTATCTCTCTCTTTCTCTCTCTCTCTTTCTCTCTCTCTCTCTCTCTCTCAGCTATTAAAAAATAGTAATTGATACAAAAAATAATTAGTTTCAGATTTTAACAATTTTTTCGTATCACTGCGTTGTAGCATCGAATCACACAGACTTTAGACGCGTTCCTAGATTGCCTACCAGTCTGTTTGTACTCGTTTACACAGCGCATTAGTACTGGATATTATAGGACTTGGTCGGGCTGATTGCCGAGTGACTCAGATCTGTTCAATAGACGACACGTCTGATGAAAAAGAGAAGACTAATATCTCCAGTAACACGTGGCCAGACATTATCCTGCTGGAATATAGCTTCCGGAAAGATATGACTTCTACTTCTGAAGCTTCTCTTATGTAACCTTTGCTTTTAATACAGTGTGTCCTAAAAGATCCCGTACTGACGATTCGTGAATTTATTATACAAAAACAACAAATTTTAGAACAATTATTTTTATGCCAATGGTAACAAGCACTTTTAACATAACGTAGAAAAAAAATTTGGTCTTACATCTACAATAAATGTTCAAAATTTCCGCCCTTTTCTTGGAAGCTGAAGTCGTATGCGCATATTTTTAGAAACGCGTTTCAAGATGCTGGGAGTGACTTCTTGTATCCTTTGAGTAATGGCAATTTTCATATCACCTACTGTTTGGGGATTATCTTCATAAACTTTGTTCTTTAAATATCCCTCAGAAAAAAGTCGCTCAGATCAGGGAACGAGGTGGCTAAAGGTTTCTTGATATGATTCGATCGCCAAAAAAATCTTGAAGGATGCCCATGGTTTCATAACTTGTATGGCAGGTTATAACGTCTTGTTGGAACCAAGAGTCTCGTTCATTCCCTTTTCTAATAATGCAACAAATTGTTGAATAAGTTGATATAGCGTATCTATATTCGGTATTGCATCATTTGGATATTTATGTGGCCCAAATTCTTTACATCTTTCATATGATTTATACTCAAAATAAGCCTCAAACAGCGCAATTCTCTGAATGCGTGATAAATTCATCTTGTAATGAAAAACAAAATGACGTGGAACTTTATTATCGCACAACTTGAGGGCGAAGAAAATCAAACTATAAAAATTAAAGAGTCGATAAAACTAGAAGCAGACAATAAAATTCGATAATTAAAAAAAAAAAAGGGCAATAAATTTTTTTTAAAGTTGGAGTACGGGAACTTTTAGGACACCCTGTATTACTCTTAATTCTGAAAAACCAAGATTATGAATGGTACGCAACGACGCCTCACACCATCACGCTTGCAATTCGGCCATTATGACCCTTCACACTACATACTGAAATATTGCTCTCATATAGAGATCTTGTAATGCTTACACGGTTATCATTATAACCTATGGCGATGCGAGAGACTCGTTCAAAAACATTGCATGTTTCCAGTCAGAACGTCATTGTCTGTATTAACGAATCCATTGAAGCCCGAAGCGTTGATGGCTCGATGTCAAAGAAAGCTTCTCACACGAAATGCATGTCCACACGAAATCCTGTGAGAAGCAAAAGCTTTCAATTTTGGATGTAGATAATACTGGAACTTGGAACTGTCGTAATGCTTCAAGATTGTGATAACAATTCCATGAAGCTGAACAGTTCGTTACTGTCATGCGAATGGTATGTCTGCCATCCCATGGAGTCGTCATTCTTCGTGGTCCACTGTCGAATTTTCGATCTGTCCAGTTCTCTTCAACCCACACATGCATCGCTGTAGTGGCGATGTCTGCGATCTACATATGTCTACGATCAACTATGCCGCAGTACGAAAGTGACGTATCGCACTTTCACACTGGCCGATAATTTATCATCGTTCATTTGTTCATATTACGTCCTTTGTCGTCGTCCAGGCACGGTGATTCCAGAGGAAACTTTTACAGATAGCTTTTCACAGTACACTTCTTGTGTGACTCCTGAACAACGCTTTATTAATACGCCTAACACGACAATTCAGATAGCGCTTTTGGGCCTCAGTTGTGAGCAATTACTCTGCAATTTTAGTCATTTCTATTTCATACCCTTGTCAGGAAGCTGTCGCCAAGTGGAGAGATTGGCGAGTGCCAACTGGAGCGGTTGGCGAGTGACAAGCGAGGGGATAGTCTTGAGAAAGATGAGCGGGAAGAGACCGATTGGTTTTTCTTCCGGATAAAGTTAATCTGCGCTACCGTCGTTACTTAGCAGACAATGTTCTTTGGTTATGTTTTTTTCAAGTCATGTATCGTGTTCCTTTTCATGCAATCTTGGGACTAAAGACTGCTGGCTTGACTTTTTATGATTTTGTAAGCAACCGAAAGAACCCAACCAACAACCCTGATCTACATATCCCCTTCAACTGATTACTGTCTATCCTTAAATATATAGATATTCCAAAATTATTTTCGAAATGCGTGTCTGGATCCGGTTTGTGCGCCATTGATATGTAATAAAGAAGAATTATACGAACGTTTCGTCTTTCCTTAATACACTCATCAAAAGTCGTCAAGTAGTGAACATGACACACATAAGGAAAGTTTTAGTGAAACAATAGAGATAAATACACCCACAGTAAGTTTCAGGAATCCGACCTGTACTTCCTCTTACGTGAAACTGCTACTGTGATGGGCCAAATCGCTGAGTCATAGCCGGTCATACACTGGATCTGCATACAAAAATATGATCATGAGGGTTTCTGTATAGGAAACATGTTTGTGCGCATTCGTATTTCAGCCAATTTTGTGTCGCGGGACCAATGTGTGACTTGCCTTAGAGGCCTCAAGGGAAGCGATTCAATCAAGACAAAACCACGCAATGAATCTAAACAGTCTAAGGTCTTTAATCAATGAATCTAAGGTCTTTTCAATGAAACAAGCAGACCCACCCCTTGAATCCACTCTTGACTTCCTTAATTATTAAAGTCTATTGGTAACAGTATCGTTGCTCAAATTTGAAACTTTATTTATATCCATTTATAATGAGTATGAGCATCGATATGCATACTTCATATGTTAAAATGAAATAAAAATCAGTCATGAATATGACAGAATATGACACGAACAGCATTTCATGTACTTAAAAATGGTGCTAGTTCGTATTTCCAATAGAATGTGTGGCAAGACGTTCCACGTCAGTCATATGATCACAAATGCATCTTGAGCGTACAGTTCAAGTACTCTCATTCATTTGTAAAAGCGATTCGATATTTTTCACGTTTAAACCTAGTTTCCCGTTGACTCACATTTCTTACCTGTGCTGATTTCTATCTTGCAGGTTTCTCATTGCTTTCTGTCATCAGACTGCTGAAGGATTTCATTAGAGCTGTGAGATCTTCCAAATAGGCAATATTATATTCAAATCAAGCATATTTAATTTTAAGTGACAAAATCGGTGAAAAAAATCTCGTAGTGGTTGATTTTATGTTTATGTTCATTTCTATCCGTTTGCCAATACACAAAAAAAAGTCGTTTTCACTGCCGTGTACTTCAGTAAAACATGCATACAGATCCTTTTATACAACTCATTGAAATAATTAATACCCTAAAACGATTGAATCAACAATTTCTGCAAACCCTTTCACCAAACTTTCCTTCGTTATATGAGAATGATTACAAGGTGGTAAAAAATTTTGGTTGTAGCTCTACGGTTAATTCTAACCAACATGGGCAAAAAGCCGTCAACATACCGATGATAATGCACTATCATTGTCAGGAAGTAAAGAGGCGACCAAATTTGAAGATAAAAACTCAAATATTATTTATTAATAAATGGGCACAGGACAACAATAAATATTAAAAGACAATCTTCCTGGTCAATAATTTTAGATGCATATTTACGTTCGTGAAACGGATGCTCATTACTCTGGGAATTTTGGTCATAATTTTAGATAATAGTACCTCAAAGCAGTTATCAATTTAAATTTATTTGGACATTAAATGTTCTTGAGAGAGAGGAAAACAAGTTGATAGTAGGTGTTTTGTTGAGGTTTGCATATGGGCAGTCAATACCTCAGGAACGGCCTTGCACAAGGGTTAATTAGATCGAGTAAACCCCTCCTTAAAAGATTTTATTTCCAGTAACGACAAAGAGAGCCCCAAAGAACTATTTACTGGAACAGTCTGTTTGAAAAAGCAGTTTCTGCAGGACCTTTCAGCCACATTCCTTCATTAAGTGAGAACGACTACAAGGATCCGCAGATGAAAAGTTTCGAAAGTTTGATTTGGAGATTCATGACAGAGAGAGTTGCACATCTCCATGGTCAGACAGCAATGTTAAAAGTTTAATCTTCTACGGGACCTTTGCGGAATCTTTTTGAAGGTCTTTTCTATGTTCGCAATGACTTCAGGTAGTCGGGTGGGAGGGTACTCAACCAAATTTAAAGAAGGACGCTCTTGAACTCGGTATGCTGATCATATACCTGGTCGTTTCAAGAAAAAATAGAGGTGACATTGTTGAAACAAAACCTTTAGTAACATAAATAAATACATCTGTAAGAACTTTAAAGATAAAAACTCAAATACACAGTCCAGTCACATTAATGTGACCACCACCTACTTTCGACGTCAACGTGAATTAACCAATCACAAAAGGCAGGTGGCAGCACATTGCGTCCTAGGGCATCGGAAAGCATTTCAATCGTTGGCGTAATGCATAAACGTAGCGATTTATCCGACGTCCAAAAGGGCATGATTATTGGCTTTCGGGCCAAGGGTGGAAGCATTTCGGAAACGGCTAATTTTGTGAACTGTTCGCGTGCCGCCGTGGTAAAAGTATACCGTGCATGGCAAAATGGCACTATACAAAATCAGCGGTGTGGCACATGTGGCGCACCACGGGCTATAGATGACAGAGGCGAACGAAGGTTACAGAGATGCGTTCGGGCGAATAGATGTGCAACTGTTGAGCAACTGACCGCCCAGATGAACCAAGGGGCTACCAAGAGTGTATCCTCAACAACGGTTCAGCGAACGTTGCTGCGCATGGGCCTCCGCAGCAGACGCCTGGTTAATGCACCTATGCTGACTGCTGTTCATCGGCGACGATGGCTGGAATTTGCACTCCAGTAACGCAACTGGACGTCTATAGAGTGGCGACAGGTGGCTTTTTCCGATGAATCACGTTTTATGCTCCATCGGACAGATGGACGTTGGGACATACTGCGTGAACCGTCTGAAAGCAAACACCCTGCAATGATTGCCGGAAGGATCCAGGCTGGAAGAGGGTGGTAATCTAGCGCAGCTGGTCACGGCACTGGAGTCGGCATGGCTCAACATCCCAGTGAACACCTTCAGAAACCTAATTGACTCTCTTCCTGCACGTCTCGCAGCGGTCCGCTCTGCCAAAGGTGGGTTTTCTGGCTTTTGACAGTTGGTCGCATTAATATGACTGGACTGTGTATATATATATATTTTAATTTACCAATGAATGGGGTAAAGGACAACCAATATAAAAGTAAATCTTTCGAGTCAACAGTTGTAGATGCTCATTTACGTTCTGGTAACGAATGCACATGAATCTAAGAATTTTTGTCATAATGTTAGATAAAAGTACCCAAAAGTATTTATCAATTTAAATTTATTTGGAGCATTAAATGTTCTTGAGGGAGAAAATATAATAAGAGGTGGTTTGTTGAGGTTTGCATGTGGGTCGTCAATACCTCAGGAACAGCGTTGCACAGGGGCTAATACGATCGAGGTAACTCTCTTAAAATATTTTAATTCCAACAAGGATACAAAGAGAGCCTTAAAAACTGCACAAGTCAAGAAAGAGATGTCAACTTTACCTGGCCAAAAATGTTCCGGTAAAGTGTATACCCTTGATTCACTTTGTCTTCTGCTTTCTCGTAGTCAGAAAAAGTGAATGCATTTGAAAGGCAATGACATTTCTAGTAGCTTTTTCATCGTACTATCCGAGTTCTCATTTTTTTTGTGTAAAAATGCAGTACATTTACACGTTTTCTGGTGAACTTTTCCTTCTTCCCCATCTCACTTTAATTCATCCATTTTCAGTTTTACTTCCCTAATCTTCTCAGTGTTTATGTCGCCATCTATGAAGAAATAATAACTTGAAAAATTATTGGTGACAAATTAAAAATTAACTGCAGTCTTTAATACGATGTTCAGCAGCATGGCTAGGATTTAATTTTGGAGGGAGGAAGTAGAAAATTCAATTTTTTCAAATGTGTGAGTGATTTTAACTAACTATAAATGTTTACATCCTTTTCTATATTGATATTGCATTGAGATATCCCAGTACAGAAATCATTTTTGATTAGTTGTGTACGCGAAAAGGTATTAAAGACAACAAAATATTATTAAATAATTGCTCAAATCTTGTTTCTAGAAATATATATTCCAGATGCCCCAAGGGAAGAAGCTGATTCATTAACCCGACTTCTGACTGGTCATGATTGGTTCACTAAACATCTCTACCACACAAAATCTATGCAGGTCCAGTCCATTTTTGTATTAATTCACAAGAAAAGGCTTGTTCACCACCTGCAAATTTGTACTATGATCTCGTGGACCTATACTGGAAGGCTAGAGGACGGAGGGCAGTTAATTTTTCTATTTCCTTCTTTCTTATTCTACGCCTTTTTTATATCAATTTTATGTACTGTTTGTGCATACATTTGTAACTAACCTTTATAGTGTATATTTGTTCAGCGCTTGCAACTAAAAATACAAGTACTAAAAATTCATTTTTTTTATTTCTCAGTCACTCTTTAACCTTTAGTAAATGTAAATATGTGAATATATGTAAGATGGCTGTCAGTGATAAATAATGCTTTTCAATTTTCTATATTTCCTTGTTGGACTTGGTGTGGAGGTTTGGAGAGTGATGCGTTAATTCATGTGCTGATCTTGTCATCTGATCGTGGCTCAAAATAACAAGGTTTCTCGCATCTTTCCCATCGGTATTGATCCCGGCCAGTCACCAATAACCCATTGTGCTGCTCCAGTGTTACGAAAATCCAACTGCAAACTTACCACGTCATTGTTTTCCTAAACGTGCCAAAAACAGTACACCTTTTTTTATGACATGCATGTTATAAACAGGTTACACTGCTATAAATACTATTGCTTTATGAGTTAATTTTTTATTGACTTACAATTGGTAAGTGATTACTAACTATTAATTAATCTATGTTATTGTATTGATATAACACAAAAGTGATCAATGCAAATTCAATTCAAATAAAAAAAATAAAACAAGACTTTCGATGGCTTAGGCCTACCACTAGCTACACCATATGTCACGTTTATCACACACTCATAATGTGTTTCTGTTAGTTTAATTTTAATTTCCTCAATTAATATATTAGGTTTATTTCGTAGTTTTAATTATGCCGCAAAGCACTTTATATACAAAGTTATCAATAAATTCTAACAGAAATTAAGACTCGGGCATTAGTATTAACTTGTTTTATATCGTTGTCGTTATTGGTGCTAGACTTGGAATAAAGTTAACTCAAATAAATGTACAAAACTATTTTAGATTATTAGTTAATGCGAAAAATAATGCTTTTGCATAACATAATATAAAATACTTGTTTGATAACTCGGAAAGTTAAAAAACAAATGTTACGTTTCGTTAAAAGATTGTTTAAAACAGAGTGAATCGAAATACCTTTCAAACGAGATGCAAAATATTTAGTGATTTGTTATAACCGAAGTTAATTCATTCAATACGTGAAGTTCGTGAAATTTCGAGTTAAGTGTTTGTACGCGAGAGTTGATAACTCATCTGCATTCCACGGTAGGGCACCACTGTACATCTCTGAGTAGGTGAAACATGAAACTGTAGACACGTGTGGATTTCGATTTTAGGATTGTCGAAACCAGAATAACATATCCCAGGTAGCACAACAACATTGGCCAACATTCTACCAATATTGGCCAATGTTTTGAATGTCGGAATTACGATATCTGTCGATATTGGCAGATATCGTTTAGTTTTATAAAACGAGGAAGACTGTAAATAACGCTTTTAATAACCTTATAATCATGTAGTAATACTGTAAATAATGACACCATGTTGTTTTACCCATATTTTTTATAATTTAAACATTACGCAATTTTTCCCAATATTGTACCGATATTTGGCGACATTGTGAAAACAATATCCAAAAACCTATGTTAAGCTGATGTTGGCCGATATTTAAATTTTGAGCTGAAGCTATGCTTGGTCACGTGTTCGTTGTTTGGGTTAGACCGCAGCGATTTTTCGCCGAATCTAGCAGTGAATAAGAGCAGTCATCCCTAAAAGTGCAAGTCCTATAAGGTAAGGATATTTCTGTACATTATTTTGTAATGTTTATAATATTTAAAAACGAATAATTAAACATATTTACTTGTTTCATTGATGAAGTTTTAGCCCGTGTTTGTAGTTTGTTACATTGTCAGTATACTATTTTTTAATGTGTAAATATTCATCGTTTACTGTATCAAATTCTCAAGTTACATTCGATTTTGTGGAATGCTATTTCCATCTTTTATTGTTATAGGTTATTTTGTTTTGGAAAGTAAGTTATTAGTATGTCAGCAGAGTTCTGTTTGCATTAATTATTAATATTAGTGGGTCATTTTCAAAGTAGGTTTAAATATATTGTTCAAGCATAACATAACATTTAAAAATGTGACTGATTTTTGTTTTATATAAAGACTATACCAAATGTTTCTAACATAAAAAAAAATCAATCAATAAATAAATTTGAGATGTGAAGCTTTAAAATTGTGACCATGGGTAAAACTGCTTGTTCTTTTCAAGTTTTGTGTGATTTGATTAATTTCATTTAAAAAAAAAACTAACTTCAAAAGGTGAAGTATTGTGAATATTATTCATTCTAAAAAATTAGTTTGCACCAAATTTTTCTTCTAAAAATTAATAAATCATAAATTTGAGTGTACCAAATGTATGCTTTTTGTCCTAACTTTTTATCATTTGAGATTTATAACTTTACAAAAAATTTGCAGCTTATATTCAGTGATAAAACAAAACTATACATAATTTTACTAGCTATTTCTTTCTTTTTAAAGAACATAAGTATGGCATCACTACGACTGGTTTTTGTCATTATTCTCCATAGGGAAATGAAGATCTATGCACTAGATGTTAAGACTGTTTTGAATGGTGAACTCGGTGAAATCTTATTTAGAGTACAACCCATGGGCTACAACAACAACAATAGTCGTGTTTGCAAATTTTTAAAAAGTCTTTAAAAACTGAAACAGGCACAGTGACAGTGGTACACAGGGGTTGACGAGCAGGGGCGGAGCCCCCTAGTAGTGCTGTATGTTGATGTGACCTACTGATTGCTGGTTCCTATGAATCAGTGGTCATGGTGGTGATACAACTTCTAAGTGATGAGTTCGAAATGTCCAGGCTTAAGTTGTGAAAGATTTTCTGGGCATATGTATTAAGTTTTCTCAGCAACAACTTTGCTTAGAGGAAAAGGCCTATGTTGAGAAAATTTTAAATAAATTCAAAATGACTCGGTGTAAACCAGCCGACACTCCTCTAGTGCCTAAAGCGACACCATTGTGTTTCGTGCAAGATGAAACTTTCCATGGACCCAATCAGGAATTTGTAGGTGCATTATTGTACCTATCCATGACAACACATCCAGATATTTTATATTCTGTGATAATTTATATTACTGTCTGAGCCAAATTCAAGAGCAGCCAATAGAAGCTGCCTGGAGGAAGAAATTTTGGCTTTGGCTAAAGCTATGCAGGATGTATTTGTGCTACGCAACATTAATTAAGCACATATTTAAAGCAATAATCAATAAAAAAAATTGTTTTTATTTGCAATTCAATCTGTCATTTTTCAATATTTTTGGTGAAATAAATTTTTACAATATTGGTTATAGTATATGTGTGTGTGCAAAAGACCTAGGGATAGATTTTTAAAATTTTATTTACGAGTTTTCATTAAAAAAATATTTTACTCGATATGTGTTAAATTTCTATAAAAATTTCACATTTTTTGTTTATAAATTTTTCTGAGCTATTCATACAAAAAGTTCTCCTTATGTCTATCAAATAGTTATTCAAGACCTCAAAAATGTAAACAGTTTAACTCTAAGTTTATTTATCAAAAAGCCTTAGTACTTTGAACTTTGGAAAAATTGCAAAAAACTGATTTTGAGATAATTGCATTTTAAGTACAAAATACAACAAAAGTTAACTTACTTTTTGCTAGTGTTATTTTATTTTAGTAATTTCTATTACATTAAGACATTTATCAAAACAAGAGTTTTTACAGTAAGCTGATATATATATTTTTTAAAGCCAGTTTTAACTCTGATGACAACTGAGTGATTTGTGATAATTCACTGAAAATTATTAATTTCTTGTTAAATGACCTGAAAAAGAATATTTTATTGGATCAGTACTATTTTAAAATAAACCACCACTGAAAAACTGCATCTTCTCTTTTTCTACAGCTATTTTTGTTTTGTAAACAAGCCTTTTTTTTTGTATTGATACACATGCGACAAAATTTTGTGCTTCAGTCAGTCATTAAGGCCATATTAAATGAAAATAATTGTTCCAGATTAAAACACTTCAATATTAAATTGAAGTATGCTCATGATATTGTAAAATTATTAAACATTTATATTGTATATGTTGCAACTGAATACCAAATTGCTGATTTGCTTACAAAATCTTAACATAAACCTAGACTGAACTAAGACAAAAATGTATGTTAATGTTATTAAGGGAGGGTGTTGAGAATAATTACTAACTGTAACTCATCTTTGCTTAGCAATCGGGTAACACTTGTTCTAATTGTCTACTTCTGTTGTGTCACAGGTTGCTGTTTGTGTTCTTATTCATGATTTGTTATGACTTTATCTGTCATAGTTGTTTGGAAAAGCATTCGCTGGTGCGGCAGTTTGAGATGGCAAAAGAATTCACCCATCGGATAATCTGACTTGTTGAAGGGGTGACTCCGAAGAATGTACCTGATTGGAATGTTTGACAGTTCCCAGGGTTTAATCTGTCTTAAGAATAAAAAAAATTATTTTATTGTGATTTGTGATTTTTTTTTAAACTTATGGAAAATTCTATTTAAATGAAATTTGTAAGAACTGTTCATTTTTCTGCCAATATGCAATGTGCCCTTTTTTTTTTCTTATTTAACATTTCTAACAATATTGATTTTTTAACAGAAGTTTCGGGAAGTATTCCATTTTGAGATTAAATCAAAATTATATAAATCTCAATCAGTTCTTAGAATTACATACCATGCAACTGTTTATCAAGTTGTATTGCAATACAAGCATCAGCTTGATGTTTGTATTTATTTTACTGGTTTGAGATATAGTTTATACAATTGGCAATGATGAGTTTTAATAGCCTTAGATTTCTACAAAAGAAATGGAACAATAATTTAAAATATGCACTTAATAAAATAAATTAAAATATTAGCTGCTATATCAGCAGCTTAGCTAACATTTTTGACTGGAATATTTTTCTAAAACAATTTTCTGAATTGAAATCACAAAAATGGTACCTGTACGTCAGGGCTCGAAATACCCGGGTGCACTGTGCACATGAAAATATAATTGTGCACCTAATTTTTTCCCACTAGGTGCACGCAGTGCATCTTGTGCACCTAATTTAAAAACTTAGGTGCACCTGTAGTAAAAAATCTATTTCGAGGCCTGCTGTACGTGTTTTATGTTTGAAATTTTTTTTCAAGCTACCAAGGAGTAAATTTAAAGGGGAAAATGGATTTTAGAATGTCTGATTTGATAATGGATGCCTGTTTAGGTTTTAAAAAGCCAAGTTGCCCACAATTTTCTTTCATGTACTATACAATACAACAGTTACACAAATTGTAATAAAAACATATTTTTAACAATTTAATATTATATGTTCTCTTTAATGTTCTAAAATATTGTATTATATAAATATTTTTTTAATGATTAATATTTTTTAAATTTTACAAAATTTAAGATGGTTTTAATCTTGTGTACCCTCTAAAAAAACAATCACATGCCATAAGAAGAAAATTTAATTAAAATATCCCAATATTATGTAGCAGATATTGAATAATGTTGGAAAAAAAACATCGAGAAGTATCTTAAAAGCTAATATTAAGCAATGATAAAAAACGAACATTGAATGTCAAGAAAACAATATCTATCAATGTCGTAAAACGACATTGTGGCGATGTCGCCAGAGGGGGGTCATTTTTACGTTGGCCAATGTCGGAAAACAATATCTATCAATGTCGGAAAACGATATTGAGCAATGTCGGAAAACTGACATTGGGGCGATGGCATTTTTACGTTGGCCAATGTCGTAAAACGATATTGGGGCGACGTCGCCAGGGGGGGTACATTTTTACGTTGGCCAATATCGACGGCAATATTGGCCAATATTTTTTCTCGATATTGGCCGACATATATGTGCTACCTGGGATCTACATACATACACTTACATTTTCCTATAGTTTGCTTTCATACGCATAGAAACAAGATGGGAAAGACATTAATACTAAATTGCCGGCCACATTCAGAAGTGTTTCATGGATCCAGTCTTTTTTTGCGAACAGCAAAATTACATTGCTATAGCTTCATGTAGTGCGACTTCAACGAGAAGGCAGTCGACCTTCAGACAGTTAATTTCTGAATCGGCGCTAAAGGGGTTTTAACTTTAGACTACGGCCGGTACAAAGGTTGTACCTTGATCGAGCCAAGAACTTAGACTACGGCCGGTACAAATGTTGTATCTTAATCGAGCCAATAACTTAGACTACGGCCGGTAAAGTAGTTGTATCTTTAAAGCTGTAAGAATCGTGCCAAGATAGAATTCAGATTACGGCCAATACAGGAGTTGTACCTGAAAAATTATAAGAATTGCGCCAAGAAAGAATTTAGACTGCGGCCGGTACAATAATTGTTTGTACCTTGAAGTTATAAGAATCGCGCCAAGAACGAATTTGGACTACGGCCGGTACAGTAGTTGTACATTGAAAGTTAAAGAATCGCTCCAAGAAAGAGATGTGCCATTTATATCTATAGCCGTAATTAAAAGATTAAGAAATGTCAATCGCTTTTGTCACCGAACAAAAAATTCTAACTGTCAACAAAAAAACAGCATGGATTCTGGTTCCAAGTTCGTTCAGAGCCGCTATCGAGTAATCTAGATTATTCTGTTTGGATTTTTCCTCCTTTCAAGTAGTTTCTCTCTCGACATCAAGATCTGATTAATTTTGTCAATAACGAGCCATCTCATCCTCAAGATCTTGCCCCCATTTTTTGAAGATGGCCTATTTTTTTATCTGATCAGTTTTATTCTAATAACGAAATATCTCGTCCACATTCCGGCCACAGTTAAGATCTGATCAGTTTAGCTAATGACAAGATTCCTGGTCGAGACAACAACCAGATGGGTTAACGTCAAATATTGAATTTTTTTTTTTTTAGCGTAATTGGAAGCGTATTAGTCGGATGTTAATCAGTCTTAGAAGCTGAGTTCATAAACACCTACCACAATTTCAGACTTATAAATCAGAAGCAGTTGGGAGAAAACAAATGACTTGAACTTTGGCATTCGATGGAAAATTTTTGGAATAGCTTCGATTTTTTTTTTTTTTATGAGAAATTATGAATTTATATACAATTTGGTATGAAGACGATCCTTTATGCGAGTTCCATGAAAATAAATTTATACGAGACATTATACCCTATCAAAAGGTAATTTTCAATTTTTCTGCTATGTACGGTACGAGGATAAGGGGGGACGATTTTTTCCCCGCAGCAGCACATCTCATTACATCGAAAAATTCATTAAGCACGACTATACCGGATTTTATAAAAAAATTTGTTTTCCATTTGAAGAGAAAATGAAACTATTTTCAGGAACCCGTTCGCAGATAACTTCATGAGTTGAAAAATGTTGCAATCGGGAATGTTATTCACAGTTGAGAAATCGTATAACAATATTTTCTAATTTTCACAAATTTTTGTACGAGTTCGTTGTAATAACTAGATAAATCCAATGTAAAACTACGGTGTTTTTTCCAACATTCATCGGAAACGATTCAGGTGTCCGGAATTTACAAAATATTTCACGGTATAATGTTTAAGAGAGTCTGAGACTCAAAATATGAAAACAAAGTGTAACATATATGTTTTAAGCACCCAACTGTTGGTTTCGAAAGAGACCAATAGATGGCGCCTGGGAGGTTCCTCCTCCAATGCGCAGTTAAGTTGCGCAGATGTATTTTCAAGGGAGCCCCGGATGTACGTGAAGTGTGATGTGACGCTTTGATGTGTAAAAGACGCGATCCGACTCAGTCGCGGCCTTCATGTATATAGAGTCAATGATTGCTGTTAATAAATCGCAGTAATTACGACCAGGCAGTCCTGTCGGTTTATTGAATCCACCACCCACACACATATTCGTAAGTTGCCCGGCGCTCGAGTTGAATAATGCTGGAAAAGGTTCCTTCAGCCCAGCAGAGCACCTACATTGGCGCCCAACCAGTGGCCGGATTGATGAATTGACGGAAATGGTGCCTGGAAATCGCTGGTAGTGTTCCGCAGAAGCAACACTTTAGAGTCTGGAGATCGCGGCAAATCGGGAAAAGCGTTCGCTTGGATTTGCCTACACGTGGAATTGACGGGAAGCGGTCGCTTGGAGTCGTCGCACGTGGAAAGAGAGCCATTCTACAGGAAAGTGATAATCCGGAACATCGTCTTTCTTGGACCCAGATAAGAAATTTGATTGATTTTTCAAATTGTCTAGCTTTGTGAATTTAGTGTGATTCAAGTTTCGATTTAACTTTAACTTGTATAACTTTGTAAAGTTAGTGTGTTTCAAGTTTCGATTTAACTTCAACTTGAAAATTTATCGATTACGAGTGATTCAAGTTTTGATTTAACTTCAACTTGCATAAATTGGTAATTAGAAGTGCTGCATCGCATATGAATCGGAATTGGTTTTGAATTATATGAGTTAAAATTGCTTCATGATATATGAGAGACTAGGGAGTAAGATTTATAGTGTTAATATTTTTGTGTTCTCTCTTTAATTAGAAATGCTGCATCGCATAGGAATCTCAATTATTGTGTTTCAAGTTTCGATTTAACTTCAGCTTGAAAAACTTTATCGATTTAGTGTGATTCAAGTTTCGATTTAACTTCAGCTTGAAAATTTATCGATTTAGTGTGATTCAAGTTTCGATTTAACTTCAACTTGCATAAATTGGTAGTTAGAAATGCTGCATCGCATATGAATCGGAATTCGTTTTGAATTATTTGAGTTAAAATTGCTTCATGATATATGAGAGACTAGGGAGTAAGATTTATAGTGTTAATATTTTTGTGTTCTCTCTTTAATTAGAAATGCTGCATCGCATATGAATCTCAATTATTTTGAATTATATGAGTTATAATGGTTACATGATATATGAGGCTAAGGTATAAGATTTAGTGCATATGTATTGTGTGTTCTATCTTAGGGTATAAGATTTAGTGCTAGTATTGTGTGTTCTCTTTTAGAGTATAGGATTTATTGCATATATTTTTGTCGTTCATATATATTGTATGAAATCTAGTACTTTCGTTTAGTCATTTAAAAATCTATTTTCAAAATTCATTGTAAGAGGAACCTCTAATTGGTTAAAAGCTGGTTTTGAAAACAAAAATGACATTTTTGGCTAAAGGTAGACAGGAGGATCTTAGGATCCTAGCAGAGGAACTAGGGGAGGTCTTAAGAGAAAATCTGAAAATCTTTGAGCTAAAGGATATTATTGTCAATTCAGAGCATTATGAAGAAACATTCGCAAAAGAACTCCTGAAAACAATTATAGAGAACAGAGAATCTGAAAGGGAAAGAGCTTTTGAACTGGAGAAAGCCGAAAAGAAAAGAGCTTTTGAACTGGAGAAATCCGAAAAGGAAAGAACTTTTGAACTGGAGAAATCCGAAAAGGAAAGAACTCTTGAACTGGAGAAAGCCGAAAAGGAAAGAACTTTTGAACTGGAGAAATCCGAAAAGGAAAGAACTTTTGAACTGGAGAAAGCCGAAAAGGAAAGAACTTTTGAACTGGAGAAAGCCGAAAAGGAAAGAGTTTTTGAACTCGAAAAGATAAAGATGCAACTTAAAGCTCAGTCTATGAATTTGACCACAGAAACTGGGCTCAAAGGGGACTGGTTTTTCGGCGATAGTCCTCGCCACAAATACCCATTTGCAGAACAAATGAAATCTGTGTCATATAAGAAATTCGGAAACGAGATTAAAATTAATTCGTGTTCACTTCGAGAGGTGGAAGGCCTTGCCCTTACGTCAACTCAGCGTGAAACGATGAACTGTCTCCTTAACGAGTATGAAGGGTCTTTTCATCCAGGGGGAGAGGCTACCCCTTTCATTGAACACCGGATAGACACTATGGACCATCCACCTGTTGCAGTACCTCCGTACAGAGTTTCCCCAGTAAAGAAAAGTATAATGAAAAACGAGATAGAGAGAATGTTGGAAGAAGGCATAATTGAGGACTGCGAGTCACCATATGCGGCTCCTGTGGTTCTGATCCCAAAACCAAATGGAACCTACAGATTTTGCGTTGATTATCGCAAACTGAATGCCATTACGAAGACTGATACCTATCCTCTTCCACTCATTGACGACTTGCTCCACGAAGCAAAGCATACATCCTACATGTCAACGATTGACTTGCGAGCGGGTTACCATCAAGTTAACGTGGCAGTTACAGACCGTGACAAGACTGCTTTCACCTGTCCATTTGGCTCTTACCGTTTTATCAGGATGCCTTTCGGGCTGAAAAACGCACCAGCAATCTTCCAAAGACAAGACCAGAGAAAAGCCTGTGCGGATAAGGGAAGAAGTTCAGGACCGAGCTTTTCTCCGGGCGATTCTGTTTGGGTGACACTCCACCCTGTTAGTAATGCCAAAAAGAAACGAACAAGCAAGTTCATGCCTCGGAGGGACGGTCCCTATGTCATTCTCACTCAGCGATCACCTACTACTTATCAAATTGCCAATCCAGACTCTCCTGAAGTCTCAATGGGAGTTTATCACTCATCGGCTTTAAGACCTTGCCTTGATTCCGATGCTCGGCCTTTGACGCCCTTACGAAAGCGTGGGCGTCCAAAGCGAAAGCATGCTGGTTCCTTGCCGGGACGTCGGCGAAACCAGAGGGGGAGTATGTAACATATATGTTTTAAGCACCCAACTGTTGGTTTCGAAAGAGACCAATAGATGGCGCCTGGGAGGTTCCTCCTCCAATGCGCAGTTAAGTTGCGCAGATGTATTTTCAAGGGAGCCCCGGATGTACGTGAAGTGTGATGTGACGCTTTGATGTGTAAAAGACGCGATCCGACTCAGTCGCGGCCTTCATGTATATAGAGTCAATGATTGCTGTTAATAAATCGCAGTAATTACGACCAGGCAGTCCTGTCGGTTTATTAAATCCACCACCCACACACATATTCGTAAGTTGCCCGGCGCTCGAGTTGAATAATGCTGGAAAAGGTTCCTTCAGCCCAGCCGAGCACTTACAAAAGTTAATTTTTTTTTTTACTATCGTAAAAAGTAATACAAATATTTCTGAATTACATGACACCTAAATTTTGTACCTACCATATAAAACCAGAAATATTCAACTTTTTTTAAATATGACAGCTACAAATCCAACGAGCCTTCATAATTTTAAACGCTCTTTTTTACCTTTAGTGTTAAATGGGATTTCAATAGTAGAAATGGATACAACTTTAGAACAACTTGTCATAAATGAACGAAAATTTCAACATTTACTTTTCAAATATATTTCTTCAATTCGTCTTCGGCAATTGTGTGTGTGTGTATATATATATAGATATAGATATATATATATATAGAGAGAGAGATATAGATAGATATATGTGACGACTTTCTTTTTTAATATTATACACACACACACATATATATATATATATATATATATATATATATATATATATATATATATATATATGTGTGTGTTTTGTGTAGTATTTTAACAAAATATTTTTTTTTAATTTTTTCTAATTGTTTTAACTAAAAATTACATGAACTCTTAGAAGTTAATTAATGCAAAAATGAAGTGATTTGTTGTAAAATATTTAGAGATATATCAATTTTGCTCAACGTCAAAATTTTGACATTTTTTATTTTAATAAAAAATATTTTTAAGTTTTTAAAATATAAAATTGTTACTAAAATTTCAAAATACAATGCATACCTACAGAAAACATTTCAGAACAAAACTTTAAAATTGAAGATTTTAGAATTTTGAGTCCCTGACCCCCTTAAATGTTTGCCAAAAAAAAGCATTGTGAGTATTCTTCCAATTTTCTTTCAGTGAGTGAATAATGGTGTTTGTCAATCACAAAAGGTACCTTCAGCACTCTCTTTTCCTCCCTTCCCATGCTTCCATTTGAGGCTAGCATCCAGTCGAGGTAATATGCTCAGTCTGTCCTTTGGCACGATCTGTCATTCTCTCCTCGTTTTCCCTCCTTTGTTGAAGATTGCCTCACGCTCTGACAGCGTTTTGATCATTTACACAGAGCTGTCAAGATTAACACAATCGAGCCTCTTGTCTGCTATTTAACTTTGAGCAAAAAATTATTCGTGTTACATTGCCTTTGCGGGGAAAAAAACAACGACGAATGTTGACTTACGAGGTTATTTAAAGCTAAGCGTAGCATCTCTTGCTTTCCATCCAAACTCGATATCCGTGGTTAACAATGTTGTAACGACCTCCAGACAGGTGACTGCGAACACGGATAAGTTATAGGAACAGTTGTTCTTGTGTTCTGGTTGCTACTGTTTTAGTAGACGAACATCGATGTATGACAGTGCCTGTGTTCTGATACAATCAAGAATACGAAATGTTGGGCGCTGTTCTGAAAAAGAACAGGGATAAGCAGATTTCTGTAGATTTGAGAGGGAGGCATACGTGTTTTTGCACCAAATGGTGCTTCGTGTATATTTGAAATTTTGTATTATTTGGTCAAAATAAATGTGCGTGTCCTATTTAGGTATGCAGTATCCCTCGTCCTCAACAACACACATTTTCTATTAAATCAGATATCGCTCGGTCGCTCTAACAAATGTTACCCTACTTTATTATGCAAACTAGCCACTGCGTAGCCCAGCGTTGCCCGTGCCCGTGGTGTAAGGTATTAATCTGGTGTAACATTTTCGCAGATTTCAAATCTGTTGTAGGTATATTCTATTAAAAAATTATTTATCTAAAGAAAATCATATTTTTAGGTATCAATCTCAACTGAAATTTTCCGCAGATTTCAAATCCGTTGAAATCTTTACCTTTAACGGTCTTGGATATAGAAAATAGAACTGACTTCAGTTAAAAGATTTATTGTCTGGCGGGATATTTATTCGTCCGCGCAAAATCAAAGCGGAAATAAAAACAATTTTCTCCGCGTACTGCGGATGAAAAAAACTTGGCGTGATTCCAAACCCTGATTTCAAGGTCACACGGGTAGAAAAAGTTCTCCGCGTTTGAAAAAGCGATGGAGAATAAAACTATTAAATTCATTTTAAAATCTTCTTGATCGAATTTTAAAATTCGCCAAGACCCAAAAATTGCAAATTATTTGGGCTATCTGTGTGCCAAATCTCATTGCTGTAAGTGCCATAGAATCGTCAGGATTTTGCGGCTCCAAACAGACAAACAACCACTTCCTTTTATAATATTAGAGATACAGGTTTTGATATAAAGTAGCTATATGGAACTGCACCATAATATTAAAGAACATTAGTATTAGAAGGACTCAAACTGCGATTTTTAAAATTGCTGTTCAATCTTTGACGCATATTTTCAAACTAATTTACTTGACAAAATTATGCTTTTTCAAAGTGTTCCAAGTGATGTATGAAAATTTTAATGAAGATGTTGTTTTTATTTCATTAAAACTACTTATTTAATTATTATTGATCTTACTAAAATTATATAAATAAGAGTACTTTTGTTAGAATTATTAATAAAGTATATGCTACTTTTCATTCCATGTAAGCTGTGCCCTAAAATGATATAGAGGAAAAAGGATAGAAGAATATTTAAAATGTGAATGATTTACATTTAGGTGAAGAGAGCATAAATCCAAAAGTTTCAAGTACTCTGAACAAATCCAAAATTCGCTTATAAATTGTAAATATCTGCTTTACTTCCAACATAAGATGCTTAAAACATTGAGTTACTACGTTAAATCGCTTAACAAATATTAATAATAATGACGTTCACAAGCAAGAAGAGCAACATATTTATATTTATTGCAAACCAGAAATGTTTTTTTTATAAAATCGCATATAAATATTGAGTGCATAGTTCGAATCTTAGCTTCATTGATCTCTGTTCATATTAACAGACCCCGTGGAATAGAAGATTCGAGCTGGATTTATTCGTTACTAGCCACTGCGTGGATAGCCCGGCGTTGCCCTTGATGTAAGATAAAAAGCTGGTATAAAATTTTCCGAAGATTTCAAATCCGTTGAAATTTTTACTCTATCTTTAACCGTGTAGGAGATAGAGAAAAAGAACTTTGACTTCCCTTAAAAGATTTATCGTCTGACTGGGAAATCAATCGCGCAAAATCAAAGCGGAATAAGAAAAAAAAAATTTCTCCGCGTTTTGCGGATGAATAAAACTTGGCATGACTCCAAACCCTGACTGCAAGGTCGTATGAGTAGAAAAAGTTCTCCGCGTTTGAAAAATCAATGGAGAATAAAACTATGAAATTCATTTAAAAATCTTCTAGATTGAATTTTAAAATTCGCCGCGACCCAAAAATTGCAAATAATTTGGACTACATGTGTGCCAAATCTCATTGCTGTAAGTGCCATAGAATCCTTAGGATTTTACGACCCCAAGCAGACAAACAAACAAACACTTCCTTTTATAATATTAGAGATCCTCGTCGGCTCATCTTCTGTAGAATATCTGGCAGCTATCCACACCACTACAACCACTGCCATGAAATCCTTTCTTTTGTTAGAACAACCCCTCCGTCCTCTCTGTCCTCACGACGTGGTCGACACCGACACGCACTCCCAACTTCATAACAATCCCATCTCACAACCTTGGTAATTTGGTAATTTTTAATTAACGTCGTACCAGAGCAACACATCGGGCTATTGACGACGGTCCGGGATCAATCCCACAAGAAAAAGATCCGAGGACAACACCACGTAATTTTGAACCACGGTCAGATGACGAGACAACACCTGAGCTAGGGGGTAGCCCATCCCTAGCCACTCTCCAAACTTCCACACCAACCCAACGACGGATTTAAGGTGCACCAGACTCTTCTGCAACATACGCTTACAAACATCCAAGCCCTGACCCGAATCAGGAACCTTCCGATCTAGAGGCTAACACCTTAGCCACCAGACGGGCTGGTCGGCTGCAAGGCTGTGAGAAGGGATTGTTGTGAAGGTGAGCGTGCGTGGCGGTGTCGTACTCGTCACTCCAGTTCGTTCCACAAGTGCTCAATCAGATTGAGATCGGAGCTTTGAGTAGGCCAGTCAAGCAAATTCACCTCATTTTCAGGAAACCAGTTCAGAATACATTTTGCTGTATGACATGGAGCTCGATCTTGTTGGAAGAAATAACCATCAGTCGTAGTATTGCCATAGTGTATTCAAGGCCGAATTATCCAGAACATCGAAGTACACGTCGGCGTTCATGGTACCAGGTATACCCGTAAAAAAAAAAAACGTCTCACCCGATCGCAATTACACAATTTACATCGCAGAACAAAATGAAAGGTAGCTATCGATTGGGATGAATGTTTTCTTCAAATGACAATTGTCATATTTTTTTTAATCTTTATGATGATGATGATTTTGTCTTAAATCTTTTAGATTGTAGGTAGGTAGTATAGTATAGTATGGTTAGACAATTGGGATTGTGATAACTTAGGATGAGTTGAAGTGGTTCCTTACTTACTAAAGTATTAGCAAGAGGACTTCAATAGCAATAACCCTAGGTTTCCCATAAAAATGATTAAGGTGACTTCTTCAATAAAAGATCAAGGGATAAAATAATATGTTGATACGACCTGTGGTTCTCAAGATGACATTATCTGAAATTGTTTCCAGTATTGAGGAGAGTCCTTTTTTTGATGAGGAAACCGGATTCGAACTTGGAGACCGATGAGAGTAGAGTCCTTGAAATGTATTAGAAATGCAATGGGGACAGTGGAAACGACGGCCACTTCCCAGTATTTAGTTATGGGGAGAAGTAATATGATTTGGCTGGTGACGTTGATGATCCAGAAATAAAAAATAGATGATTGAGAGGGGAAACAACTTCTTTCTTTATTTCCAATACGAAGAAGGCTTTATGTTGTTTCACATTCACATCGGCGTGGATTCATGCAGTCATCGGTTGATGTGGTTTGAAGGGGTAGGTGCGTTGCTCAAACAAGGCAATCTCTTACATAGAGATTCCTGTCGGAGTAGGGCCTCGAAGAAGTTGATACACGGAAAAATGAAGAAGAAACCGCACCGGGACGGTGTTTTCTTGGGGGCCCTCACTCCTTGAAGAAATTGAAAAAAAGGTTGGAGGTAACTGCAGGATCAATACAAAGGATTGTTGAAGAAAGAAAAGTGTTGAACAACAGGAGAGATCAGCCAGGAAGATTAGATGGTTGAAAGGGATGTTCCACAGGAGGTGATTCGGATCTTTCGTTCAAAACACTTCCCTTCGATTCTACGATCCTCGTAGTTACCCCGAACAATCCAAGCAGTCGAAATTTTACGTCTTTTGACGTTGGTGAAAAGTGAGAGTCTGAGGAAAATCACGCCAACACCTGTATTTATGGGATGAATGAAAACTGCGATTTTGTCGCCAATTATGTTGCCAAAATTCCATTTTTGATGGTTTATCTCCATCCGAAATCCAGCCAGAAACCGCCAAGTGGCAACCCCACTTTGCGTCCTTCCTGGGTCTGAATGAATGAAATTGAATAAAGTGGATTATAAAATCAATCCTTCATCATATCGACTAGAAACAACTATCAAAATAACCATAAGGTCTTAAAGCACATTTTGACAGATGTTCAGAAGCCGTACGATCAAAATTGATGAAGTTAATTACCCTTTTGATAATTGGATCTATGAATGAAAGTTGGCAAGGGGTTGACCCCTAAATTTGCCCACTTTTTCTCGGAATCGGCCGTTTCTTCGACCGTTGTGGGAAGAAGGAATGCAAGGGAATTCCAGCCTGTAGCGCTGTACTTTTCCGTTGGGAGAACGAGTGAGTTTCAGAAAGCGTTCTTTTCGGTGAGTTCAGGGGGTGAATCCATGAAAATTGGTGTTGTCTGTGTAATTTTTAGGTTCAGTGTAGGTGCGGTGATGATTATGAATGTAACGTTTTCTATTAACGTTACAACAATATTTAAAATTTGTCTAACGGGCGGTCTTCAAATTAAATTGGATGCTTTCTCCGATAATTTCAATACGAACCCTCAACTTTTATCACAAATTTGGATTCTACGCACAATTTTAGGCGAAAGTAAAAAAAGTTCATCAATTTATAGGATTTTCCACCGATTGATAGGTGTTTGAAAATTAGATCTCCTAATGTTAAATGGGTGTTTCACTTTTTTTATTATATTTGCTAAAAACATTAACTTTTCTTGGAAATTTTTTTTGTTATCCTTTACTTTCCAAAAACTCAAACGCAATCTATAAATATTTTAACTATCAAACTAAATTTACTATTTTTTATCAATTATGAAATTAATATTCATAGAAATTATGAATAGAACATGAGCAAATTTTGACACCATGTGATTCAACTGTCACTGAAACATCGGAACTCCAAATTACGTGCATAATTAGTAGCGCATTGAGACTGTTTGCAAAATTCGATGGTTATTATCATTATTGGGGATTGTTCACAAAGTGAAAATAGAAATTTTTGTCAACAGATCCTAGTATTAAATCCGAATGGATTCTGACTTTGTCACTATCTTAATGAACTTCATGCCAAGGCGCCTGCAATAGGTCATTGACCGCGACGGCCACAACACGTCTTTATTAATATTTTTAATGTGATTAAACTTCGAAAATTTACACGCTCCCTCAATGGTTTTTATGGATTTTCTCGGTACATTTTATCATTACATATCGTTTTACATTATTTTTTCATCAAATCCTCCTGAAATTGTGTGTAGAATCCCAATTTGTGGTAAAAGATGCGGGCTCGTATTGAAATTATCGGAGCAAGCACCCAATTTAATATGAAGACGGCCCCTTAGTCAAATTTTAAGTATTGATATTTGTAGAAAATATTATTCCCTATCGATTGCTACCATCCGTTTTGTTATGTGATGTAAATGATCGGGAGAGTCGTTTTTTTTTTTCTTCTTTTGACGGGTGTACATAAAGCAATTGGCAGAGTCTTAACCAGTAAAACAACCCTACACTAGAATCAAAACACGCTAGAATCGGAAAACATGTCATGGTTCCAAAGGCATTCGGACAAAAAACGCTTGCGATCGAAAATCGCAAAATCCGTTCGCTTCTTCCTTCGAGGTAGAGACATTCCAGAAAGAAGAAAGAAAGGTGAAAAAACTAATTAATTAATTTTAAAATGTAGTAAATTAAATTTTAATATTCGGGCTAAACACAAAAATAGCAAAAAATAGGACTATTTGGGTGCTAAATTTCATTATTGCAAGTGCCATAGATTCGTCAGGACACTGAGCACGGTACACAGAGAAACACTTCCTTTACTAACAGTAGAGAGCTTAGATGTTGCCTCGTCATCTGACTGTGGTTCAAAATTACGAGGTGTTGTCCTCGATTCTTTCCCTTAAGGGATAAATCCGGAACCGTCGACAATAGCCCGTTGTGTTGCTCTAGTTCGACGTTAACTAATAATTACCAATTATAACAGTGAGAAGATATCCATTCTGCAATCTGTAGTCTTATCTGCATGACTTCTAATCAGTTTTGACCTAGACCAATAGAATCTTTCCTAGAACTCGTTCAACCAATATTTAGTCATTATGTTTTGGGGCAAAAGCAGCGCTACACTCGACGAAAACCTCCTGACCATAGAGGAGAAATAGGGTCCTCCCTTATCTCTCCTCTAAGCTCCTGACGCTTAGGGGGTTAAAAATGTCTCCTTCGTTCTCGACAACATATCAGGTGTGAAGATGATCACACCATGTGACCATCTCCCCAATTCTTACAAGCAATGTAAAAATGAAATTCGCAACACAACACACGCCGATTACAATAACGAAAAAATCAACACAACACAAATTCTCCATGAAAATTTCAATTCAATTTTCCTGAAAATGCAACTAATCATTCACATATTTGGAGATAACAAAACATTTTTCTAGTTAAAAGTTTCTGATAAAGGGTCGTAGTAAAATTTTAAATTTTAATGTTCGTTCATAGTTTCTGAATTTTACATAAAATTAATAATAATACAATAACTAGTATTTTTTTAATTAGGAATATGTTTGTATATAACTAAGAGGCTCCGACACCTGCTCGCTATCGCTCATCAACCCCCGATGATTGCTAGGCAATCATATTTAGTTCGCTTCACGAACTATACTTTTCAACAATGAGGGGGAGGGGATTGCTCATAATCCATCCCCATTTGGATCACTGCTGGATTAATCCCGGACCTCCAGTGAGACGTTGATTGAAAGTCCACTTTCCTTCCCATTGCGATATTTATCGCATGGGCACGAGTAACGGATAATTGCCTACTTTTTTTGGGAGATTAGCGGATTCGTATATAAACCGGCTCCAGTACTTTAACTTTAGAAAACGTACCGAAAATTTTCGGCTTACACACGGAAATATAGTGCAAATAAAAACAAAACCTTTTATCATTCATAAAATTTGAGAGTACGCGCTAGAAAGTTTGCAATGTTTTCAGAAGAACCGGCAAATTCGGTCGCCGTTTCTATAGCAACAGACAAATATGAAAATCTCAAAAAGTACTATTACAACACGGATCAGGTAAAATATTTGAAAAACTATGGGGCCTGCCCCCTGCTCGCTAACGCTCGTCAACCCCCGGAGGATTGCTTCGCAATCCTCATTGGTTCGCTGCGCGAACCTATGCTCGCTTCGCTCGCCTCAATGAAGACACGTGTCCTAGCAGAAGGGATTGTTTACAAAATATGTTGCCAAAAAAATGTTTTTAAAATCTAAATTTGCTGTATTACAGAAAAAATATGTACAATATCTCTAGAATCAGAATTCAAATGAAAACTTTGTGCAAATTTTGACTCGAAATGTGAGCGTTGCTTTGGAAATTGAATACCCAGCATGTTGTTTGTGTATACATTTTCCCAGCACTCAAACGACCCACACTTTTTCATTGAGTTTGTTGCCGAAAGTTGTAGTGCAAGCGTCTTGTTGAACTATAATTGTTGGCCCTGAAAAGGACCGTTTTTTAAATGGCCCTGAAAAGATCTTCCGCTTTCTTTGATTTCTATTATAAACTAACTGCAACAGTTCATTAAAATTTCTTTTTTTTTTTCAATAAAATTTCATCCGATAACGCTATAAATTCAATCGATGCGCGAGACTTCGCGATAAACAAACAATCGTACAGTGTCGCCAAAACGCGATTACAAATAACGTCTTTTTTGCGTGCCACGTAAGAGAATTATATATATAGATACAGATAAAGACAAATGATAGTCAATGTATATTTTATTCGGAATTATCCTGTATACCCATTGAACGTAAATAACAAATATAATTCTTAAACTGTTAATCTAAATCGTTGCCATTATTAAGAATTTAACTGTTTTGGGAATTTTTCGACAGTAACTTAAAACAGTTCTCCTCAGAAATACTTATCTGTCTTTGTCACCATAAGTCATGTGAGTAATAACTCTCAAAACCATTTGAGCAAAAAACGCCCAAAGCTATTAAAAGAGTTTCTTTCATTTCTTTTTGCATGAGTTCGTGATTTCCCTTATTTGAAAATATGAACTAAAATTGCAATTATTAAATTCATTATAGCGTAAAGGAAGCATGAGGAAAGAGCTGAACTTTTGCATAATCGTATTAGTTCTTTCGAATAGAATAACAACAAAAGAAATCAAGGCTGTATTTTTTTTTAATATTTTAAGAAATTCTCTATGTTTTTCTGCTTAAAATGACGTCTAAATCATGTTTCTGTCTTAATTAGAACTAGAGATGTAATAATTTTTTTGGTGCATTGTTTTGAAAATCTAACACTTTTGACAGGTGTTGTCCTGGCAACTAGATCTGTCTTTACAACTTTAAATGCGTTCTTCTCCATGATACATTTTTTCAAGATTTCCTGTATTCAAATTGCTATAAGTCGAACACCGATAAAGTTTAAGGGTTGAAATTTGGAATACATCTTTTTCAAACATTATACTTTAATTTTGATTCAGCAAATTTAAAACCAATATTTACTTAAAAAATATGACTTTTTAAAGAAAAAATACCTTAAAATTTTCAAAAATTTTCATTCAAATATTTTTTATTTTTCATTAAATTAATATTTTTTAAGTTGCTGAATCAAATCTAAAGTTTATAAATTTGTGAATAATTTACTGCAAGAATTTTGAAAAGTGATCAAGAATATTTTGAGTCTTAGCAATTTAAAATGACCCCTCTTTTCTTCAAAAAATTGAAATTTAAAATTTTTTAAAAACTTTTGGAAACATTTTGTGTTGTGATTTCGCTTATTAGTTAGATGGGTAATCAGTACAAAAAAAATCTAAATTCTAAATTGATTAATAAATTTTTTTTTCAATGTGTCAAGGACCCCTTTAACATCGTTATTTGTATTGCAAACTAAAATATGTTTTTAAAGATAAACATTACGTAAATTCTGTTTGAAAAAATGGTAACACAGTAACATTTTACAGCTTGTTAACCTTCTAAATGATTTCGACGACAAATCTCGTCCATCGAGATCTGACCAATTTGAAAAATGAAAAGATATCTCGTCATCAAGATACTGCCGATGTTTTGATCATGAAGTTATAAAGATCTGGTTAGTGACTTTTTTATAACAACAAAATACATCGTCCATTAATATATGGTTAGTTTTAAGTACAAAGTAACTCGTCGAAATAACCTAGGGAGGGTTAAAATATTATATGGAAAAATCTGCATAAAAAGTCTGAGACAAACTTTATATATTGTATACTCAAAACTCTTAAATAAAATCCTAAAACGGTTGAATAAAACGATAAACTTTGTGCAAAAGGTTAAATTATAAAAGATCTGTAATAATTTAATGTTACGATTGAAAATTACAAATTTGTCTGTAATTTGATATGAATACGGATCTTATTCAAATTTTGCACCTTTAAATTTACAGAAGACACAATCTATCAAATGATATCTGAATTTGCTCAATAAACGATGCACGAATAAAGCAGGTGAACCGCCCTTTTTCGTAGCTGCACAATATGTTATATTGATAAACTCAAATTGCTGGAGGTATTTGTAAACTCAAATTTGGAGACATTGATTTAATTATAATCTAATGTTTTCTTAACAATTCACGAATCTTTAGACAACATACCTTTGGTTTATAGCAAATTAAAAACTGACAAAAACAATTATTTACTGTGCTAAATCTTTAACTTTACATACTTATTAGATTTTAGGTCTAAAAACAAAAATTATAAGTAATAATGTCAGTTGTCGAATTTCCACTCTAATCCGACCGTACGTGTTTTCGAAAGGATTCCATGTTTCTCATTGGTGATGGAATCGAGAAATCTTTTGTGATTATTATATATGTGGATGTAACAGTTTATTCTTTTCGTAGAGGGTTTATGGTAAAAATGTTCAACAAATGTTGGTCTGGAATAATAAAAAAAACTTATAGCTAGTAAAAAACAATCACATTTATTTTATTATTGAGTAAAAACAATTTTTCTGATTACTCCAACACAACCAGGTAATTGTAAGTTTGCAAATAAAATTCCATTAATTTTTTTTAAAGAAATTTGTTGATTTTAAGTAATTTATTCGCTTTGAAAAATATGAAACCTCCTGGTAAACACGTAATGAATTATTCGTAAACGTTGTGATATGACTTGTTTCAAATCAAATTTGTTTTTATTTGAAAGGATAAATGACTCTTCCAATTGAGGTCTAGACGAAAGTTTCATCCTTAATAGTATGAAGAGAAAGAATTGCTCTAAAAAATCTAGTTTCTTCGTCTAAAAATATTTGGTGACTAGCTGCAAAAGTCAAGAAGAAATCGAAACAACGATTCTGTAAATTTTCAATTTTTCTTAGCATCTATTATGTGTAAAATGCCAGGAATGTATTTTGACAAACGATATCTATGCAAAAAAACTGTTGTTTATATTTTATCAATCGATAATTATTTATGGAAAAGTACAAATTTGATGTACGTTAAGCATATACAATTTTTACTGATCTGGCAACACAAAGATAAAATCAATTAATCGTTAGATATTCCATAAAAAATAAATAAACTAAAATATCTTGGAATTTGTTAATCATATCTTATAATGTTTAATTAAAATTGCTACCTTGTCTTACTCTGTATCGTGTATTTCCTATTCTTCGTTCGACCAAGAGATAGGTCTCGCAAGATCTTACATATCCTTTCTAAATTTAGGCCCTTAAATCCCCGCATGTAAAGATTGATCATTTTTACCTCAAAATTCTCACTCTTCTTGGGTCATTGTGGTTTTAATCATCAACATCAGTGAAATTAGTGTAGAGTAAATATCCCTCAAAAATCGTTATATTTCTTAAAAAAATAAATTCTTATCTATATATTTTTTTCTGGCAAATATTAAAATCTCAAAAAAAAATGTGCGATTGTGGAAAAACAAAACGCAAACCTGAAATGGAAGTTGCAAAAAAATGTATTTACAGTTAAATGAAAATAGTAGAAACCAATTCAAATGTTTAATTTTCTCAAAGTGCTTGAATAGCAGGAAAGCCTAAATGTTCATTTTAGATTGGAGTGTATGCAAACATCTTTGAACATAGAAAAGCACTTAAATGAACTATCCTGGGCAATTGAAATTTAGCCCGCTTTTACTAATGGGAAAACTTTTTTTTTGTTAAACCAGTACACATTAAGCTGTATTAAGTATTTGACAATATATATATATATACTACACTACAATAATGGACCGGACGAAAGCGGATTTGCATAAAATCCGACTGTTTGTTTGGGGGTGTTTTTCATGGTAAGGCCTGGAACCTTTGCATGTTGTTCCTAATAAATTGAACGCCGACGCCTGCATGAACATTTTGGACAATCGGGTTTTTTTCTACGCTCTGACAATTTTATGGAATGGACACGAATGTTACTTCCAGGAAGACAACGTTTCATTTCATGTTTCAACCTCTCCCTAATAGCAGTGGTGTCAAGATATGGATGTAAAACGTCTTCCCTGGCCTGCTCAGAGTTTGAACCGAAACCCCATAGAATATTTGTGGGACGAATTAAAGCAACGCTTACGGACCCGAGAATTACGTCCAAAATCTACAGCTGAGCTCACGACATTCTTGCAGCAGGAATGGACATAAATACACATAGCTGTGTATCAAAACCTTGTTGAAAGTATGCCCAGAAAGGTTGCTATTGTAATTGCAGCAGGGGGGAGCAATTACACTAACAACCCCACGCAACATCCCCCTATTAAGACATGTATTATTTCCCTTATACCATCACATCTTGTTGTCTAGTCCCTTATTTCAGGGCAATATATATATATATATATATTGCTTCTTTCCAATTTATTTTGCTCTTTAAAGGGGTCCGAGACATAAAAATCTTCAAATTTTCGAATTTTTTTATTATTATTTTAAGAAATTCTCCGTGTTTTTTTTTTTAAATGACGTCTAAATTATGTCTCTATCTTAATTAGAACTAGAGATATAATAATTTTTGTGGTGCGTTGTTTTGAAAATCTAACACTCTTGACAGTTGTTGTCATGGCAACTACATCTGTCTTTAAAACTTTAAATGCATTTTTCTCCATGATACTTTTTTTCAAGATTTCCTGTATTCCAATTGCTATAAGTCGATAACCGATAAAATTTAAGGGTTGAAATTTGGAATATATCTTTTTCAAACATTATACTTTAATTTTGATTCATCAAATTTGAAACAAATATTTTTTTTTAAATATGACTTTTTCAAAAAAAATACCTTAACATTTTCAAAAATTTTCATTCAAATACTTTTTATTTTTTATTAAATTAATATTTTTTAAATTGCTGAATCAAAATTAAAGTTTATAAGTTTGTGAATAATTTACTGCAAGAATTTTGAAAATAGATCAAGACTATTTTGTGTTTTAGCAATTTACAAGACCACTTTTTTTTTTTTTCAAAAAATTTTCATTTAAAATTTTTTTAAAAACCTTTGGTAAATTTTTGTTTTGTGATTTTGCTTCTCACTTATTAGTTAGATGGGTAATAAGTACAAAGAATTCAAAATACTAAATGAATTAATAAAAAAAAAATTTCAATGTGTCCAGGACCCCCTCAAATTGTTTTGCATATTTGAATGATATATATATATATATATATATATATATATATATATATATATATATATATATATATATATATATATATATATATATATATATATATATATATATATATATATATATATATATATATATCATTCAAATATAATCTGTTAAATCTGTCGTGGCCATAGAGGAGGTCGTGGCCTAAAATGTCCTCACGTAGGTTTGGTACATTGTAAACGATAGAGGATGTGATTTAAAGGAAGGACAAGAAGAGTTTCCTTGAGTTAAGCATATTTTGGTGTTCTTAGTACATATCCAAACAGTAGTTGGCGTGGTGTGGAAGTTTGAAGAGGTGGATGCCGTTTCAAGTGTTGATCTCGTCCTCTGAACATGGTTCACAATTAAGAGGTGTTGTCCTCCGATCGTTTCCTTCGTGATTGATCCTGGACCGTCGTCAATAACCCGTTGTGTTGCTCCAGTGCGACGCTATTATAGCAAAAAAAAATATTTTCAAAGAGGTTAAGAATTTTTATTATATTATAATCTAATAGAGAGAGAGAGAGAGAGAGAGAGATTATATATATATATATATATATATATATATATATATATATATAAATATAAAGTCAGGATTTTCATCTCTTAACTTCGTAAAATTTTGTTAATAGCTAATTAAGGGTTAAAAATCGTCAACTTAAGTAAATAATAAGAATAATTGTTGGAAAGAACTTAAAATTAAAATTTATTATTTTTCATGTAGCGATTCGTTTTGTTACTATAAGGTCGTTTTTGACGTAGATCTATGTTTTTCCCATCATGAGGAATTGAGTCACGTAGAAAAGCAACCATTATTACCGCTACTCACAAATGAAAAGCCACATAAAGATAATGAATAGCAGAAGACAGCAACGCATCTAACGAGATATAAACGACTGCTACCGGTTGAGCTTAGAGAGCTTGGCACCGTCACGAAAATGTCCCACATGTGGCTCGTTATCGAGTAGCCGCCACTCTCCAGATGTCATCACGTTTCAACCACATGTCATTGCGTTGAAGCCGGTTTCTCAGTTCGTAGTTTGAGACAAGCGCTAGTGGACATGTATCATGCGGAACGACAAATCTAAATTTAGACCGAGGTACGGAGTCCGAAGGCAGATCATCAACTTCAAAACCTCAAGGATGCTCTAGAAACACGACTCAAATTACTATCCCGATCAACGAGCTGCAATAAAACCGATTCGAAAAGTGAGCGTAAAGCGCTCGGCGATACGTGGAAACCAATCAGATCGTTTACACCAGAACCTCTGATTGTACTGTGTACGTCGCTTTGTGACTTGTGCTCACTATTTGATAACAGCTTTAGAGCACAAGTCGAGGGCTCTGGGATTCGAAAGGGCCCTGTTGCCCGGTTGGAAGAGTAGCAGACTAGGAACTGGACGGTTGCGAGTCCGAATCCAACCAAAGACCGTCATGTACACAGGGGGTCGTGCACGTTAAATCTGCCATGACCTCAAACATCCTCATATTGGTGCGGTGTGGAAGTTTAGTGAGTGGGGTGTGTGAGAGCTATTTATGATTTTTAGTTTGTTGGGATGGATAGAATTAGAATATGGAATAGCATAGTGGTTAGTCATTTACGAAATCAGCAAAGTGCCTTTTTGTTGGCAGTGTTCTTGGCGCCATTCTTTTACAAAGAAATCAAGGTGACTTCCAAGCAATAACCGTAGATCTCCCAAATAACATGAATTCTTGAATAGACAAAAGATGATATATCAGTCATTAAAAAAACAATTCGAGAAATTTCTGACCCAGTAAAAATTATAAAAAGGATATAAGAAACGTCCAAAATTCACTATGGATCTTGATGAGGACATGAGTTCCTGAAAAAAAGGATAAAAGTTCAGACTCACGTGAGGACGTCTTACTCGTTTTTGATTAGTTACAATTTTGGTCTGGCATATTGTTCAAGAATAAGATGATGATGACCACATTAAAAAAAGTCAGCAATCGGACTGAAGCGCATTGCTAGTTCAAGTAATCACCATGATGGTCGATGATAACCTCGTTAAAAAAACGGATTGAAGTGTGTGTGGCAATAAACAATCGGCCTCCCAATCATAGGCTCAAAACTTGATAAGGAACAATCCAGGAAGACGAGTGTCAGTAAAGATCGGCATATGAATGAACTCCAAGTTCGTTCTAGGGTCTGGGTGGATCTGTTATGTTATTAGAAAAATGAAGACAAGAAATTTACACTAGTTCCATGGTATCAAGACTATGATTATTTTATTCATGGCTCCAAAAATAAAGGTAGGGTTGCCGTAATGGGACTCCACTCCATGACTGATAAGGATTTCTGACCACGCAGAAAAAAGGTGATGATATTCCTAAGCTAACCAGTTTCCGGGTTGAATAACAATAAAATCATAATCCGAATAAATGGTGGTCGTATAGTTTCAATGCGACTTATCAGGATATGATGTGACGATACCAATAAAAAATAACATCCCCAAATGAAATCGACGTACGTCTAGGTGGTGATTAAGACGGGTGTAGAGACTGGCAGCTAGTGAGAACGATTCATCTGAAAAGTGATCACCAGTGACACCTCCTGCCGTCCTTTCCGTACCAGGAAAAACGGGAGATTATGGTGATATTTTTTCTTGTGGACCGTCTTATAGACTGTCCCAAATATGCACCATTGAGGGTTCGCGTCCTACAGATCTTACAATACGCGCTAGTTCACAGATCACCAAAAGTTCATCTTAGGTAACCCTCTTCGAGTCGGATTGACAAATTAGATCATTTGAAATAATTAAAATCAATTCTAAAAGTATAGATTTGAAATCCCGATCGAAGTTTTTTTTTACCATGACGGAATACTTGGAGAGTGGTTTCAGATCAATGCGATGAAAATTGGTGAAGTTAGCCTTTTTTTCTGACAATTTAATTAGCTTGGATGGGTGACGCTCTTTGCTAATAAGGTGATTTTCCCTAAAAGTCTGGAAATGTTAACATTTAAGATTTATTGGCTATTCGGAACTCAGCATTGGTAACAATAATTTTTCCGCTGGAGCTTAAATGCGCTCTCGAAAAAGCGCTGTCTGGAGACCTTAAGGGGTCAAATTAACAAAATAGGGTTTTTTTTCGGTACCTTACACTTACTAAAGTGCGTTATATATATTCGAAATGTAACGCTTGTTTTTAGCGTTACAGGGTGCCAGCTCACGTGTTGCCTCGTCATCAGACAGTGTTTCAAAATTACGTGGTGTTGTCCTCGGATATTTCGCGTTGGGATTGTTCCCGGACCGTCGTCAATAGCACGTTGTGTTGCTCCAGTACGACGTTAATAAAAATATTTACCTACCCACCTGCTATTCAAAAAACACCAGCTGAGCGAAAGCCTGTGCAGTGTGCCAGGTAGGAGTTGATGTGGATAACTGGTAAACAGACTCATTAGGCATCGGATCCACAACAATCGAATTCTCGTGCATCTGCCATCCCGTAGAGCACTGGTCCTATGGATGTGGATACAGCAGCAATTGACCAGGCGTCTGGGCATATTGGGACCGGTCAGCAATACTCTGATACCGAGTATATCAGGTGCGTTGGTATAGAAGCCTACTACTAGCGAGCTTGTGACAAATTTAGCTATACACACCGTTAGTTCCCGTCACTAAACGGCTGGTGCAACCGAAGACCGGTACTAAGGCCCGGTGCACATATCCGATTTTTCAACGTGCGGCGCCGTTGCGGCATTGAAGCCCAAATATGCACAAATAACCGTGAAATAATGCAAATTCTCGTTTCTCGCAATTTGCGATAAATATTCTATGGAAGAAAACGTGTTTATTTCGCTTATTTGGTGTAAAAAAAAAAGTATATTTGGGTAACAAAATAGACGTTCCTGGATACAACCATTTATTAATTATTATTTATAATCCATTTATGTCTGAAAACAAGGTACTTCTGAACTGAGAAGCGTTTGCGGCGAGCTGCGGCGCCGTGGGGAACTGCGGTACAAATTGCACGC
The DNA here is from genome assembly GCA_947359465.1 of Metellina segmentata. Classification (NCBI taxonomy): domain Eukaryota; kingdom Metazoa; phylum Arthropoda; class Arachnida; order Araneae; family Tetragnathidae; genus Metellina; species Metellina segmentata. The sequence goes on along the minus strand of OX375874.1, from coordinate 64,579,424 downwards.
AAGTTGGACGTACGTCGCAGCAGCGGCGCCAGAAGCATGTGTGCAGTACTCCATTGGATCTAATGTATCTCCGACCGCACTTGCGTTGCGGTAGCGGCGCCGCATGTTGAAAAACCGGATGTGTGCACCGGGCCTTATAAGATAATCGGGCTAGTATATAATCAAGGTACTAGTCAATATCAACAACTTGGTAAGGTAAGCTGCCTCACAGGCACTTCAGCTCACTGCACCTAGATATCAATTGCGCCTTCAACGGGAGCATAAATAAACACACTTCTCATGTCTTCGCCCTATGCTTACCGTGTATCGTTCCATTCAATCTGTTGAGTGTCATCATTTGTCGTCCAATAAATGTTGATTGTTTTCTCTACATCGTTTCAAAACAATTCGTAGAGAAAAAAAATTTCAACAAGAGACCTAGCTGGATATTTTTTTTGTAATGAGAAAAATAATACATCGCACTCCGCCAAGAAAAGTGACACAGGTCAAAAAATAAAAATTTTGATGCTATGCCATAGATAAATATGTATGAGATGCCCCAGCGTGTTATATTACTATTCTATAGAATATAAAAAAAGTTACCAACATAAATACCTAAAATTTAATAGAAGCTTATACTATTTCAATATAAGTTGATATATTCTTTAGATATTCTTTAAAATGATGTTTCTCAAATTCTGCAATTTTGAGTTGTCTCTTTTCTTGCCGAAGTGCGACATGATCCCTTATATGTATTTTTTCTAATTATCTACATCTGTGAAATTCATCGCAAAAAAACCGTGACGATTGATAGAAAACGTGATTTTCATAGAGCAACAAACTACACGGGAAATTCTGAATCTTACGTCATATTAAAAAGTGTATAAATATTGTATTAGAACTTGCATCTCTTTTTGTATCAAGCATACTAATCACTGTTTTAATTTTATTACAATCAAGTCGGTGATATAAAATATATCTGAAAATTAAATACCAGAAATGCATGAAAAACTTTGATTAATATTTTTCAAGTAAAATAAATTACTTCCTTTTTTTCTATTAAAATACTATTATTTTAGAATTGATATATAATTTTACTGTTCAAAGATTTAATGTTTATTTAATAATTAAGAAGGTGTGAAAAAGGGGAAGGTAGGAAGGAAATGTGTATGCTTACTCTTTTTGAGCGAGATATCTGCATATTGTCTACGTATCGTAAATCAATAATAAAGGTGAGAGGTGAATTTCAGCAACACGATTGAATATTTGTTTATTATTAGTTGATGTTATTAGTTTTGTATCTATTTGTCACAGAAACTCTGGGAAAACGTTGTGGAAAACATGTCTGCCCGTTACGAAACGATTGAAGAAACGTTGTTTCGTTCCAGGAATAGATAAAGTAAAATTTGGTAAGGTAAGGTAATTTTAATTAACGTCGTACTAGAGCAACACAACGGGCTATTGACGACGGTCCGGGTATGGTATGGTAATTTTAGTTAACGTCGTACTAGAGCAACACATCGGGCTATTGACGACGGTCCGGGATCAGTCCCTTAAGGAAAAGATCCGAGGACAACACATCGTAATTTTGAACCACGGTCAGATGACGAAGCAACACCTGAGCTGGCACCCCACTCTCCAAACTTCCACACCAACCCAACGCGAGGACTTTAGGCCACGACAAATTTAAGGTGCACCAGCCGCTTCTATACCATAAACTCACAAATATGCATGCACTGACTCAGATTCGAATGCCGACCAACCGGTATAGTGGTTAAGGTGTTAGCCTCTACATCGGAAGGTCCCCGGTTCGTATCCGGGTTCGGGCATGGATGTTTGTAAGCGTATACCAGTTCAGGTGTTGCTTCGTTATCTGAACATGGTTCAAAATTACGAAGCATAAATTGTTAGGGGCAATGATGGTCCTCTCACTGGGTGCTCCATCACAAGTGGCCATCACTTCCGGCCTTGTAGTGGCCAATGACTTAGGTCAAATGTGCCCGCCATTAGAAAAATAAACTCAGATTCGAATCAGGAACCTACGATCCAGAGGCTAACACCGAAACCACCAGACCGGTTGGTCGTCCAAGTAAACTTTGGAAAAAAGATCATTTGTGATGGCATGCAGTTGGCATATCCGAACATTGCAGGATTCTGTAGTTGTGCAGTTTGTAACTGTTTTAAATTTCACAGAGTGTGCTTCTAGCACATAAAAACTGAACGCATGCTTGAAGAATGCCAGAATCAATAATTCAATTTTCGAATATATTCCTCAACGGAACAAAACGTTTTTCATCTTCATTTCAAAATTCGGACGCCGCCTCGAAGAAAGGCCGATCGTGAAACGTACCCCACGCGCATTAACATCACACGCACGCGGGCATGTTTCGACCCATCCCCATTGTGAGCAAACACAACAAAGACGCATTTGTTTGCAAAGTTCTCAGCGACACGTTCCAGTTTGTTTCATCCCCTATCCTCCGCAAGAAACTTTTATTACTTCTCCGGTCTGGGGAATAGGTGAACGGCAGAGTGAAAGGGCGCAGGAGGAAAGATTACATGAATGGATCGACCAGACTTGCGCGCGCACGGGCATCGGAGCACAAGTCGACGCATCGGCCCGTTTTCCACCCCACACTCGATCGCCAAGTCTGCCGTCTCGCCAAACGCCATCCCCGCAGCCGAGCCCGACAGTCGCATGGTCGGCAGCAGCAGGCCCTGAAGCCGCCTTCCACCGGGATGTGAGATGGGTGAGCCGTCATGGTGCGGGCTCTGTAGGTGTCCCCCCACAGTGCTGTGGGCCATGAGCGGGGCAGACGTCAGCTTCACGAAGAGGGCCGCCCAGGAGCTGAGCCGCTGCTTCAACGGGCTGACGGTCCGCTCGCCGGGGGGCAAGAGCCCGGCTTCTTTCTGCCCCGGCAACGAGACCCAGCATCTGCTGCAGTGCCGCGGGGCGAGGGCCCGCGCCGCGTGCCACAACAAGTTCAAGGAGAGGCTCGACATCGTGCCGCACGCCAGGACGCTCACGGAGCTGTGGCTCGAGCCCCGGGTTCCTCAGCCGCCTCTTCAAGCACATTGTGAGTCCGAAAGACAGGTCGGCTCTGGCGCAGGTGAGTCGCTCTATCACAACTGTAAACACCGGGGCCCGCTTTTATACTATAATGGAACATCCGAAACATTTCTTTATATAGTACCCTATTACGGCCCGGTGAACACATCCGGTTTTTCAAAGTCCGGCACCAAAGCCCAACTATGCACACATAACCGTGAAATTACGCACCAACTCATTTCGCGCCATTTGCGATAAATATTCTATCGAAGAAAACGTGTTTATTTCGCTTGGTGTAAAAAAAAGTATATTTTGAAACAAAATAGACGTTACTGGATACAACCATTTATTAATTATTATTTATATCCCATTTGTTTATGAAAACAAGGTACTTCAGAACGGAGTCTCATGTGCAGCGGCCGTGGGAAACTGCGGTACAAATTGCACGCAAGTTGGACGTGCGTCGTCCCAGCGGCGCTGGAGGCATGTGTGCACTGCTCCTTTGGATCTAATGTATCTCAGACCGCACTTGCGTTGAGGCCGGAAAACGTTGAAAAACCGGATGTGTACACCGGGCCTAAAACTACTCGTTCTCGATCGTGTTCCTAACATCAACTTTTACATGCTGTCTCCCTCATGTTTGGGTACTGGTACCCAGACATGAGGGAGACAGCATACCCCCCCCCCCCCCGAACATGAGAGGTAAATATTATAAATCTATCGTAAATATAGAGCAGAAACTCATTAACTCACGGATTCCCAAAGTGTGTGTCGCGGCACCCTGGGGTGCCACGTAGAGAGCTAAGGGGTGCCGCGAAGCGCCCATGAAGCAGTTGCTATTATAAGAAGCAAATATCGTTCGCAAATTAATGCCGCAAAAGAAATGCGAGTAGCTGTATCAGTAGCATATCGCGAGTAGCTGTATCAGTAGCATATCGAGAGTAGCTGTATCAGTAGCATATCGAGAGTAGCTGTATCACTAGCATATCGCGAGTAGCTGTATCTTAATTCCACGAATTGAACAACTGTGCAGTGAGCAGCAGGCTCACCCGACACACTAAACACACACATATACCTCCAAGAGCATCTTGAAGGTAATTTTATATGAGTTATATTAATTGTGTCCATGTTCTTGCCCCTTAATTCACTAATTTCTTCTTCAAAGTTGTACGAATATGAAATATATATATATATATATATATATATATATATATATATATATATAATATACCATAGAATAGATATTATATGACGAGGGTGGCCGTGAAAAAATTATAATAGTCTTGAGGTTGCCACACGAACTTGGATAAGTTTGGGAACCCCTGCATTAACTGATATTTTTCCGAGGCACTGATTTTAATGCTGATGGGAAATACATAATCATATATACTTAACTGTTTAAAATATATATCTCCCTATCAAAATACAATTTTTGTTTTTGACATAAAAACCATTAGTCTAAACAGTTGTATAGTAAAAAAAAAAGTTTGATCAGTTTGAGTCTGTTCCCAGTTCTACGATGTATAGATAATATAACCGCGTATTTGGCAGCCCTGTAGAGGAGTTCTCGAAGGAAGAAAATGCAGAACAACACAACAAAGAATATGTTTATTCGTAGTGACGTTAATTCCTAGAGGCCCGATTCCCTTGGGTCTCCCATTGTTTCTATACATATGACGAGCTCCCAAACATGAATTTGCAAATCAGATATTTTAAACATATGAATAATATAGTTAAATTTGCAGTGTCACTGGACTTCGATCTCTGGTTGCATGGTGGATATATCAGAAGACAGTCATCAACTCCTTGAGTACCAAACCCTTGTTTAACCTAACTTTTTTACGGTTTGCGCCCCCGACTGCATAAATATGAATAAGTATCACAACTAAACAGATAGTATTGGCTATGAAATTTCTAAAGAAAAATTATTCCGGAAACACATGTAATAAAATCTTGAAACATTTTAACGGACTCTGTATATTAATTTCTCGATCGTGTTACCAGATTGTATTTATTTTTCTTCAACAAATTGCAATTCTGTTTCGGTAGTATGTGACCATATCGCCAAAATTGGATGATTGTGCATTTTTTCCATGACTCTTTGCCACACAGTTAGGAATATGAATAAATACCAGGAAGAGAACATCGCTTTATATTTTTGATTGATATTATGCCATTATCAGGTTCGAAATGCACATATAGATGATTACTTTCATTAAAAAGGGATTTAATCATATATAAGATGTGAGCCTCAGTGTTTCATCAATAGATAAACAATTTAGAAACAATAGTAGATGTGTGCTTTGCGTGTCGACAGTATGTTATTAAATCTTAAATCCTGAGGTCCGTGTCTGCGTTCTTCGTTTAAATGCGACATATATTTCGGGCTTAGTGATTAAAGATTTAAAGGTTGGTTCATTGACATAGAAAACAGTATGCGAAATCGTAGACATGAAATACTAATGGACTGAGCATTACTATTGAGAAGAGCTTCAGATATTGAGAGGAGCTTCAAAAAATGTAAGCAGCATGATGATCTACGTGACAGTGGCTCCTAATTATTCGGACGCAATCGAGACCCACTTTCATACTATAAATAGAATAACCAAATTGACTTGTTGGCCCGATTTGGTATCTTATCTCCCCGTTTGGCGAAAAACATCGAATGATAGATTAGAGGTGTGAATGCACAATTCTAGAGTGGCGACAAAAATGGTGGTTAGTTCTGGACGAAGCCCCTCCTTTTCCGATTAGATGAATTCACTACTGATTTGAAGAAAGCTCGTGAGGACCAATCGGATGGTTGATCAATGGAAGGATGTCTTCTCCAGTTCCGTGGACAAATCATAGGATGAATGATCGTTTCCACCCAGTAGAAGAAAGTAGTATACGAGTCTTGTTACTCCTAGTTTTTATGACATGATCCCGGGCGCATAAAAAGTTTACATTTACTTATTCTACTTTTATATTACTTCTGTGGGCGAAATGCGAGTACAAGGCTGGGATGTCCGAACTATATGAAAGTTAGTCACAGAAGAGAGAAAAGCATATGTGAAGCAACAGAGCGGGGAAATGGTGCACGATCATCAAACGCTGGATCACCAGCTTATGAGACAAAAAATGCAATAAAGTCCAATCAGTAATAGGGCATGAGAATTCGACCTTGAAATAAAAAGAGAATTGTAAATAGAGAATCCTTTCAAAATATTTGGGGAGTTTGCATGTTTTCGGGACAAAGTTTTCTTGATTAGATTAGATCTTGTTTATAAAGGCAATGTTATCTTTATAGTTGTGATGTTTATACTTCACATTTCTGAGGTCGGGCTCTATCATAAATATACTGTGTTTATTATGTATAATTTGCAAGTTAAATAGGAAGTACCAATAATACAATTTTTTTTCCATTATGGGCCCGACATCTAACCTAATATTGGAGTCAATCTAACTCGGTTATTTAATTTGGTACAGGTGTCCATGCAGCAAAAGTGGCACAATCCTCCCCTAGACAATGGACCTACGAACGGGATGGGGATCACATGTGCAAAATATCGGGTTCCGTTATGAAACTTGGTACTGAATCCCACGCAGCAGATGTGGGACCCTCGCCCAAACGGGATTTGGCTACAAATAACACCGGGAGATGTCGTCCAACTTTGTAGTGGAGCGCAGACAGCAGATGCGCGATTTTTCTTCCATAGACGTGCCTAAACGTACCGGCCGGTAAGGGGGGGGGTCACAGGTAGCAAAGTACTGGGGTCCATAATCTAACTTGGTACTACGTTCCGACAGCAGGTGTAGGACTATCCTTCAACAATCTGGACACCACATAAGGAGGGTGTGTCACAATCAATATATATTGCTGTTCGTAAGAAATGCAACACCATGAAAGAGTCATCAGAATTAAATGAAATTTAATACACAAACGGTAAATGAATAATTTTTCAAAGCAAAAAAACAATATTAAGTGTCCGAAATCAGTATTTGGTGTAGCCACCACGGGCTGCAATAAATGGAGTGAAATGGCATGGAGGGAAACCGATGTTGAGTGTCTGCTTGTGAAAGAGATTTCCATATTGTTTGTATGCGCACCCAAAGTTCGTCTTTTGAAGCTGTAGGACGCGGATCACAAGCGAGACGCTGACCAACCAAATCCCACACTTGCTCAATAGGCGAAATATCCGGCGAATAAGCAGGCCAAGGAAAAAGTTTCATGTGTTGGACTGAAAAAAAATCTCGAACATTCCTTGCAACATGTGGGCGTGCATTATCCTGTTGAAAGATAGCTCCAGGGATGCCTTGAAGGAAGGGAACGACTTCGGGCTCTTGCACTTCACGGACGTACCTGTTGCTATTCAGATTATCCTCAATTCGTAGCAGCTGAGATCGTCCATGATACGAAATCGCACTCCAGACCATTACTCCGGGTGTTCGGCCACTATGACGTTGGATAACGCACTCTGGAAGGCAGCGTTCACCGGCATAGCGTCTAACACGAATGCGGCCATCATGGTTCCACAAATTAAAGCTGGATTCGTCAGAAAAGACAACTTGTTGCCAATCAGCCCGCCAGGCTCTGTGTTCATGAGCCCATTGCAGACGCAGCCGTCGATGGTTTGACGTGAGGGGGATCCTGTATAAAGGAATCCTTGCACGCAGTCCACGGTGCAGCAGACGTCGGCGAATTGACGAAGCCGATATTAGTAAAACTGTAACAGTAGACCAAAGTGCTGCCAACTGCCTGGAGGAAGCTGTACGGTCATTCACCGCTATGTGGACCAGGTGTCTATCATCGCGCGCTGACGTCATCTTCCGTCTTCCACTCCCAGTTTTTCGAGTTGTCCGGTGCTCGTCGGTCCAATGCTTCCAAACTCGCATCACTGTGGAACTGTTCCGCTGCACACGAGCTGCTATTGCTCGATAGGAAAATCCTCCTTCACGAAGCCCGATGATTCTCCCCCGTTCAAACTCTGTAAGTTGTTAAAATTTCACCCTATTTCTTCGTGGAGGCATACTTAGGTCTCATTAAACGTTCGCCACTAAAAAATAACCATGCACTATTTTCAACGTTTCGCTACAACTCTCTATTTATACGCTTTTAGCATCAGTTCAGAGGGCGCTGCTCACACCACGCATGCGTAGTGGCTCTGAAACTTTACTACTTCGCATAACATCCTATAACTGACATTTGCTGCAAATTTCCTTTCATTCGGATGATTCCTTCATGGTGTTGCATTTTTTACAAACAGCAGTGTAGCAACCTGGCCCGTCATATAATATAGTACTGGGGCCCAGACTGCAGATGTGGAACTATTCTGCAATATCCCAATCTTCCACATACAGGGAGGTCACAGGTAGTATAGTACTGGGATCAACAATCTAACTTGGAACTGTGGTTCGTACAGCAGGTGTAAGACTATCCTTCTATAGACTACGTAGGAGTGGCCCTACGTACGAGAGGTAAGTTCACAGGTAAGAAACTACCGGGTTTCGACACTTAATTTGTTATTGGGACCCGAACAACAGATCTGGGACTATCCTTCCATTGACCGTTTCCCGTTCGGTAGGTAGTGCGGGTTCACAGGTAGCATAGCATCGGGATCCGTAATTTAACTTGGTAATGGGAATAGCAGATGGGGGACTATCCTTTCCGTAGTGTGCCCTCACAGGTGGGAGAATAGTCAGCAAAAACATAGTACTGTGATCCGTCATCTAACTTGGTACTGGGTCCCAGACAGCAGGTGTAGAATTATCCTTCCATAGTCTGGCCTCCACACTAGAGAGGGCGTCATAAATACTATTATACCGTGATCTGTTAAGTTTGGTACTGTGCCTCAGACATCAGATATAGAAGAATACATTTCATAAGCAGTGTCCGACGTACAGAGAAGTGTTACAGAGGAAAGTGGAAAGATTTGTTCAGCAAAACTGTGTCGTCCATTTTCCTAGTTTAGAAAATTTAAATCTTCATTGTATTTGTAATTATTTTGATGTGTAATAAGTGAGCAAAGACTATAGAAACTTCATGCATTTATGCAAGTTAAACAATTACTTTTAAATTAGTATTTCACGAGAGATCAATCATGAGAACCTGGTACCGGAACTCGTCATCTTACTTGGTACTTGTGCCTGGTAGTAATGATCCTGTTTCCTGTAAATTATGCTTCAATACTTAAATTACTAAAAGTTGTAGTAACATTGTTTGTTTTCTGTACATAAATATGAAAAAATTGATGCTGCTTTGTATTGAAATTTAAATTTGTTTTCGGACCTCGTTGTAATATAATCCCGGAAGATTGTTGTAACTCGGGGAAGACCTGTACTGTAACGTCTACTGACATTTCCATCATTTTGGAATCGTTGCCAAAGCCTAAAGATGACACTTTGGGCGATTCCAAGTTACATTGAAACTTACTTCTGAGTACGCCCACATTCCAGGCGGCCGATAATTCTACCATGTAAAAAATCACCGACATGCGTCCTCTGTGCCACAACAATTCAGTTGTGGCACTGAGCGGCTTACAGAACGCTTGTGGACAATTTTACTTCTTTGTTACCATTCCTTATATACACCTCTCTTACACTCTCGTCATTGTGACGTAATATCGGCGACATCTGATGGCTTCCTGTAGTTTGGATATTATTCGTGAAGATGTGTGCAATAATTCTACAAGTGAAATTTTTACTTTAGAGTTCGATTTCCGTGTGATTCTGAATTTTCTTTAATTTATGGACATGAATGTATTTTTAGCATAGTGCTCTTCAGTTAAAAATAGTTGTCTTCTAATATCCTTTCTTGCTTACTCTTCTTTTCCTCTCTCCCCTTTTTGTCAAACTCTTTCTCTCTTGAAACTTACTCTACTCTACAGATGTATTTCTTTTTCTTGTGTAGGTAAAACTTTCCTTGTGTGTGTCTGTTCATTACGACGTTATGTGTCTTGAGTTTGGCGCAGTTTGGTCAAAAATGGCCTGAAAAATTTCTAACCAGTTATGACCATCTTGACCAATTGAATCTTTCATAGGATTCTCTCAACCTATAGATGTGGTTATTTAGTCATTATATGTGTTGCGGAGAAAAGCAATATTTCATTACTTGGAAATCTCTTGACAGTTAGAGGGTCGTTACTAGAGGCAATCGAGTTTTTCCAAATGATAATTTTGTTTTTTAAGACTTTATACTTGGCAATTGATTACTTGACTAAAAATTGGTCTGTGCCTATTCCAAATCGGAAATCGGAATGCAGCTATGGCTCCTTTTTTATGTGATAGACACTTCCAATTACTTTCAATGGTACATTACTTACGAAAGATGGGCCATCGGATTGCAGTTGATTGAAAATATATTCTTCAATGCCTCTTCTTTTCCTCGGTAAAATTAACAGAAAAAAGAATATCATTTTTTGTATTAATTGTTTTTAAATTTACGATTTTCTTTAACAGCAAAAACGATTAATGCCACTTAATAAAAGTGGTTATGTTTTCAAGTGGTTTTAAGTATATATAAGAAAGAAATGGATTTTTATAAACCTTGATCTCCTTACGCATATCTAGTTCCCAAATTGTCATGCTACAGTACTAGGTTAGATTACGGTATCTCTTGAAATACGGTAACGCCGTTGATTTTCCTAACACATTTTTCTTTTCTTTCCCTTCGAACACTTATTGCACAGATTTATTACTACCAGAAACAAAGGAACAGATTTTATAGTTTTTGAAGCTTAGAAAACATACTGTACATTACAATGGACAAGCTTTTCACATTGTTTAGACACCTCTTACCGTCTGCACTCCGTACCATGCTTGGTATAAGCAACCCCAAATTCGATGTCATGAATAATACTGTAAATTGCTGTATGTAATGCTATATTTAAGAGAATGCATTTGTTCTGTTTTTCTTTAATCTATTCTGGCGAGTATTCAATTTTACATTAGTTACAGTATATTGTTGAAACGATTCATATTGTATGTTAAATATTATTTTGACATGTTTTTTTTCAGTATTATGATTCTATGAACCTATATATGTATTATACGAATAGTTATTACTAAATGGAATTATTATTATTGTTGTACATGAAACGGTTGTAAACAGCTAAATTATTAACAGCTAAAACCTCAGAAACCTCTTATAAAATCTTATATGTCGGATACAGTGGAAATATCCTTAACCCTCTAAATGTTACTAGATTTCCGAGAAGTTCGCTTTTTTTTCCCCAGAACACACACATAATGACCAAATAGCCACATATATCTGCTTGAAAATATCGTAGGGAAGATTTTTTTGGTCAGTGTTAAAACTGGTTAGAATTCACGCAAAGAAGACTGTAGGTTGTTGAACGAATATATACGTGCAAACCCCTCTGAAGGTTAATTTTGTTTCTTCTGAACTGTAGGATTAAATAATGTCCTGCTATTTGGCTTTTTGTCTTGTATTCCAGATAATGTTTTTTAACAAACTAAAGGACCTTCGATTTTTATATGCTATTAGTTAGAATTTATAAACTTATCCTATGAAATCTTTTAACATAAGTTTTACCAAATTCCATGCATTTACGGTTAATATTCTTTCATGATACCGATTTAAATATGATAAAACTTCCAAACTTTCAACTAGATAAACGTTTTTTGTTGTTTCACATTCAAAAATACTTTTAGTTTGGCAGCTGCCAAAAAGGTATATGCATAATATTATATTCCCTCATGAGTTGGAACACGTTTGTTCTCTTTAATCAAAGAAATATCTGACGAAATTTTTGAAGCAAACAGTTCTGTTTCTGAGGATTTTGCTTTGTTTCAGACTACCTTCAACTGATTTGCAAGAATACACAAATCATTTCCATTTTAATTTACTTGAAGATAGCTTACCTTTTAATTTCTTGTTGTTTTACAGTTTTGTTTTGTTTCTTGTTTCTCGTTGTTTTATATACATTACAACGAACACTCGTTAACCTTATTCAATATGGCACATAATAAAATGGATTAATAGTGTATCTTAAGATCGAATTTTCAAATTATATTTTGTTAATAACAGCTAGAACGTTATTATTTTTTTTGAATAGATATATCCTAAAATGTCTTCCCTCTTACTTTTATTTTATCCATAGTGACTCTCAGAAGGGGCTATCCAAGTTACCATAGTTACATAAGAAACTAGATTAAACTAGTGGACCTATGCAGAGTACGTCTATTGTTTGGGGTCTATTATTTGCAATTATTGATACTGATGTCGTTGAGCACACTTCATGCCTCTCATTCAAAAAGGTTTAGATGTAGTCAAAAGAGCAATAGAAATTTATCCTTTTATTGTATCGTCTTTATTTTGTTTTTATCGTGTTAATAAATCCTCAAAAATAACATTTTTCATAATTTATTATGATGATTATGATAATTTATTATTTCGTGATAGAAACTAATTGTAAAGTGACTAACTATATAATCAGGTTCACAGTTCCAAACTTAATGAGAAATGGCCAAAACAACACTGCAAATAAAATAAGGATTAATGCTAGAAGGAATATGGGTCCTTTCTTTGGAGGATTTCGTATGGATAAAAAGTTTAACAATACAGTAATACTCCGACATACGCAACCCCGAGTTACGCGGTTCTTGAATTTTTCGTTTTGCAACATTGCCGCCCGTAATCTTCGATTTTTCTCATGCTGCTATACGCTTTGACGCGTTTAGCGCGAAATCTGTGTGTACGATTACAATTCTACGATTGTTGGAAGCTGTACCTCGACTTACGCGAATTTCATTTTACAATGTTTCATGCTGCAATACGCTTTGACGCGTTTAGCGCGAAATCTGTGTGTACGATTACGATTATACGATTGTTGGAAGCTGTACCTCGACTTACGCGAATTTCATTTTACAATGTTTCATGCTGCAATACGCTTTGACGCGTTTAGCGCGAAATCTGTGTGTACGATTACGATTATACGATTGATGGAAGCTGTACCTCGACTTACGCGAATTTCATTTTACAATGTTTCGTCGGTCGAACCTATAGCGTAACTTCGGGATATTATTGTACTCTATTTTTAAAATGTTGATGACAATGTTTAATAATTTATTCAAATTTTCCGACGTTTTAAAACTAAAATTTAATAATACGACAGGGCAATGCCGGTATTTAAGAAATACTTCCAATTACGGCAGCATTTCGCGGAATTTTAGAAATGTTTGAAAAAATACGAATTTAAAACTATTTATAACTTATTAGCTTTCATTGAAATACTGTGGAAAATGGGAGTATTTTAAGTATTTCTTCTTTAGAATTCATTCACGCGCAGAGTCACGTGATCATTGATCGAGTCGTTGCCAAACACACAAAAAAAAGGTCTTTATTTTTTTGCCACTTAAATAAGTTTAGAATCAGAGGGATTTTGCTGTAAACAAATAAATCAGACATATGCGAAGACTACTTTTCCCTACCCAAAATCTCCCTGACGCATATTGGTTTTTTTTGTTAGTGTAGCGGGCTGCAATAAAGGCATAGTTGGAGGAGCAGCCGATTAGCAAACGGAGGGATGCAAGTTCGAATCCACCAAAGACTGGTGCACATAAAATCAGTCGCGGCCTTAAATTTCCTCACGTTGGCGTGTTGTTTAAGTTTGGGGAGTAGGGTGCCTGCTCAGCTATACTTCGACATCTTACCTGATTAAAATTATGTGGTTTTGTCGATCATTTCCTTCGGGGGTTGAACCCGGAACGTCACAATTAGTCCATTGTGCTACTCCGTTAATTAAATGCCTACCTATCTTAAAATGTAGCTTATCTTATTAAGGGGGTCCGTCACACATTGAAAAAAAATTAATTAATTAATTTTGAATTTTTTTTGTACTGATTATCCATTTAACTAAAAAGCAAAATCACAACACAAAATTTTTTCCAAAAGTTTTTTAAAAATTTTAAGTTAAAATTTTTTGAAAAAAGAGGAGTCATTTTAAATTGCTAAAACTCAAAATATTCTTGATCAATTTTCAAAATTCTTGCAGTAAATTATTCACAAATTTATAAACTTTAATTTTGATTCAGAAATTTAAAAAAATATTAATTTAATAAAAAATCAAAAATTTTTGAATGAAAATTTTTGAAAATGTAAAGGTACTTTTTTTTAAATGTCATATTTTTAAAATTAAATAATTGTTTCAAATTTGCTGAATCAAAATTAAAGTATAATGTTTGAAAAAGATATATTCCAAATTTCAACCCTTAAACTTTATCGGTTTTCGACTTATAGCAATTTGAATACAGGAAATCTTGAATAAAAGTATCATGGAGAAAAACTCATTTAAAGTTTTAAAGACAGATGCTGTTGCCATGACAACAACTGTCAAGAGTGTTAGATTTTCAAAACAACGCACCACAAAATTTATTCCAGCTCTAGTTCTAATTAAGATAGAAACATGATTTAGACGTCATTTTAAGCAGAAAAATACTGATAATTTCTTAAAATAATAACAAAATTTTCTAAAATTTGACGATTTTTGTGTCCCGGAACCCCTTAAGTGCAACAATTGGCGCTTCATCTAATTGGCGTTGACTATCATCTATTTATTCGGAATTCATTCTTTGCAATTTTTATTCGCGAATTGATCAAATCGTGTTCGAGAAAGAAAATGACACCACGTCTAGAAAACAGGATCTCCACAGAAATACTGCCATTATCTACATTTAGTTGGTAGGAGAATATGACTCTCATAGATAAAAAAAAATCCGATATTATAAACAAATATAAGCACATGGTCAGTTTCCAGATACTTCAGTTGAAAAACCAAATAGAAGTATCTGGCTCTGTTCGGATTGAAATGATTCAATCTTGATTGACAACTGTCTGCGTAATGCTTATTTTGCATTATAAAATGTAAATATCCTGAATTATAACCAAAAATATTTTCCTCTATTTCAATATTTTTGAATTATTTTGATGGCGAATTAGAGGTGTCTCATCACATCTGAGAATCAGCATTCTATTCTTTCTTGGTATCGTAACTTCCCTTTCATTCTTTTCATCTCATTTTATTGCAACATTACAATTAAATTAATGCCATTTAAAGTTCATTCATATAGTAAATACTACCAAAACGCATCTACAATAGTAGCGTATTAGGTTAGAGGATAGCGACTTAGTAAGGCAATAACGAAAGTTGTGGTTCTATCTCTCTTGATTTCGGAACACTTTCAGATTCAAATTTGCATGCTGAAGTTGATTTTAAAAGGAAAACCTATTTTTCTCTATTAGAAACGTACATCTCAAGATTGAACATTTTTCAGTTACTTGAGGGATATTTTTATGTCGAAAATAAACATTTATTTTCAGCGCAAACTTACGTCACCCGTGACACAGATCTACATTTATATCTGTTCCAATATCGCTGACCTCTTAGAATCAGTTTATAAACAAAATCTGTGAATTCTTCATTCAGAGTACAACATCAACCTTTTAAGAAGGGACAACCGTTAAGGGACCTTCAAAAGCTCAAGTTTCAATAATAAGCGGTAAAAGTTTTCAAGTTCTGAAAAAAAAATTTCGGTGGATTCTTTTTAAATTTAGAATATGGATGGGTCATATTTAGAAAGTAAATTTGACACTTCAATCATGTAAGCTTTTATGTTTATAAACAAGTATATGAGATGCGATTTGAGCTAAGTGTTTCGTGGTCCGCAAGTTAACTCAAAAACTAATTAACTCAAGCTGATTATTGATTATTTAATCGTGAAAATCATATTAACATAGGCATTGACTATTTATATATTTATGTTTCTGTCTAGATGCATCTAGTAAAGATGTCTAAACTTTTTCTCATCTTTGTTTGTGGTCTAGGGCAGCTAGAGGAGTTGATACTGCTATAGGAAAGCATTGAAGTTTAGTGAGAAACCGTTTCTAAACGTCTCTCCCCTGTAGGAGAATTGATCGAAATGTACATATGCCGTGCAGAAATGAACACCTCGTCTTTAGCAATAGATGCAAAACAAAGTTACCACCCTTATTATAGGAAATTTGAACAAATTAAGCAAAATAAAATGCTCTAATCTTTGTATCACCTGTACTAAATATTCGAAAAATACCTATATTTCGCCACAAGCTCATAAAGTATTAGAATTTAAATTCAGTAAAAATAATTTACAGAAAAATAATTACTTTCCTAGCAATACTGGTAAAACAATCTGACTTTAATCTGCAGTGTCCAGATACTTTTGTCCACACAATGTCTTTTTCCATACTTTTGTCCATATTGTCGACATACAACAGGCCCAAAGCAGGGAAAGGTCTGATTTTGCTTTACATTGTCCCAAAACAGATAAATGAGTTGAAATTGTGTGAAAATATTCACTGTGCAAAAACTCCACTTTACTTATATTGATTTGCTTATGCTTGTCGTTGGCAAAAATAAGTGTTCTAATCATCAACTCAGTCTGATGCGTAGAATTTGAATGTTAGTAAAATTTGCCAGGGACTTCTGCTATATTTTTTTTTATTCGAGTCGTATGGAAGAGCGCTATTTGGCTATGATTCTGTTGGCAATATTCAATCGACAGACATTTAGATGACTTGAGGGAAAACGCCATGAAATGCCAACTTACTTTGGCCTTATGTCAATACAATGCAGAATTTCTTTGTGGTCATCTTCCATACAAAATACTTGGCTCCTCAATAGCTATTTGTTCTACCGTTTTGTGACATGTGCGTTCGCATACTAACATTATTTCTTGGCATCAACACGATGACGTTCTATTCTCTTTTGTTGATCATACACACACAGTTTAAAGCTTTCCTCCTTTAATATTCACTGGTACGCCAAATCATGTCTACATTTGGACGCGACTTGAGGTTTTGGGGGGTTTTGATAGCTCTTTTTTTTTTAATGAATGTGTATTTCATTTGAACAAATGATCGATTCTTTTATTTCTCTGTTGAAATTATAAATGGACTCGAACTCCTTTCCTGATAAATTATTATTTTTATTTTTATACTTTAATACTTGAATTCTGTATCTCGTCCAGAAGCACCAATAATGCTTAATCTTGTCTCAAATTAATTTATAGATGAACTTTGGTAGATAGTTCGTCATTTTGCACCATACACATAAGAAGATACGTGAACACTTCATCTATTGACATAAGATTCAGAATAAATGAATCAATATCAACCAAAAAAATTATCATTGAAATGCAGCTATAACTTTTTTTTCTACGTTCTAAAACATTTTTTTCTTAAATATAAATTAATAAAATATTACAAGTAAATTGAAAAGTTGGATGTCTAAGAATCTCATTTCCGCTTAAATGCTATTTGAGTGTGTTGTATTAAATAACCAACTATTTAATTTTATGGTTATTATAGTTTAAAATTTGCAAAGAAATTACATTCTTATTACTGGATCATTTTGTAATACTTCTTTAAATTCGTTCAAACACAAGATTAAAGAATTGCCTGTACAAAATATCGAATTTACCAATGACTCAAATGTCTTATTAATGCAAAGTTTTTAACATTACATACCACTTAAATAATTGCACTTTACAAAATAAATATTAAAGCGACTCTTGGTATGTGTATGGATCCATACAAGGAACCATCAAAAGGAACGAGGAAAGTGTCTTACAAATACGATTCTGCAAGTAACGACATCAGATGATTTTTTGACTTTGATTGACTTGTTTTTGGCTCTTCATTGAAAACTTTCGCTGTTTCCTTATAATATTTCGCTTTTGATTCTAATGTTTCCGTCATATAATGAATATTATTGTCTAACAAAAGCACTTGAATGGGTACACCTGTTTAATCATTTTGAGATTCTAGGTAATGGCACGGATAAAATGTAAGATTTTATTCAGCTTCAACATAAGGAATAAATTTTACTTGTTAGAGTAGATAAAATCAGAATTTTGGGTTCCCTTTACACGTATTGAAATTCATAGAAGTAACTTCGAAGGAAATTAATCATTCAGGCAACTAAAAGAAATATTTTATTTGAATTTTCAGAGGATTTTATATAATTTAACGTTTTTCGCATTTGTATCACTGGTTTTATACTTATTTTAAAAAGATAACTGCAAAGCTTGTTAATAAGAATACAACAGGCTCTAGAAAACTATATTTTGTTTCCAAAATTAAAGAACACCAACAAAGATAAGCTTAATTCTGAAACTAAGAAAATTGTAACATTAATAAAAGTCGTTTGAACAGTATGTATCAAGTTTTTATTTTAAAATGAATGATTATCGTCTGATAAAATATGAATTAGAACTTTTATTTTTTAATAAATATCTAGTATTGTAAAATATATTCCAGATTTGTATTACTCCCCCGCTAGAACATCAGACTTATGAATTCAGTTCATACATTTAAGTGTTCAATCAGTTAATTTTCGCTATCATTATTATATTGTGATTTAATATTTATTTATTGGGCTCGAGTAATCTCTTGCGAAAAAGCATTTAAATATCCATGTCGTGTCACAAGTTTGCCTTTTATTAAATAGAATGACATTAAAACTATTAACAAGAGGTCGGATTTTTGTTTTACCTCGGCACCCAAAATAAACTGAACAAAAAAAAACTCTCCTTTGGTAAGGAAAGTTAATAATGATGCAAAAACAGCTAGTTAAAAATGTGCAAAAAAACAAGATATAAACCTTGCTTTGTTAGTTGCTCTTTGGTCTTTTTTTTTGTTGCTAGATGAGGACTAATTAGACCAACACCTCAATTTGTGTGCCTTTGTCTTTTATGTACTTGAACTTGGTCTATCTTTTGTTAAATATTAATGGTGAAACTAAGGAATATAAATAAATCTCCTGTAAAAGGAAAACGTAAAAACAAATTAAATTATAAATAATCAAGTGGCAATTCAGTTCTAAAACAGGTAGGAATATGCATGTGAAGTGACACAGGTATATGATATAAAGAGAAAAAAGTAGAAACTAAATGAATCGGTAAATGCAGAAACCACGTGAGCTCCATTTTCAAATTTAAGAAAACTGGGCTTAGAAACGCCATAAGAGTCAATGAATGACAAATGGTTTTTTCAAGCAAAGCATTTTTTCATGAACCTATATCTACTAACTAAATTCGTGCACCAGTATTATTTCTTCAAGCATTTCGTGACGACCCTAGACAAGTCCATTTGTGCAATAAAATCAATTCAAAGTTTTCGGACTTTGTTTTTTCCGCCCTCACTGATTCAAATGCTTATGTGAATGAAAAAAATTGAAATGAGAAAATAACACGTAAACAGAAGAAAAATTTTGCGATAGCTTTACGATTAGAAATCTGGATGTTAGCATCGATGACCTCTTGGACCGAATTCTGTCTCAGGCTTCTCGGAATAGCGCGAGTAATAGGTCAGATTCACATTTGCTACGTACTGGTACAAAACCACGGATACAAGTGAATATATGTGTATTAAAACAAAGTTCTATCGAACCAGTCTTAACCTTTTTGTGTCTGTTACTTTCTGACAGGTTTGCACAGCATGGAGGGAAGTGGTGTACCAACCCAAATTCTGGCGAGGCCTACAACCTGTACTAAACTTCAGAGAGCTCAAATCAAGTGGTCCTTGTGTCCGGTTGGGTATCTACAAAAGCTTCGACCGACGAGCCTTTGACTCTTTGGTGCTCTTCAGTGCCAGCAATGAGGACATTTATGACTTGATCACGCAGTGCCCATCCAGCATGGCCAACCGCATTCGTCAGATAGGACTCCGGTGCTCCGGCATCACGGACAAAGGACTCGAGGTACTCCTCGGTGGCTTGCCTTCAATTGTGCAGCTGGAACTGTCCGGTTGCAACGAGGTGACGGACGTCGGTCTGTGGGCCAGCCTCACGCCCAGAATAGTGTCCCTGACCCTGGCCGACTGCATCAACGTGGCGGACGAGACTGTCGCGGCCATCACCCAGCTTCTGCCCTCTCTGTACGAACTCAATCTCCAGGCGTACCACGTCACGGACTCCGCCTTGTCCTTCTTCAGTCCCAGACAGACCACGAGTCTGTGCGTTCTGAGGCTGCGGTCGTGCTGGGAGCTTACGAACCACGGTCTGCTGAACCTCGTGCACTCGCTTCCAAACTTGGTGCAGCTGTCTCTGTCTGGCTGCTCCAAGATATCGGACGACGGAGTCGAACTCTTAGCGGAGAATCTCAGGCAACTAAGATCCCTGGACCTTAGCTGGTGCCCTAGGATATCAGACGGAGCGCTGGAATCCATAGCGTGCGATCTCAGTCAACTCGAAGAACTCACTCTAGACAGGTGGGTGAAATCATATTACCTCAAAGTATCCATCAAGGCATGATTAATATGTGCATACAGTTTCAAAACATACTGTACAAACCTCAACCGTTCTGGTTGTTGTCTTGACAAGGTGTACTGTCACTAACGTTTCTGGTGGCGTATCTTTGCTTCAAAATCTGCTCTATAGTGAGCTCAAGTCTCGTCCTCGGGTACAGAAACTTGTTCCAAACTGTCGTCGTTCAGAACAAGGGATTTTTTTTACTACTTGGTTCTTCATTAACCTTGGAGCATTAGGGTAGTTTTTTTCCCTAGATATCTGGTCTTTAGCAAAATTGACCAGATCTTTGACGAGAAATCACATCGAAACACGTGGAGGGTTAATAAAGCCTACCAGATCTTGATGGGCGAGATATCTCGCCATTAAAAGAAAACTGACCAGATCTTGATCTCGTCATCGTAAAAAAATCGGCATTCTCTTCATTCGGTTATCTCGTCAATAGCAAAAATTGTCAGATCTTGATGGACGAGATACCTCGTCACAGTCACTTGGAGAGTTAAGTGGAGATAGGGAAAGCAAAATTAAACCATATTCATGTATACTTTCAAGCGTCACTCGAATGTGCTGCAGCAGTTTCCCAAATCTTTTCGGTCAAACACTCTCTTTGCAATTACATTATTTTTCTGTGCCTCTACCCTTGAGGAAAACTATTTCAACTAATAATAAATTGGAAATGATGGCTGTGCCTATAATACTTGAATTTCAGCAAAATGTTTATGTAGCTCTGTGCATAGTTTTAGAATTTCAAACACTTGGAACTGAAATTATAAAGCTACCTATTAAAATTAAATCGCAAAAAAATAAATTACATATAAACGTATTAGATTGTTAACAATAAAACCAGTAAAATAATAAATAATCCCCAATAAGTGACAACAGTTTGCTACAAAAGCGCAAAAGTTTAGTGACTCGGAACACGTCTGTCTGAGTACACTTCACGATACAATCTCACAGGGTCTGGTCCGTTTCCGTTAGCTCCCCTATATACTATGTGTATGTCAGTTATCTCAATATTTGTGAAACGATACATGTCAATCATACAAAGTCAGCGTTTAAAACGGTGATGGCCCAAAGTGAGAAACTGCTGCAATGGCGAACAACGCCTTCTAGCAAATCCAGATGGCACAATAGGACATGTATTCCTTTCATGAATATGATTCAATTTTGTGTTCCATATATTTACTTAAATTTGTACCAAAAGTTTTGAAACATCATGCATATATTTTATCAGTGAAGTTGTATACGATCCACAGGTTCACATATGTGCACATTTGGTTTTACCATTAAAAAATAATTTAGAACAAAATTATTTACTGTAACAATGGATTCACATTTGCGGATGTTCAATGAAAATTCCAATATAAGAATGTGGAAAAAGAGACTTCTACCATCTGATTAGTTTCAAGAGGAAAACCCAAGGGTCCACCCAAGGAAAGTTCAAGCTGCGTGTTTGTGAAACAGTTAGCTTCAATCCAACTTTTATGCTTCTAAAACAAACTATTATCAAGCTTGATTTATAATAGCTGTCGGCCACAAATCCTTAAATGGAACTAAATAAAACACAAAGATATAGTCAGAAGTTTAGCGAAATAATGAATTGCTGAATCTAACTTTCATTTTATCAATTTGTACTACAGTGCTGAAATGAAAATTCTATATCGGTAGATTATATTAAAAATGCATAGATGATTTCAGAAGATTATATAAACGATCATGTTTAGAACAATTCAGTAACAGACATAAAATCAAATATACTAGAAAAGGCTGGAATTAATGCAGCGATACGTAAAAATAATATTCTCAAATCAATTCAAAAATTTCAGAATTCAAATGATTCCATGATCTTTTCCCATGAAGAATTTACAGCATTAGACAAATTTTTAAAGAAATGGCCAATCAAGACGTTATAAGTACCTCCAAGAACTAACATTGTTAAATTGTGGTAATACAGAGGCTGTTTGTACATATTTTAGACGATATTGATTAGCGGTAATAAAAAATCGTTTGCTGGAAAAGAGATAATTGCAGTTGTACTATGTTTTTAAAAGTTAAAATTATCGTCTGCGGCTTCAGAGGTTTGTTTTTATTCAAAATGGCGTTTTTAACGAAGCAGTGGTTCGAAGGCTATATTTATGCTCTTTCCTAAGAGAAATATTCATATTCCGTTACCCAAAAACGATGTGAGAGTCATGGTTTTGTGATATTTAAAGCGTCGATAGGTAATATCGTCAACAAGAAAGGAAAAAACGTCAAATTAGAGCCTCAAGTGGGACAAAAATTCCAAACAAGTATCTAAGGAAGAAACGAACATCTTCGACTATTCCAAAGGTACGTTGTTTAACGTTAAAAGAAAATCCGTAAAAAAGAAAAACTTAATAAGTCAAAGGACAGTTGCAAAATCATTAAAATGCTCAGTGTCCACTGTAAACAAAATGGTAAACGTTGATTTAAATCTGAAAAAAGCGAAAAAACGCAATGTGCATCGTCTTTCTCCAAAGCATATCGCTGAACGCAGGACACGCTGCCGAATTCTATATAAAAAACACTTATCCAAAGAAAAATGGAAAAAAATTGTCACAATAGATGAATCATGGGTGTATTTAAATGATTGCAGCAAAAAAAGAGCCATTTATTATCATAAAAGGGGAGAAGAAAATTTAAGTACATGGTTCACAGAATCGAAAGAAAGTTTTTCTAAGGGATTCATGATTGTTGCTGGTTTTCATATAATGGCAAGTTAAAAATAAAGAGAATGGGGAAAAAATGTCAAGATTAACTCCAAATACTATCAGGAACATATTTTATCGCCAATTTTTCTGAATGAAATACCATCGCTTTACCCACAGTGCCATCAATCTGTGGAACTCCATCAAGACAAAGCTAGCAGTCACACATCAAAATCCACTGTAAATTTCCTAAAAGAAATGGAACAAAAAACCGGTATCAAGGCCATACCCTTCACTGATATCCCTACTAAATCTCCCGATGTATCACCTATGGATTTTCGTGCTTTCGGACTTTTAAAATCTGCATTATCCAAACGTCGTCCCACAACCCTTACAGGACTCTGTAAAGCTGTTCATGAGGAATGGGATAGAATACCTCTTCTGACACGTCAAAAGGCATTATTATCCTGGAAATTACGGTGTCGAAAGATAGTTCGAAATAAGGGCTATCAAATAGAACATTTAAAAAACAATAATTTTATGTAATTTAGTTTTGTGAATACAATATAGATTGTCTAAAAAATGTGTGAACAGCCTCTGTATAATTAAGTTGGAAATTAGGGCATTTTCTCGGATATTTTTTAGTTTCAGGATTCATATTTTTTAATCATGAAATTGCATTACATCTTGGTACATGATTCATATGAATTCGTACCGCCATCACGATATTTCCTATAAACATGAAACACAATATGCATAGTTTTTTCAAACAGGAACATTGGGGGAGTCAAACTTTCTCTAAAACAGCTTTCTTCAGTACAGAAAAGCTAGATGGTTAGTTGAATTACGTTGCTCTGGGCGACGATCCGGGATCAATCCCGAAGTCAAAGATCCGAAGACAACATCTCGTAATTTTTAACCAATGGTCAGGTAACGTCCAGTACAGAACACGATGGATTAACTTTATGAAAACAAGGCATTTATCAGAATCAGCTAGGTGGAACCTGTGCAAACAGGCCTGAGTGACAATATAGTCAATTGTAGCTATGGTAACAAGATAACAAAGGTGGCAACTTATCTAGAAACCTTTCTGAAATGTAAATAAGGTAATTCGGCTTTTCTGTTGGAAAAGACAAAGTGCCCCGATGTGCAACACTATAATTCCAAAATTCGAACCATTAATCATATATTAAGGAAAATAATTAAGTTGTAAATATTTTAGCTCACTAATTAAATTGTGTAGTAATGAATAAATGAGTCTACACCATTAAATCCTACAGAGAAATTAGAACATCTGGTATCCCATATCCTTGAAATGGTTAAGGGTAGGTATATAAATAGTATAGATTAATTATCTTTCTGAGCCTCAGATTTCCCAGTAGTAAGTATTGCTTTCACTTCAAAACACACAAAATAACTAAATAACCACATCTATCAGTTGAATGAATCCCATGAAATAATCAATGAGTCAACAAGGTCAAAACTGTCGAGAAGTCATACAGGGAAGACTGTAGGTTGCTGATATATGTGCTTAAGCCCATTAGAGAGCTAAGTATTTACAAATTGTAAGTGCTCGGCTGGGCTGAAGGAACCTTTTGCAGCATTATTCAACTCGAGCGCCGGGCAACTTACGAATATGTGTGTGGGTGGTGGATTAAAATAAATCGACAGGACTGCCTGGTCGTAATTACTGCGATTTATTAACAGCAATCATTGACTCTATATACATGAAGGCCGCGACTGAGTCGGATCGCGCCTTTTTCACATCAAAACGTCACATCACACTTCTCGTACATCCGGGGCTCCCTTGAAAATACATCTGCGCAACTTAACTGCGCATTGGAGGAGGAACCTCCCAGGCGCCATCTATTGGTCTCTTTCGAAACCAACAGTTGGGTGCTTAAAACATATATGTTACATACTCCCCCTCTGGTTTCGCCGACGTCCCGGCAAGGAACCAGCATGCTTTCGCTTTAGACGCCCACGCTTTCGTAAGGGCGTCAAAGGCCGAGCATCGGAATCAAGGCAAGGTCTTAAAGCCGATGAGTGATAAACTCCCATTGAGACTTCAGGAGAGTCTGGATTGGCAATTTGATAAGTAGTAGGTGATCGCTGAGTGAGAATGACATAGGGACCGTCCCTCCGAGGCATGAACTTGCTTGTTCGTTTCTTTTTGGCATTACTAACAGGGTGGAGTGTCACCCAAACAGAATCGCCCGGAGAAAAGCTCGGTCCTGAACTTCTTCCCTTATCCGCACAGGCTTTTCTCTGGTCTTGTCTTTGGAAGGTTGCTGGTGCGTTTTTCAGCCCGAAAGGCATCCTGATAAAACGGTAAGAGCCAAATGGACAGGTGAAAGCAGTCTTGTCACGGTCTGTAACTGCCACGTTAACTTGATGGTAACCCGCTCGCAAGTCAATCGTTGACATGTAGGATGTATGCTTTGCTTCGTGGAGCAAGTCGTCAATGAGTGGAAGAGGATAGGTATCAGTCTTCGTAATGGCATTCAGTTTGCGATAATCAACGCAAAATCTGTAGGTTCCATTTGGTTTTGGGATCAGAACCACAGGAGCCGCATATGGTGACTCGCAGTCCTCAATTATGCCTTCTTCCAACATTCTCTCTATCTCGTTTTTCATTATACTTTTCTTTACTGGGGAAACTCTGTACGGAGGTACTGCAACAGGTGGATGGTCCATAGTGTCTATCCGGTGTTCAATGAAAGGGGTAGCCTCTCCCCCTGGATGAAAAGACCTTTCATACTCGTTAAGGAGACAGTTCATCGTTTCACGCTGAGTTGACGTAAGGGCAAGGCCTTCCACCTCTCGAAGTGAGCACGAATTAATTTTAATCTCGTTTCCGAATTTCTTAAATGACACAGATTTCATTTGTTCTGCAAATGGGTATTTGTGGCGAGGACTATCGCCGAAAAACCAGTCCCCTTTGAGCCCAGTTTCTGTGGTCAAATTCATAGACTGAGCTTCAAGTTGCATCTTTAGCTTTTCGAGTTCAAAAACTCTTTCCTTTTCGGCTTTCTCCAGTTCAAAAGCTCTTTTCTTTTCGGCTTTCTCCAGTTCAAAAGCTCTTTCCTTTTCGGCTTTCTCCAGTTCAAAAGTTCTTTCCTTTTCGGCTTTCTCCAGTTCAAAAGTTCTTTCCCTTTCAGATTCTCTGTTCTCTATGATTGTTTTCAGGAGTTCTTTTGCGAATGTTTCTTCATAATGCTCTGAATTGACAATAATATCCTTTAGCTCAAAGATTTTTAGATTTTCTCTTAAGACCTCCCCTAGTTCCTCTGCTAGGATCCTAAGATCCTCCCGTCTACCTTTAGCCAAAAATGTCATTTTTGTTTTCAAAACCAGCTTTTAACCAATTAGAGGTTCCTCTTACAATGAATTTTGAAAATAGATTTTTAAATGACTAAATGAAAGTACTAGATTTCATACAATATATATGAACGACAAAAATATATGCAATAAATCCTATACTCTAAAAGAGAACACACAATACTAGCACTAAATCTTATACCCTAAAAAGATAGAACACACAATACATATGCACTAAATCTTATACCTTAGCCTCATATATCATGTAACCATTATAACTCATATAATTCAAAATAATTGCGATTTATATGCGATGCAGCATTTCTAATTAAAGAGAGAACACAAAAATATTAACACTATAAATCTTGCTCCCTAGTCTCTCAGATATCATGAAGCAATTTTAACTCAAATAATTCAAACGAATTCCGATTCATATGCGATGCAGCATTTCTAACTACCAATTTATGCAAGTTGAAGTTAAATCGAAACTTGAATCACACTAAATCGATAAATTTTCAAGCTGAAGTTAAATCGAAACTTGAATCACACTAAATCGATAAAGTTTTTCAAGCTGAAGTTAAATCGAAACTTGAAACACAATAATTGAGATTCCTATGCGATGCAGCATTTCTAATTAAAGAGAGAACACAAAAATATTAACACTATAAATCTTACTCCCTAGTCTCTCATATATCATGAAGCAATTTTAACTCATATAATTCAAAACCAATTCCGATTCATATGCGATGCAGCATTTCTAATTACCAATTTATGCAAGTTGAAGTTAAATCAAAACTTGAATCACACTAAATCGATAAATTTCTTCAAGCTGAAGTTAAATCGAAACTTGAATCACTCTAAATCGATAAATTTTCAAGTTGAAGTTAAATCGAAACTTGAAACACACTAACTTTACAAAGTTATACAAGTTAAAGTTAAATCGAAACTTGAATCACACTAAATTCACAAAGTTAGACAATTTGAAAAATCAATCAAATTTCTTATCTGGGTCCAAGAAAGACGATGTTCCGGATTATCACTTTCCTGTAGAATGGCTCTCTTTCCACGTGCGACGACTCCAAGCGACCGCTTCCCGTCAATTCCACGTGTAGGCAAATCCAAGCGAACGCTTTTCCCGATTTGCCGCGATCTCCAGACTGTAAAGTGTTGCTTCTGCGGAACACTACCAGCGATTTCCAGGCACCATTTCCGTCAATTCATCAGTCCGGCCACTGGTTGGGCGCCAATGTAAATGCTCGGCTGGGCTGAAGGAACCTTTTGCAGCATTATTCAACTCGAGCGCCGGGCAACTTACGAATATGTGTGTGGGTGGTGGATTAAAATAAATCGACAGGACTGCCTGGTCGTAATTACTGCGATTTATTAACAGCAATCATTGACTCTATATACATGAAGGCCGCGACTGAGTCGGATCGCGCCTTTTTCACATCAAAACGTCACATCACACTTCTCGTACATCCGGGGCTCCCTTGAAAATACATCTGCGCAACTTAACTGCGCATTGGAGGAGGAACCTCCCAGGCGCCATCTATTGGTCTCTTTCGAAACCAACAGTTGGGTGCTTAAAACATATATGTTACAAAATTATTTTATTTGATACTAGGATAAATGGTCCGTCATACGACGGGTTCATAACAAAATTTATTTATTTAGGTCAAACTTCATTTATATATTTATTAAACCTGACAGTGCGGGATCATTCGTTATGTATAAACCTTTTTTCACCACTATCTGCCAACTTTTGTTGATCACTGGCTACGAATAAACCTTTTTCTACCACTATCTGTCAACTTGCCTTGCTTTCGTATGGTGTTGTTTTTTGAGCAATAAACTGGTAAATCAATATCATTGGACAACTTTATATTTGATCAACACTGGATGGAACCGATTTCAAATATATTGATTATTGATATTTCGTATCTCGTTTTGTTCGTAACATCACACAACCAATCAAAACAATTAGAAAACTCAACTACTCGTGACGTCACACAACCAATCAAAACTTTAATAGCCATGGCAACACAGCAGAATCTAGCATTTTATGTAATAAAATTTTAATATGTAATGCAGTGAGAAACAACCGGGAAATGAGGAAAAAAGTCGTTAGTGTCCTTGAAAATTATAATTTTGTGGAAAATACATTCATATAAGGTGATAGATCTTCACCAAAAAATGTTTTCCAAAACTTCTTTTTAATACAAAAAAAAACCATTCTCTTAGAAAAGTCGTTTTATACAAAAAATGTTTTAACATAGTTCCCTTCACATAAAGGGACAATTATTATTATTTTTTATTATTTTTCAAAATAGCACACAAGAACACAAGGGGTTTGCCATCCGGGAGGCAAGGGAACTTTAGGGAAGTTATTTCTACATTACTATACTGTTAGTTTAGGTACTACATACTCTTAGGTTGATCACTGGTACTGTTTGGTAAATTCATCACTTTTCGGTTTACTAGATTGGTTTTACGACTTTACGACCATATTTAGCGAAGTTTCGCCAAACAAAAGACAGACAACGTCAAGTAATAAACAATAAGGTGGGCCCAAAATATTGAATTTCGCCAGAACAAATTCTAATAGCAAAAAGGTTTGTTCGTCCACCTCAGATGAACATATCTGTTAATTTTTTCGAAAGTAAAAAATATCTTAATGAAGATACCGGTGGTAAAGTTTCCGATTTCTTGCGTTTTGACAGTCTCGCAAAGCACCACTGGAACACCAGCAATGATTTTTTTTACATGAGTAGTCTTTAACTGATTATCTAAAATAATTGTGTTTTCAGTCGTAGAAAATCGTAAAACATTTTTGTAAGTTCGATTGATGGCAAACAGTAAAATTGAACTTGGCTTGAGGACGACTTAACAGGACTAACACGTTTCTATAGAAGTTTCTAACTATTTACCTTAAGATATATACTACTAGCAGGCTAGCACGGCGTTGAACGTTACAGTTCTTTCCGCGTCCTTACTGATACTGAGAAGATTAAAAAGAAAGAAAAAATTTAGGAATGAGTCCCACCTCCACCCGACATGACACGGGTTTCAATTGAAAAAATATTTATGTAAAGAAAATCACATTTAAGGTATCGATCTAGTGTAAAATAACTCTACCTTTAACGATCGCGAAGATAGAAAACCTCAAATGGTCCTTGACCGTGACAAAGTAAAAATCACTAGCAAGAAAGTTATGCTAGTGAACAATATAAATCAAAACATGCTTTCTTCAGTTGAGGATTTGCA
Organism: Metellina segmentata; assembly: GCA_947359465.1. Taxonomy (NCBI): domain Eukaryota; kingdom Metazoa; phylum Arthropoda; class Arachnida; order Araneae; family Tetragnathidae; genus Metellina; species Metellina segmentata. The sequence continues at coordinate 64,549,860 of OX375874.1, read as the reverse complement.
TCTTCAGCTCCGCAAGTGACGTCATAACGACACAGCTCCAAGGGACGAAAAACGCAAAATCCTTCAATCGAAGAGATGTACCATCAGCTCCGAGCGTGAAGAAACGATGAGAAAAAAAGCTACTAAATTAATTTTAAAATTCGAGCTTCGCATAAAATGAGAACTACCTTTGTGCCAAATTGCAGGACTGTAAAATGGTATAGATCGTTTGGAAACACACAGACAGACACACACAAACACTTCCTTTTATAATAGTAGAGATTGTTGTTGTCGTGTGACCAGTGCAATAATTGAAAAAGGATGGGAGAGAGGCGGGGAGAGCATGGTTAAATGGGTCCAAAAGCGTGGAGCACTGCGTCAGCCACATCTACAGCTCTGTCCGTATAAAGGGTCTCCCTGGAACAGTTCAAGTCGATCTTGAAGAGTGCTGCAATAATGGAAGGGCAGTTAAAGAGGTGCTTGGGATTAAGCTGCATGCTCGGACAGCGCCTGCATTCAGGGTATGTTATTGATCCATCTGGCAAAATCTTCATACCTCTGAGGAGCATCGTCCTCAATCTGGCAATTGTTTTTGTTATTTCTCTGTCGTAGTTAAGCTCGGGAAGGGATAATTTTCTTCGGGCGTTAGCGCAGAGCTTTTGTTTTGCAATGGCATTGGTGTCAGAAGATGTTGTAACCAGGGGGGCTGGTTCGATGGTCCTCGCCTCCTTGGCCAGAGAGTAGGCCTCTTCGTTCCCCTTGATGTCGACGTTTGCCGGGATCCATTGAAGCGTGCATAGCTTCTTAGTAGAGATTTAAAGTGCAATATACAATTCAAGCTTGTTCCGGTGCTTTTCCAAACAACTCAGGATCTCACTAAGTCTACACTTTGAGTCCACCTTCCTTATTCCCTCTAATCCAACTGTGGAATATGCTTAACATTTCAGAGGTTTATTTAAATTTGAAGTCAACTGTGGCCAAAATTTAAGGATTTTAACAGCCTATTTTTTCATTAAAATATTTTTTAATTTCCAAAAAAATTAATAGATATGCTGATTTGAGGTGGACCTCCTTCAGCCCACCCTACATACGCACAAAGAAAGTTTTTACTGACATCAAAGATAAAATTCTCCCAGGATAAATAAAAAGAATTGAACCCTAGTTTCCCCTAGGAATTTTGGAAGTTGAATGCCTCGCGCGCGCGCGCGCGCGCGCGTTTATTAATCTCCTATTGTCTGTCGATAGTCAATCCTTCCACAGGTATTACCTGATTAATTAACATATAGACAATGTTTTGCAAGATATGGTTAACAGTGATTTATTAAATTGAATTATATTAGTTTAGGAATACACTAATTGTAGCATAATAGTATCTTTCCTCTTCCGATCCTATTTAATAAATGCGTATGCAGTTACGTAAAAAATTGGGGGCTTCTTTAAATAAATATTTAACACGTTTAAAGCGTCATTTTGATAAAAGTAGATATATTTTATGAAAAAATAAATTTGGATATTTCTTTAATAGTGATAGAGTATTGAAAAATTAATAGGCTATAAAATATTAAAATATGGGTACATATCAAATTACTTACCAATTATTTAAAATCTTCATTTTCTTTTAATTAGTTTACTCAATGGAATTTTCCAAATGATACGATTTCTTGGCTAATTTTTATTAGATAGGTAAAATACCTTCAATAAACCACTCACATCACCTTAAAAGAAATAAACATATTTATATAAACTTCACTATTAGTATTACTTTTGCGAAGATGTATGTCTTGTATCTATAAGAGAAAAAAAAACTTATCTTTGGTCCATAAACAAACCCACTAATCTAAATAGCTCTCTGAAAATGAATTGCATCATTGCACCATATCCTTGTGTAGTGAGTGCATCGGTAAGTGAACTAAACTTAAGGTTTTGTTGCTGTCCTTCACAGATGAAATTTCAGTCTTCACAAATCAGATAATTGGCCTCAATTTTTCTGTGCCGAGACAAGATAATCAGATAATAATATAATAAGAGATGCTCTGCTTCTCACAAACACATTTACAAAAAAATGTACATTTATTTGATATTCAGCTTTTATTGATTTTTTTTTATTTTCAAGTATTAAAATATTAATACGAACGCTTTACTATATTTTTATGTATTTAGTGTTTAAATATATCCCTTTTTTGTGTCAAACAAAAAGAAGAAATCTAGGAAACATGTTCGTTTAAAAATATTTTTCGTCTTTTGATACAATAATATGGGGAAATATTACTAACATCTCGAAAAAAGTTTCGATGAACTCGATTGCCACTATAAGTTGTTGAGATTTTTATATTTTTTACGCTCATCACGTAATTTTATTACATATTTTGCGATCTATCGTATATCCTATAATTTTTCCATAAGTTAATTCTCTCTCTAGTGACATAATACTCAATAAAATGGCGCAGAATACATTAAATACATTTATCTCTCGGGTTTTTTTTTCACTCCTAATAAATTTTGTAATCACCCCGTATTCTACAAGCGAAAGCTCCGGCTGCCAAAATGACAAGAGCGATTATTGTACGGTCCCAAACTCCAATATTCCAATTTCAAACTAGCGGACCACGTCGTTTGGATGCTGTCGAAGAATGATTACGTTTCCATAGCAACAGTATCATTGAATCCGCCCCCGCGAAAAAAGATCCAGCTGGGAAACTGGATCATTTGGCCGTCCGCCAGTGGCCTTGACCTTCGACCGCCGTCCCTTCGTATCTACGTGCATTACGGATAACACAATATAAATAATATTGGATGTTGTACGCAGAGAGGACTTATCGTTCCAAAAAATATAATATCAAAACATATTACTCAAAAGTTGAAAGGTCCGATTTAAAGTTTAGATTTATCTCATCATTTCCAAGTACCTTTTCTCAGGGTATACTGACGATACCTATTTTAAGTTCTTGTTAGATCTTGAAATAATCCGTATTATCCGACTTAAAATTTCTTAAAAAATCAAAAAGTGATAACTAGGAAATATATATATATATATATATATATATATATATATATATATATATAAATTTTACATACACTCTTATATATATATATATATATATTTATATATATATATATATATATATATATATATATATATATATATATATATATATATATATATATATATATATATATATATATATATATAGACGCAACTAAAAATCTTCAAAACTTTAGAAATATATCCTAGGAAATTTGTTTTGTTCCAAATCATTTCTGGATAATGTTGATAATACCTTTAATTTAAAGCGTATTACAAACTTCGTAATTTTTTATTAAGAAATGCTTTCGCACATCAGAATACTCAATAAACTAAAGCTAATATATGAACAATGTAAAAACCATTGAATATTTTCTCATTCTGGCAACTATGTTCTAAACAGTTTAGCGCAATTCTGTTTGATGAAAAATAATATCCATTTTCGGGAGGGATTTTGAGATAGCTTTCCTTTTCAGGTTTTATTTACTTGTTTTATCAGATTTAACTAACTATGTATAATCTAATTTTCAAAAATGAAATACAAACTCTTATAGGATTTTTCATACTTATTTAGCCGTAGCTCAGTAGGTCACAGCCTGTAAGTTGTAAGCGGAACACTTACGATTCCTGTAGCTACCCTCATTGTATTTCTCTTTTCTGTTTCAGTCCAATACTTTCCTTGTGTACATCCATTTACTTCACGGAAGAAATATTGTTCGATGCAGCGTGGCCCGATCTGGTTCATACGCCATAAAAAAATCAGAAAACATCCATCTCTCACGAAAAATAGCAGTCTTAGATTCAAGATTTTTTTTCTTTTTAAAAGTACTTCTCAAATGTTTTTTTTTTTAAATATGGGGATTCATTTAAGAAGTTTTAGACTATCAAGATTCAGGAGGACAGAAGTTTGGTTTGACAGCATAATAGGTTCGCGAAAGGCTGGAATTTATATCTCCTGTGTATACAGGGTGATTCAAACAGAATAAGAGGTGTTTAGACCTCTCTATACGAAACACTACAAAGCGCATCGCAACCATACTTTATACACATGCAGGGGTTAGAGAAAAATATGGAAACACCTATAAAAACAGGTAATCTTGCCTAATATGGTGTAGGAAAACCGTTGGCATTCAAAACAGCTTACAGTCTTCACGGAATGGATAAATACAGTTGTATGCTTGCCAAGAGAATCATACCATTCTTCCTGCACAACGGTGGCAAGTTCATATAACGATGATGGCGGTGGGTAGCGATCACGCACTTTCCTCTCCAATGTGGACCACAACGATTCAATAATATTGAGGTCTAGTGACTGTGTGAGCCAGTGGGAGATGTGATAAATAATCCTCGTGCTCAGAAAACCAGTCTTGGACGATGTGAGCTGTGTGAACTAGGGATGAAACATCGACAGCAAAACATCGATGTTTTGAAACTTTGATGTTCAAAATTAAAACATCGATGTTGATAATACATCGCCCCCAAACCATCGATGTTTTAAAATTCAGTGTATTCAAACTTTTTTCCCCATTTCTCAAAACTGGTTTAGCAACTAGTGATGCGACATCGGCTCCAATACATCAAAGTTTTTTATAAAACATCAATGTTTTGAAAAGATCTACATAGATGTCGCATCCCTACTTTTCAGACCCTTCACCCTTGGTCACTTTGGTCTTAAAGTATGTTCAATTTTCTGATTATGAAAATTATGCTACTTGGTTATTTTTTAAATTTTTATAACGGTACTTTTTTCATTTAAAAATAAAACATCGACAAGTATAAACATCGATGTTTCTAAAACATCGACCCCAATACATCGATGATTTAAAAAAAAATGTTTTCAAAACATCGACATCGATGTCGCATCCCTAGTGTGAACAGTAGTCTTTGTAGTCTTGGAAGACACCATCACCATTAGAGAACAAAGTTTGTACCATGGGATGGACTTGATCGGCCAGTTTCACTCTTGGCAACAAGAAATCTGTATTATAGACTTAGGATGGCGTTCTCCAGACATTGTGAAACAAGACTCATCCGACCAAATTACTTCTTCCATTACTCCATAGTCCAAGCTTTATGACTCAAACACCACTTTTTCCTGTTACAGGCATTAGCATCACTGATGAATGGTTTTGAATTGCAGCTAGGCCAGAAATACCCTGCTTATGGAGCTCCCGTCTTATTGTTTTGGTACTCACAGGGTTTGTAGGCACGACATTCATTTCAGCAGTAAATTTTGCAGCTGTAGTCTTCTTATTTTTAGTCACAATCTTCCTTTATGATCGTCTGCCACGATCACTCAACACACACTTTCGTCCGCGCTGTGATTTAGCAGATGATGTTTTTCCGTTTTTCGAATATGCGGATTAAATCTTGGATACAGTATCTCTTGAAACACTAAACACTTCGGCTACTTTGCTTACGGAAGCACCCACCAGAAGAGCTCCAACAATTTTCTCACAGTCGAAGTCTGTTAACTCTGATATGATGCAATTACAGCTTCACAGAATAGTGCCCCCACAACGACTGACAGCGGATTTGCATAAAATCCGACTACCTGTTTGGGGGTGTTTTTCGTGGTATGGCCTGGGATATTTGCATGTTGTTCATGATAAATTGAACACCTACATGAACATTTTGGACCATTAGGATTTTCCTACGGTCCGGCAATTTTATGGAATGGACAAATATTACTTCCAGGACGACAACGCACCATGTCATATTCCAGCCTCTGTCAAGCAGCGGTTTCAAGATAGAGATGTAAAACGTCTTCCCTGGCCTGCTCAGAGTTCCGACCTAAACCCCATAGAACATTTGTGGGACGAGTTAGAGCGACGCTTACGAACCATGAAACCACGTCCGAAATCTACAGTTGAGCTGGCGATATTATTGCAGCAGGAATGGACACAAATACCCGTAGCTGTGTATCAAAACCTTGTTGAAAGTATGCCCAGAAGAGTTGCTAGCGTAATTGCAGCACGTGAGGAACCACCCCCTATTAAGGCATGTATTATTTTCCTTATACCATCACATCTTGCTGTCTGGTCCCTTATTGCAGGGCTATATATATAGAGAGAGATCTTCTACAGCCATGTTATGTCTGTATCTATCAGCGCTCTTGCATGGTGGTTAGTTTTAACATCCGTTTTCACTTTTCACAATTGGCGATAAAATATGTTCCTGGTAGTATTTGGAGTTAATCTTGACATTTTTTCCACTCTCTTTATTTTTAACTTTCCATTATATGAAAAACCAGCAACAATCTTGAATCCCTTAGAAAAACTTTCTTTCGATTCTGTGAAACATGTACTTAAATTTTTTTTCTCCCCTTTTATGATAATAAATGGCTCTTGTTTTTGCTGCAATCATTTAAATACACCCATTATTCATCTATTGTGACAATTGTTTTTCCATTTTTCTTTGGATAAGTGTTTCTCATATAGAATTCGGCAGCGTGTCCTGCGTTCAGCGATATGCTTTGGAGAAAGACGATGCACATTGCGTTTTTTCGCCTTCTTAAGATTTAAATCAACGTTTATCATTTTGTTTACAGTAGACACCGAGCATTTTAATGATTTTGCAACCGTCCTTTGACTAGGGGGATTTCTTTTAACATTAAACAACGTACCTTTGCAATAGTCGAAGATGTCCGTTTCTTCCTTGCATACTTGTTTGGAATTTTTGTCCCACTTGAGGCTCTAATTTGACATTTTTTTCCTTTCTTGACGATATTACCTATCGACGCTTTAGATATCAGAAAACAATGACTCACATCGTTTTTGGATAACGGAATATGAATATTTCTCTTCGGAAAGAGCATAAATATAGCCTTCGAACCACTTCTTCGTTTAAAATGCCATTTTGAATAAAAACAAACCTCTCAAGCCGCAGACAATAATTTTGACTTTTGAAAACATAGTACAACTGCAATTATTTCTTTTACAGCAAACGATTTTTTATTACCGCTAACCAAAATCGTCAAAAAATGTGCGAACAGCCTCTGTATCACACACACGCACACAGTTTCGAACTCGTAACCCTACGATTGATAATTCACGACTGTACCAACTGAGGTTTCGAAGCCCAAAGTGCCATACAGAGGAACTGACCTACAGGGGCACATGCAAGCCGCCACCTTTTTTCTCACTCGCGGTTTCGTTATCATCATCACTGTAGAAATGGAAGCAAACTATCCGCGAGCAAACAAGAATGTCTGTTATACAGTCACGGAAAAAAACCGAACCACTTCTCTTCCTTAGAGCAATTTTAACAGTAAAGAAAATTCAAAGATGGTGTTTAACCCAGGAACTAGTATCTTCTATAAATTATAATGCATAACATTTGCATAACAGGCCGTCTTCATATTAATTGAGCACCAACTTCATAATTTACATTAGAAAACCCTTATTTCTACACACAATTTCGAATCTATATCAAACTTTAAATTCTGGTATCAAATTTCATGTCATTAGGTCTTACCGTTTCGAAGTTAAGAGTTCAGAAATATTGGAGTTCCTGATGTTAAATCAGTTTCTCAGACTTTTAATGGATGTCTTCCGAAATAATATTTCTATAGCGCTGATGTTTTGTACCGTGTTATTGTTAAAAAACCCAAACAAAATTCAAAACTTTTTAATAGTTTTTAATATGCAATAATAATTATTAAATTAAAAATTATGATTTACAACTATCATAATTATCATAATTATTAATTTTAAAAATTATGATTTACAACCATATTATATTTTGATAGGAATTGATTCAGAAGGACTTTTAATATGGCCATACAAAAAAATTTCAGCTCATTACATTATAATTAGTTTATTTTTTCCGATAAAATGTTTTCAATCGCGATTTTAAAAAACCAACCAAAAGTTTATAAAACGTTTAACAAACCTCGAATAGTTCTCGGTTCGTTTGCACATAGTAAATATAATAATGTGATTTGCAAATCTTTTGCTTTTGCATAATAAGTATAATAATTTTCGGATTGCTGAAAAATACGTTTGAAATATATCGCGTTCAAATTTGAAATTCGGGTCGCGATAGCTACAATTAATCTCCGTCTACGAATAGTGTCTTTCTATGTGTAGATGAACCCTGAAGTTGAAACTAACTTTAGCATTTTATATCTCCGAATATATAGATAGTAAAGTCATGAAATTTCATATTAGACTAATTTAACGATTCAGAATCTGATTATGGCATCAAAACATTGCATATCTAATAGAAATTTAGTTGTTTATGCAAAATGTGATGTGAAGACGTCCCTTATGGAAATGTTTTGGATGTGAATATGTAGAGGACGTTATTCCCTATTTAATGATCCTTTTAATTTGCTCTAGTATTAGTAGTGCTCAAAATAGTTGGTTCGTTTTTTACGTGACTGTATGTATAGCGAATATAATTCAACGCCTCGGACTTTTAATTTATATCTGTATCGTGCAAACTAGAACGTTCGTAGAAATCATAATTCTGTGTGATTTAAAAAATCATCTATATATATATACAAAACTGACGGCGTCTATCTGTAATCTATACAAATATACACCGTTTAACCACTTCATATCAAATTTGGTAAATTGGTTTTTTACCATGTGGTTAACATAGGCTACCTACCGTACCACACGTTTCATTTTTTTTTATATAAATAAATCTTCTCTAAGAAGTAAAATATGAGAAAATACAAAAAAAAAAAAAACTGTTATACAATTAGAGCTATCCATATATGTACGCTAAATCCCCTTTTAACATGGCAAAATAATCTCTCTATATTAAAAAAATGTTACCGCCGCCGCCGCCGCAGAATTGAAAACTGTGTTGTTTAGCTCGATTCTTAGACGGTTTCCCGAGAAAGTACTGATCGGAAAAAAATGAAATTAACATGCTTTGTTCTTCATCGTATTCCCTGGATAATTATTAAGATTTTTTTCCGATGTGGCTATTAGTTTAGGTTTTATTAAGTGTTAAAGTTGAAGAAGTGAAATTTCTTCCGCGAGTGAGCAAAACACATTCAAATTTTCAGTCTTCAGTCGTGAGTTTTTTTTTAAGAGTACCTCTCAACGTAAATTTTTGCAGCTCGTCGAGTTTTTTTTTAAATTTAAATTTGGTTCTTGATAATATTTTTTTGAAATTCAGGAAAAATCGGGACATTTTTGTTACTTTTTTTTTTAAACTGCCATATCTATATCTAATTACTATTAGTTTTTAATTTTTAAAATATAGCAGTATACCTCAGAATATACTCTTTCTTACGGTACTATTATTTTTGAAATCGGTTAATAATTAAATTGGATGCGATCAAAAGTTCGTCATACAAAATTCGGAATCTTTGGATATTTTCGCTACTTATTGTTAAAACCGTTTTGTCTACGGCAAAAGCCATTATTTTTTAAATTTGAAAACATCACTGAATACATTACATTACACTCTTTCTTATGGTACAATTATTTTTCAAATTGGTTAATAAATAAAATCGATGCAAATAAAAGTGGGTCATACAATTTTCGGAACTTTCAGATCGTAACTTCCGATACAAAACTAAAATGGTCATATCTGTATAGTATTACTGTTAATTTTTAATTTTAAAAATATTGCAGTATACCTCAGAATATACTCTTTCTTACGGTACAATTATTTTTAAAATTGGTTCATAAATAAATTCGATGCAATCAAAAGTTGGTGACACAAATTTCGTATTTTTCAGTTCGCATAGCTGCTTCCGAAAGCAGTAGTGGGTTACACTTTTGACTATCGGGTTTGCCAGATATCAAATTTATCGTAGCAACAATTGCCATAAAAACGATTTCTTTTTATTTGGCGAGGAAAAAGGCTCGCTTTTTTCCCTCTGTTTTCAAGACAGTTTACCGACAAAGTACAGATCGTAAAGTTTGGATATTAACAATGTTTAGTTAAAATTGTACAGGGAACAAGATGCAGAAGATTTTTTACTGATGCGGCTATTAGTTTAGGGTGCATTAAGTGTTAAAGCAAAAAAAAGTTAAATCACTTGCGAAAGAAGTATTGGTTTGAGAAAGCAAACCAAACGGATTGCGTAGCAATCCCCGGGGTCGGCGAGCGTAAGCGAGACGCAGCGAAGCCCTCGCTGTGACGTCATGAACCGGAAAGTGAAATCAGCATAATACGAATTATTCAGATAGTTTCACTCTGTGAAAGTAATGTTGGTTTGCGAAGCAAACCAAATGGTATCTGTGACAGGAGTGTTGGTTTGCGAAGCAAACCAAATGGGATTGCGCAGCAATCCCCGGGGGTTGGCGAGCGTAAACGAGCAGGGGGCGGAGCCCCCTAGTAATTCAAATAAAGGAAATTGGAAGGAATTGTGAAAGTGAAGCCGAGTGATGTTGGTGGGTTCATTTACAAATTTTCTTCCAATTTTTTTTACTTACGTTTTCTGCTTTATTGATCTTTACGATGCGGCATACTGACTTTTGTTACCACTAAAATATCTGTTACACCAGCGGCATGGTAGCGGTGGATGTTATCCCCCTTTTAATTGACCTCTGCCATCGATCACCATTTAAGAGCTGTCAGGAACTGACCTTCTAGAGGATCACTTCTTTTGTTCGAAATTCGTCAGGCGATATCTCTTCTCACGCCAAACGATTCTATGAAAGGAAAGCGTCAGTCGTAAATGCCACTCACGGCCTTATCGCTCAAGTTAGGTAATGAGGTATGGGGGCTCGGATAATCAGGAGAAAAGCCGTTCCTAGAGACGATTGAAAAATAATTTATATATATATATATATATATATATATATATATATATATATATATATATATATATATATATATATATATATATATATATATATATATATATATATATATATATATATCCACATCAATTATATACACAAGGGATGGCGAACCTATGACACGCGGGTCAGACACTGACCCACGCAGGCTTTTTAAATGACCCACGCGTTGATTTTTATCAACTTATCATTATCATTTCATCATATTCATAAAGAATTTTAATTATTTTTCGATCCGCTCTTTAAAACAAAATGAAAAAAAAATACAAATGTTAATAAAGAACTTAAAAATGAAAATAAAAATGCATAAATGATTTTTGTAAAATGTTTTAGATTTATTGATTATGGATAATGCTGTTTCAAGATTTTTTGTAGGCCGATTGAGTAGAATATGTAAATTTATAAAATACCGTTTGAGAATGAACAAATATGGTAAATACTAATAACTAGCAGACCCGGCCACGCGTTGCTGTGGCTACGGTTTTTATTATATTACATAGTAGTAAACTCTCTCTCTATTCAAGGGAAACGGTAGGAGAACACCAGTCATGGGGACCACCATGCTTTTTTACACAGATGCCATTTGTCAAAATACATGGCGATTTCCATGATTGATTTTCTACTACCGTTGATATCGAGCAAAAATCAATACAAAAGAAATTAAATTTAAATTTTTTATATTTTGTATTCAAGTCTGTAACAAATGAGTACATTACAAAGTTGTATGTAAATAACACGTAACACAAACTTATTAATGAGGTAGGTAGGGCACAGATAGTTTTAAATTTTTAACAATAATGTTTATTATTTTGAATTATAAATACTTTTAATTTTAATTTAATTTAACACTAATCGGTGCACAATATTTTTGGTTAACCTGTCTTTAGCTAACACAAATAGATTTGACGGTTTTCCTACACGTGAACATGCAACATATAGTTGCCCATGAGAAAAACATGGATTTTCCAAATCTAAACCACAAATGGCCATTGTTTGGCCTTGAGACTTGTTTATAGACATGGCAAAAGCTGAACGAATTGGAAACTGTAACCTTTTGAAGGGTATCGTAGATTCTGATGGTATCATCGGAATACGTGGCAACAGGACCACTTCTCCTTTAAACTTTCCAGTTAAAATGGTAGCTTCAAGAATATTTCCGGTGATCTTTTTGATGACGAAACGCGTACCATTGCATAATCGAGGTGGATTCAAATTACGCAGGAGAATAATAGGTGAACCAATCTTTAATCGAAGATTATGTGGTGGCATTCCAGGTATATCTAGTGAATTTAAAAATTCAATTGGAAAATTTACACTATTATTTTCATCAACAACAGTGCCGATTGATTTAAAAGACATCAGATCGCCTGGTAACAACTGTTGTATCTGGAAGTTAATTTCGTCAACATCAACATTTTTGGCTGCCAAAATAGCCCGATCACTGAGCCAGTTATGATTCAAGTAATTACTCTGTATATCCGGAAAAATACTCTGAATCAATTCGTTTTTCCCCCTGAAGAACAGTGCAGAAATTGTCTGGTAGTTTAATGCATTGCGTATTTGGTTGCAGTTCTATTTTACCGTTCCCAATATCTAGCAATTGTTCAGAAAATATTTGTGCTGATGGATCATTTTGCAATTGTACGCGCATATTTATGGTCAATCGAAGTATTTCAACACTTCGCCATAAGAATGATCGTTTTAAACATGCATTAATCTCATCCGCGAAAGTAGAGCTAGGTATAACCGGTAAGGTCTGTCGGAAATCACCAGACAAAAGTAAGATAGCACTACCGAAAAGTTTATCATTGCCGTTTAAATCTTGCATAGTTCTATGTAATGCTTCGAGTGAATATTTGTGAGCCATTGTGCACTCATCCCAAATTATGATTGAACTCTTCCGCAACACTGCAGCTAATCCACTATTCTTTTTTATGTTACATATTGCGTTTGGTTTATTATGAATGTCCAAAGGCAGCTTGAATGTTGAATGTGCCGTTCGCCCACCATCTAGCAAAGTAGCCGCAATGCCTGACGATGCAACTGCCAATGCGATTTTCCGTTGTGACCGTATTTTGGCAAGAATCAACGATATTAAAAATGTCTTACCGGTTCCACATGGTGCGTCCAAGAAAAAAAAACGCCTTGCTGAGCAGCAACAGTCAGCATAATGCGATCATAAATAATTTTTTGTTCTGCTGTCAGTAATGGCTCACTGTTCACGATAATTGTTGCTAAAATACCATGGTCATATTGTTTTTCTCGTTGTAAATCAGTGTCGACTAAGTTGGTGGCTGGGCGATCAGGTGATGGCATACCATAATGATTAAGTGGTAAATTTGAAATTAAAACACATAAATCTTCGATCAGCACCAACGCTTCATTATACATCTCAGGCGTATAATCAATGTTTAGGCATTGATCTGTTTGTCTAATTCGGTGCAATATGTCTTCTGTCATACAATTTTTATATTTTTCCCACAAAGTTTAGATTTTTTTCGGTGGCATTTGACTGAAAATAATAATTTAAATGTTTAAATATTTAAAAAAAAAACACTGAAAAACGTGCTATAATGACACATTGAAATGAGGAGTGCAAAATAATTTGTAATAGAGGTTGAATAAAAATAATGAAAAAAAAATATTTGTGCAATTATTGAAAAAGTGTGAGAAGCTTTGTACCACTTTTTTATATATATATTAATGAACTTTTGATCCTGGAGCCTTAAGTACCTCATAATCATCAAAATACATATATCATACAGTGTGATTTGATGTATAGCAAATATATAATAATATGACTATGTGATAATACTTACATGTATATATTTTAATTAAAGATTGTTGAATAATGAAGCACTAATAATTAAAAAGCAAGAAGTATTCCACTGTATTACTTTTACTATTAAATGAATTCAGTTTATAATTCAGTCTAAATAACACGTGGCCGGTTATGCTAATCACTGTATTGCGTTTACTACGAAATAAATTTAACTTATACTTTAGACTCAGCAACACGTGGTGGTTATGCCATTAAATTGTAGCTTATGTGAAACGTTGGTACTTTCAACACAGCGCCATCTGTTAGAATACTTACTCAATCCAGTCAATAAAATAATATCGCGGCTATAAATTGAGATGAAGGCTATCCTATCTTTTAAGTTAGATCAAACTGCACACGGTGCGCAAATTTGATTGAAGTCGGTTAAGTAGTTTAGGAGTCCATAGCGGACAAACAACGTGACGCGTAATTTATATATATTAAGATAAAGACATAAAGGCCCCGTCCGTATGATTCCCGTAAAACGAACATTTGGCGAGGCTGGCGAGGTCCTGTTCTTCAAGATCAAAAAGATAGTAACTTGAATTAGAGGAATAAAAGTACACAATTTAACGGCGGGAGACGAGCGTTTCAAACGCCTCGTGTAAACAGGGCCACGTACACGAGACATTTCAACGCGCGTTTGACGAGGATTAAAAAATTAAGAACCAAAAAAAGTAATTTTCTACCATGCTCCCTTCCCTTTTTCCTAGTGACCCACGAGCTAGTACTAAAAAAATACTGAACAAAAATTGACCAACTTCTTTAAAAGGTTCCCTTTCCCTGATCTACACTGTACTCCTGGATACATTTTGTAAAGAATTCCCGAAATTAGATACTTTTTCCCTATACTGTGGGCATTCCGCCGTATAAAATGGCAAGAACGGTTTCAAGGTCCTCTGTTTTTGTGGTTCGAATCGTTTGATTTCCCGTCGACGGTATTAAAGAAAATTAATTCGTTATCGTTGTCGTAATCGATGGACCGTTCGGGGGTGCAAGGGACGGCGTCCCTCAGGCGCCCTCCTTTTTCTTAAGACGCGTCGCTCCGATCGGTTGCCATGGAAATTGCATTTCGATCCCCTTTCACAGTTCATTTCGAGCAGACTCTCTTTTCAATGTCATCATTCATTCCCTCAATTAATCGCCCCCACAGATATAGACTCTCGCTCAGACCTTTTGTTGGAGGAAATCGAAATAAAGCACCGATTCGGATATCTCGATTGGATCCACGTTTGGGAGTTTTTGTCCTTGCGAAACTTTTCTTTTACTGTTCGAAATCGAAACTCCGGATTCTCTTCTTATCCTTCCTTCCTTTGGTTGATTTGGTTTTTCACTTCAGTCATTTGTGTTACACAGGAAAAGTTGGTCAGAGATTTCAAGTTATTGGCTTCTGCTGTCAATACGTCAACACACGGACATTGAAAAGTTGAACATGAGCCACATGATCAAAATAGGGATTTAGTTTTGTTTGTAGCTCTACGGGTTACTTTTACTATGGAAAATTTGTTTTGGGGTTTCAAGATATTCAAGGTATTGGCTACTTGTCTCAATCTGTCAACGCATAAATGCATGATTTGTCCTTTGAAACATTTCTTCGTATTATCGAAATCAAAACTCCGGATTCTCTTTTGTTCATACCTTGGTTGATTTGGTTTCTCATTTCACACAGTCATTTGTGCTACACAAGAAAAGTTGGTAGGAGGTTTCGAGTTATTGAGTTATTGGTTTCTCGTCAATCTGTCAACGCACTAACATTGAAAAGTTGCACATTAGCCACACGATCAAAATAAAGATTTAGTTTTGTTTGTAGCTATACTGTTATTTTTACTATGAAAAAATTTAATTTTAGATTTCAAGATATTGACTACTAGTGTCAATCTGTCAACGCACAAATGCATGACTTGTCTTTGTGAAACATTTCTTCGTACTGTCGAAATCAAAACTCCGTATTCTCTTTCTATCATACCTTGGTTGATCTGGTTTCTCATCTCACAGTCATTTGTAATACACAAGAAGAGTTGGTAGGAGGTTTCGAGTTATTGACTTATTGTCTTCTAGTAAATCCTTCAACACACGAACATTGAAAAGTTGCACATTAGCCACATGATCAAAATAAAGATTTAATTTTGTTACTAATGGTTATTTTTACTTTGAAAAAATTTGGTTTTAGGTTTTGAGATATTGGCTACCAGTGTCAATCTGTCAGCGCATAAATGCAGGATTTGTCCTTGTGAAACTTTCTTCGTACTGTCGAAATCAAAACTACAGATTCTTTTTCTATCATATCTTGGTTGACTTCGTTTCTCATTTCACACAGTCATTTTTGCTACACAAGAAACGTTGGTTGGATGTTTAAAGTTATTTGCTAGTACTGACGATCCGTCAACACCAAGTTGGTCAACACACGAGCACGAGAAAGTTACCCATGGGCTACATGTTTAAAAGAAAGATTCAGATTGGTTTTTCCCTCGACGATCATTTTTGCTACTCATTGAAAGTTGGTTCGAGATTTCAGAAGTTATTGGCTGCTATTGTCAATCCGTCTTAACACATGAGTATGCAAAAAAGTTGCTTATGGGCCACAAAATAAAAAAAAATCAGTTTGGCTCGTAGCTTGATGGTTATTTTTTCTACACAAGAAAAGTTTGTTGAAGGTTCCAAATTATTGGCTACTAGTGTCAATTCGTCAACACATGAGCATGGAAAATCACCCATGGGAAGCCTGATGAAAAGAAAGATTTAGGTAGTTTGTCACTCTACGATCAATTTGACTATTCATAAAAAGTTGGTTGGAGACTTCACAAGTTATTGACTACAAGTGTCAGTGTCATATTAAGGCATGGCATTTGGGTTAGTTGCCCAAAGATTATCTAAGAGATTTGCTATGCGTTGAGATTTCCCAGTAGTATAACATTTCTCCCCCCCCCATAACCACTTCTGTAAGTTCAAACAATTTTAGAAAAGATTGTATTGGTCAAGAAGGTTCAAACTGGTTAGAAGTTATGCAAGGAAGACTTCAGGCTGCAGAACTTATACCTGTGATCCCGTCAGAGGGTTAAAAGAAATATTTATTTTATTTTGTAGCTCTACAATCATTTTTTCTGCTCAAGAAAAGGCTAGAGATTTCAAAAATTATTATCTACTAGTGTCAGTCGATCTTAACGCATGAACATACTGGAAAGTTGCCCAAGGACCACACAATTAAAAAAAAATTTTGATTGCTATGTCGCACTAAGACCATTTTGGCAACACAAAAAGTTGGCTTGAGATTTTAATGACAATCCCTTAAGCATAGTGGTGGATTGTGTTAAAACGTTGGTGAAATTAAAAAAAAGAAAATTTTATAAGTTTCCAACTGCAAACAATTAGCATAGAGTGCAGACTGTTGGCTTCAATCTCTCACTATTTTGTTTGCAAATGTCGAGATGGCATAGTGCTTTAAGTTTATATTAAATGGTCCAACCTTCATATTGATTTCATTATTTCATCATTATGATTGGGTGTGGCGATTTATATTCGTCACAGAACACGCTCTCTAAAGACCCCCTTGTGAATTTATCTGCGACTGATTAATATTGGTTATCATTTTAAATCAGCCATATCCAGCCAACACCTAGAAGAAAAGTAGTGCTCCCTAGGAGGTGTTCGCCCAGTTCTCCATACAATTTAACTACCATTTACCGTATTATTTTCTTTATAATATTCAAAATTTTCTGCTGAGTAATCCAATTAGCTGATGTCAGAGCACTCTTGTAGAAGCTTTTGGTTCAGATCGAACGTGGTATGCGTCAATATCAGGAAGTGCCATTTTGCTCGATTTCTTCAAGTCTACATTTTAAAATCTGAACAAGCTAACTCAAGACCACCAGAAAGACATTTGGACCCACTAATTTTTGGAAACGATTAGACCAGTTTTGCAGTGATTTTCAACTAGTGTGCCTCAAATATGACCCTGGTGTGCCTTGCGGATGGTGAAGCAATTTAAATTGGGTAAGATTTATATAATTCCTACCTTTAAATTGGTAAATTTTGACAAATAATTTCAAGTAATACTCGTATTTTTATCCCGTATAAATAATTCTGAGTACTATTTTTTTCAAAGCATCTGATTATAAAAAACGCTAGGTTCTCATGTGTTTCCGTGGCTATTAAAGTTTTGATTGGTTGTATGACGTCCCGAGTAGGCGGAGTTTCTAATTGTTTTGATTGGTTGTGTGATGTCACGAGCGAAACGAGGTATGAAATATCAAAAATCATTGTATAAAACGATTGCCGTACGCATCTCATTGCTTTATCAGTGTTAATCAAAAATTAAGTTTTCCAATAATATTGTTTTACTAGTATTGCTCGTAAAACAATACCATGCGAAAGCAAGGCAAGTTCACAGATAGTGGTGGGAAAAGGTTTCTGCATAGCCAGTGATCAACAAAAGTTGACAGATCGTGGTGAAAAAAAGTTTATACACTGCCAGTGATCACGTACCGTTAGGATTTTATATAAATGAAATTTGACCAAAATAAATAAATTATGTTATGCACCCATCATATGACGGGCCATTTATCCTAATCATAAATAAATTGGTTCAAAGATATTTTTTTAAAGCCACTTTGAAGAAAAAAGTATATGTGATGAAGAAATTGTTTTTGTAAACTAATCAAAATTATAACATATATTTTCTATAATTTATGTGCTCCATGATATTGAAAATGTCGAAAATCGCTTACCTAGATTCAAATTAGGTACATTCTAGTTAAATCCAGTAGTGATCTATGGTGGTGATTGTATATAAATTTACATTCGCATTACATTATTCAGTTTCCCTCAAAGTATTAATACGTTTAAGGGATTCATTGCATTCCCCATTTTTATTTTCATTCCTGAGAAGGCGTTAGCACTGTATGTCATAGTAAAACACATTACAAGTGAAGCGACTCCAAAAATGTATTGAGGCACAACACACATTCAAACATTTAATTAAAAATCAGCAAATATTACACCAAAACTAAATGGTTTTTAATTTCATTCAGTATTATAAAATTGTATTAAATGGGCCATAAATATTTAAATTAAGTAAAATAATAAATAAATACAGTATTTATAACTTTTGTATCCCCAGTTAAAGTCTTAAAAAAATATTAATGTAATGTGTCAAAAATGCAATGACTAGACAAATTTCTAAAATTTATTTATTAAACTATGCTTTAAAATATACTTTAAATACAAAATTGGTAATAGCAAGTATTCATAACAAATTTGGAAATATGAATCTGGGAAAAAAATTAGATTGATTCCTATTTTGGAAAACGTTTAATTTTTTCCTTGAGGTGGTGAAAAATATGAAAAATAACTGTGAAATGTGGATTGATAGGAATTTTAATCAAAGTCACACTGGCGCTACACAAAGGGCTATATTCCCCAAGGGAAAGATCCCAGGACAAAACTTCGTAACTTTGAACCATGATCAGGTGACGAGGTAACAGCTGAGCCGGCACCCCGCTCTCCAAACTTCTACACCTCGCCAACGTGAGGAGAGGACACTACAGATTTAGCGTGCACCATCCCCCTTTTTACACGATGGTCTTTGGTTGGATTTGAACTTCCATCCCTCCGGTTGCTAATCCGTTACTCTTCCAACCGAGCGACCGCGGCCACTGTGTAATAGATGGGTTAAAGTTACAGTGGTGTAAGTCACTTTTTCAAAACAAAATACTTTTTAACTTCCACTGCTATCTGTTGGCAGTTAAATGAAGCTCTGACTTCACTTTTCTAGATCTAGTTTCTGTGTCTATTAATTATCTTTAGTTAAATTTGGTTATATTATATCCGGTTTCTGTGTCTAAGCAAGACTATACTAGTCATAATAGGCCGACCAACCGGTATAATGGTTAAGGTGTTAACCTCTAGATCGGAAGGTTCCTGGTTCGGGTCCGGGCATGGATGTTTGTAAGCGTATGGTGTAGAGGCGGCTGGTGCACCTTAAATCTGTCGCGGCCGAAAGTCCTCACGTTGGGTTGGTGTGGAAGTTTGGAGAGTGTGGTGCCAGCTCAGGTGTTGCTGCGTCATCTGACCGTGGTTCAAAATTACGACGTGTTGTCCTCGAATCTTTCCCTTAAGGGACTGATCCCGGACCGCCGTCAATAGCCCGTTGTGTTGCTCTAGTACGACGTTAACTAAAATTACCATTACCACTAGTCATAATATAGTAATTTTTAACAATCATAAAATAAATTTAATAAAAAAAACCTTAACTGAACGTCCAAAGTGTATCAATGAAGCAAGGGCAGGTATGTAGTTAATTAACGTCACACTGGAGCAATACAACGAGCTATTGGCAACGGTCTTGGATCAATCCCGAAGAAAAATACCCAAAAGATAGCATCTCGTATTAAATCACGCTCTGATGAGGAGGTCAACACCTGAACTGGCACTTCTCTCTCCAAACATCCACGGTGACAGCAAATGCGATGCGAATAGAAGTATATCGTGAGAAATATTCCTTATATCCTATAATCAAACACGGTAAATTGACTTATGAAGCCCAACAGATCTTTCAAAAGTCCTCTGGTGATAAATTTGTAAGAAAATGCGATTTTATGAATGAGTATCTAGATAAAGAGTCACATACAAATAAAGCGAATCAAAAGGCTTTCACCAAGAAAGCAGCATTTTCTAAGGGTCTACATTAATCAGCTTCGAGAATTCTGTAACTCGAGTTACATATACAGATGAACCTACATTCAATATTTTTTAAGTAATAGAAGCCCAATATACACTAAACCCGCGAATAAAACTCTCCTACTCTCACAATAAAACATGGTGGTGGTGATAGATGAGCTTAGTCTGTATGCTTTCTTGGGGTTAGAATTGACATTTGATTGACTGTAAAAGAGCTACATTTATGTATTTAAAAATGTTGAAAGACAAATTGTGTTAAAAACGGGTGTATTGTCAAATTTAAAGTTTTATTAGGATAGAGATCCAACCCATAGTGTCCATATTTGTAGCTCATTAGAAATTAAACCATTTTCCAAAGTCATTACAACCCGTTTGTAAAGTCCACACTTCAATATTTTTTGAAAATATGAGTGATTATTGCAACATAGATTTAACACATTTAAAATTGCCTACGAAAATTAAATTTGAAAATAACTACTGCCAGAATACAGGAAATAGAACCAATAATTTGTGAAAAATGGAATTCAAAATCGACAAAAGTCAAGAAGAGTAAATTAGGTTCCAAATTATATTAATTTTTGCCTATGAAAATTAAATTTGAAAATAACTACTTCCAGAAAAGAGGAAATATAATCAATAATTTGTGAAAAATTAAATTCAAAATCGACAAAAGTCAACAAAAGTAAATTAAGTCCCAAAAAATATTAACTTTATAAATTGTATCAAAAACTCGTCCAATCCCCAAAGTACGCCATTATTTTTATATCTTTATTTTCATTACTAACACTAGATGTAATTTAATATTTCTTTATTATTTTTTTACGCATTTTTGGCTTAGTCCTAAGATGTTTTATGCAAGGAAAACAAATTTTACATATAAAATATGTGTATATGTTTTCAGAAAGTATTGTAAATTTGTGTGCTCTAATAATTTTTTAACGTACTGTATTTCGAATAACATAAACAATACAGATCGTCACCTATATCTTTTGGCCAATCTCATTTTATGGATAACCACATAATCTTTCTAATGATATAATTCAGTACCTTGGGAGTGATCTTACGAATTTAGGGTCATTCAGTTTATTTTATAAAGCAGTTATCGTATTTTTAAATATTATGTATTGTTTGAAAGAAATGTGTCGTATATTGGAAATTAATTCTTTTATGTTCAAAATACTGTCTATTCCATTATGATTGGTGTATTTCGAACGGCACGTCACTGGTTTTTTTTCCCCCGAATACTATTCAGTACGATTGGGCAGTAAAAATACAAAAAAAATTATTCCTAATATATTTTATAGATGATTGATGAACGCAGATTATTAGATTAAACGTCAAACGACGATAAACTACATTTAATGAAACCCCGATAACATCCGACAGCATTTGTGTGTAACGGAAATAAAAGCTTCCCATTCCGTCTAGTTTGTGTTAACAGTTACCAGTTGCTGCTAATTGTATACCTACCAACAGTCTAGTTTACTTGTTTACACTGAAAATCTATTTCATACATTCACGTGACCGTGAGAAATTTCTTTAAAAATTTATGAAAAACTGAAATTTGTGACAAACTTTTTATTCTATGTGTTATGAAATCATTTATTTTCCGTTAGCTTCGAAGCTTATGAGACTAATCTATCAAATAAAGTTTCAACTTTTCCCTACACTATGCATCAAAACTTCTCTGAATACAACTTTGGAATGACGAATGAGGAATCCAAGTCGAGAAACAAATTCTCTCAACTGTATCCAGGGCAACAGTTCAAACATTATAAACTTCCTGACCTTTTAATGTTGTTGTGCATCCATGACCGATCTATACCAGTTGAAATGACAAACCACTCCTTCTATACGTCTTTAGATGACGTAAGAAAAATATATGTCCCACCATCAGCTTTCTGCACCAAAGTTTCGAAAATTCAAAAGTGTCTGCCAAACCGTAAATAAAGTTAACTTAAACCCACCAAGATCTGTCTGAGTCAGGAATTCATTCACGAAAGCACGACGAAATGTTACGTTTTCGGGAACAAAACTAGTAAACGGGGAGGGGGGAAGTTCATACGTTCAACTGATTTGGAGTCAAAACCAATCGATGTATCGCCGTTTGACGTCACCCGCTAGGAATCGATGAATTCTGACGTCATGAGGAAGGGTAGTGACGTCAGAGACCTCCAGCAAGGTCGCCGAGTTCCACTTTGTGAATGCCCCTCTGACGTCACAGAGGCATTTTATCGTAGCATTCCTTGAAGGGTGGGGGAGGGCCAGTCAGATAAAAAGATTTAAAAAAATGTTGGTGAAATATGAGCGTTCCGATTTTAACAATGAAATTCACAGACGCCATTTTGTTGCAGGGACAAAAGTTTTATAAACCGCGTCCTTTCATTGATACTTTCGAAAGTTTTGAAACGTAGCTGTGGGTTTCTTTACTACAGAAAAGTGTTCTGAATAGGTGAAAGGAAGTCGTTTTGGATTTGAAAGAACGAGTCGTGTGTGTAGACTTCTCAGATGCTCGCATTTTGTCGTTAAAAATCGATACAGAGTCAACTTGGTTTGAAAAAATTTGAAATTTCCGAAGATAATAACGAACAAAGCGTGACGACTTCATTTCGCAAAAATGTTCTTATTTTAAATTTTAATTAATTATTTAAATTTATTTCAGCTTTAGAGGAGCTTTGACATTTAACGAGTAAAGAAATGAAACGATGAAAACAAAAGTATTTAAAATCAACTAAATGAAATCGAATGTTTTATTTTATGAAAGAAAAAGTTTACAGTATTATTTAAAGTCAAAAGAACACAACGTGAAAGTTTTCATCTCTAGTAAATTGTATTTTGAAAGGGGAGCTATCGATAAAACAAGAATTCAGAAACTGATCAAATTAGAAGTATATTAAATTGGGGAAAATAAAAGTTTAGATAAATAGAACAATAACCAGTAAGAAATTCGATGTTAAGTAACTCCTAGCTATTTTTGCATAATCAATACAATTTAACCGTTATTGTTTACTGCAAGGTTTCAACATGTTCTATGGTCTTATTTTTATGATTTCCTTCCTTCGTGACCTTAATTCTTACGATTAGTGTTCATTACTACTAATTAAATTTCAAAAATATGTATTTTAATTCTACCTTTAAAATTAAATATTAAAAGTAACTAGGAATGTAACTAACGTAATCTGTAGAAATAGTTATCAAAGATGAAGTTGACTGTATCCATTGCAAATTAGTTAATGATGCAAGCATTTTAACCTACATTTCATATCTATACAACGGCTGTTCAATAAAGAATGATCATAATATTTTTAAAGATGATTAAAAAAAATCAAGAAAATAAAATTTATATTGAATGTGTAGCGGGATAAGGGGAGAATAGATAGCACAAGTATCACATTCATGACGTCATTGCTGAGGCCTTAGCATCCGGCCAAGAACGCCTAGTTTTACTTCCGCCTACGGCAAAAATGGATGTGACACGCGAAGTGCAATACACTGCATTGAAATTTTGTTTTCGCCTTAAAAAATCGTCAGATCGTCAGATCTTTCGAAAACCAATGTTGTGTGTGTTCTCCATCCTCCATATAGTGATGATGTACCATGCGATTTTTTTTTTCTTTTCCCGAATTTGAAGAAACGCCTCCGGGAAAAGCTGTTTTCATCATCACATGCAGTGGTAAAAGTTGCGTAGGCGATTTTGAAGGACCTGTCAACAAAATGGCTTCCAGCATGTGTTTGAAGACTGGAAAAGAGGTGGGATAAGTGCATTGCATGTAATGGAGAGTATTTTGAGAAACCATAAAAATTTGGAGGATTAGTACAGGAAATTATATTTATTAATTTATGATCATTCTTTATTAAACAGCCCTCGTATATATAATCCCAGATATAACAAGTCAGAATATAGTATTTTTACTTTAAATTTGCTTTCTTACTTTGACAGTGTGTCATGGGCCGATTTGCAGAAAATACAACTGCTATCTACTATAAATACTATTCCTTGACATCGCAACCTAAAAATAAAATGCATTTTACTTAAAGATTGCTTTCTTACATTGTTTTCCATTGCGTCATGCAGACGAATTTACTGAAGTTTGTTTTCTTCCGAAGTTTTTACATGTGTCATGCAGACCGATTTACAGAAAACACAACTGATGCTGTTGTGAAATATCAACTCAAAATTTCTTGTATTTTCCGTAAAGTATGCTTTCTTGCGTCACTTTCCAGTACGTCATGCAGATCGATTTATAGAATATAAACTATACTTAAACAAAAATCATATTTCTGCCCAAGATATACTCTTAAATGATATACAAAATGAGATGAAACTCCTATCAACTGACGAAAAACAAATTTTACTAAACAGACTGTTAGTTTTTAGGATATAAAATAATTATAAGTACAGTAAAACCCAGATTTTCTGAGTTTCCGTTTTAACCTAGCTATCAAATATTTCTCGGATTTTTTTTGGGTTCTACATTTTCCATTTTTAAAACTAACGAAAATAATTCTAAACTTGATCTCACAAACACTCGGCAAAATGAAATCCGTGACTGGATAAACGCTGACGAACAACAAGAGATTACAGATAAAATTATCGTCAGTAAGGAAAATGAATTTAGCTATGATGATGAAAAACAGTGACTATGAAAATCGACATATGAAATTCTCCCATACAGAGAGAATAAAAGCTATCGAAAGTGCTATTGAATATATAAGAGCAACAAGAAGAAGCGACACCAGAATTCCTGTTATCCTTTAAAAAATGGCGAAACGTTGTTTTACATTACTTTGGCGTTTTTCTGCAGAAAAAAAAAACAATTAAATACTTTTTTAAATATGAACTCTTTAATTATCGTAACAATATGAATTGCATGTGGTGTATCTGTATAACTTTTGTGTTTGTTAAAAATACATTTAAACATATATTATTTATTTTATTTAAATTTTCGCTTTAACCGAGTTTTTCGGTTATCCGAGTTAGTCTCGGTCTACATTAACTCGGATAATCGGGACTCTACTGTACATCTTGATAATATTATATTTTTTCATATTATAAAATAAATATGTTATATCCGAGTATCATGAAAATTTCGGTTTTCTGTTCAAATGCGCTCTCATTATACGTATTGGGGTTACCTTTAAATGTAGTTTATCGCCATTTCGTATACTGGAATTTGACGTTTAAATTAATTGATGTTGACCAATTCACTATCAGGACTAAAGGGAATTAGTTTTAGGAATTTTTATTTGTGAAGTTCTGAAATCGTATCCGAAAAACCAAGCGAAGAACGTCGCTTTCAGAATACATACAAGAGCATCGCCTCAGGAACTCTACCTCCACCATTATTTACCTTGACAGAAAATGCCTCTCATTTTAAAAAGATTTATGCATCAAATTCATTTTCCTTTTGATTAATATTATGAATAATTCTAGTTTTTCATCATTACATTTTATGACCATGATACTATCTACATTCGTTCATTTTTAAGTCTTCCTTTCTGCATTATATGGATACACTAATTTGTAATTAATTTGCTAAAATAGATAAATTTTGTTTAGTCAACATATCACCTAAATGTGTAGTTTCTTTTCTTTTAATGAGGCACTGCGATAATATTTGAAAACCATTGGTGTTTATGTTTGTATGTTATGACATATATTTATTGTGTTTTTTTGTTCTTTATTTGTAAAAGACGTTCGTTTACTACATTATAAATTAATTTATGGGTTTGTGAATATTTGTGTCTGGGATTGTGTATCATATTCTATTTTAAAATTATAATTTCACATTTTTCTTTATAGGGTGTGTATGTGTGTGTGTCAATAGTACATATTTAATAAACATCGAATATTTTCTGTTTTAAAAACCATGTAAACTTTTGATTTCTTACTTACTTTTCCTTTGCACTATTATTCTTGTCCTTAACAACAAACTTTAAAAACAAAAGTTTCTAATTCTACCAATTTTAAATAATTTTTTTATTACAATATTAAATTACTCGTATGTTCAATGATATCTTGTTATTTACCTAGTATATTTTATTAAAAAAGCAGCACAAAAGTAAAGTATTAAAAATGTCTTCTATTGTTCATCTTTAGAGGTCATCCTTTCTTCATTTTAAGCTCATTCATAAGATTGAGCATTTCATCCAATTTTATTTTTTAAATCCTTATGATTCAGCTCTTTTCTTAAAATGTGACTAATTTATTTATTTTTTCATCTTTTATACTTTGTAACACATTATACTTTAATTCCTTACTTTTACAGCAAGCACTCATTTTTTTTTATCTAATTCTTTTTCAAATGCTATTATTTTAGTCACTTGGTTATAGCCGAGCGACGTGAATTTCATACTCCTTTCCCACTGAAATCAACATCTGTTTGAGATTTGTTATTCCATTTGTCTGTAAATCTGTATTTAGTGAAATTCGATGCATTTCGTATGTTACATCCTCTAGTGATATTTGGAAGCGAATACTAGCTTGGTTTAACTTATTTACTCAAAATGTACATCTACGCAAAATCACGTGCAATCTACACAAAAGCATGTGTAAATCTGTATTTAATAAAGCCATGGTGGACCTTATTTATGTATATTTTCGTATATTACGTCCTCTGATCACATATGAAGGCGCATAGAACTTTGTTTAACTTATCCACACAACAGTTAGCGCAAATCTGCGTTTAGTGAAGTGTGATGTATTTTCATACTTTACGTTCTCTAACTATATTTGAAAGAGAATAGAGTTTGGTTTAACTTATCTACACAAAATCAAGTGTATATTTGCTTAGTATATCATGATGCATTTTCATTATTTACGCTCTCTGAAGATATTTGATAACGGATAGAGCTTAGTTTAACTTACCTACACAAAAAAGCGTGTTCTGGTATATCGATTTTAACCATCCTGCAAGGTTTAGTAATCGTGCTATTTATTTTACGTGCTCTGATGATATATGAAGGCGCATATAGCTTTGTTTAACTTATCCACTCAACAGTAAGCTCAAATCTGCGTTTAGTGAAACGTGATGCATTTTCATATTTTACGTTCTCTTATGATATTTGAAAGTGGATAGAGTTTGGTTTAACTGATCTACAGAAAAGCAAGTGTAAATATGCTTAGTGAAGCATGATGCATTTTCATAATTTACGCTGATGACATTTGATAACGGATAGAAATTAGTTTAACTTATCTACACAAAAAGCGTGTTCTGGTATATTGATTTTAACCATCCTGCATGGTTTAGCAATCGTGCTACAAATTTGGACGTCAGTATACGTGACCCACGAATGAGTAATAAAAAGCTAAGCTTAGCTTTCCTTTACAGTTTATTCCCTAAAAGCTTAAGAAAATTAAATTCACTGCGTGACTTTTTCTACGTTTCACAAAGCCTCCGATCTAGGTTTTCAATTTGTTTTCTTCTGAGTTTGTACTCAACTCCGTTGTTTGCGAAAGGTAGTTGTATCGAAACACGCAACTTGCATTTACCGCACCGGGTAAAGAAAATTGCTTTCCCGCTCTTTGGCATTTTTCTCTCTTTGAAAGCAGAATATGGCCCGAAAACTCAACAATCGAGTTCAAAAGGAATTAATTCCTGCAGGGGGAATTTTTAAAAGGAATTAGAAGGAAGCGCATCAGTTTTTGTTTTGTGTTCTGGATTCGAAAGCTCATTTCACGTGCATTTTTTTTCGATTCTTCGCAATTTGTCTCCTTTTTTCTTTCTCGAACTGTCTTGTATTTTCATTTCAATAGACTCCGCGATAAAAAGAAATGCAAACATTTTCACACAAATGTGTTAGGAACTTTTCATTTTAATGTATAGCATTATTTCCTGTTTCTTAGGATAGGTCGTTTAAATATTATTTTGATTACCGAGGAAAACGTCGACAAACTGTTTGTGTTGCACACTTCAAATTAAATATCTCGTGATAATTACAACAGTTATATTCAATTGAATTTTTTTCAAAACATTTTAAAGCCTTTTTTGTGTTCTATTATAAATTATTTAAGGATCCGTGTATAGCATCAGTGCTTAAATTTCTTAATTAATTATATTAATGGCAGTGTAGTTTTTTTTCATTCCATATCTTATTTCATTTCATTCACAATATTTATAAAGTACAAAGTAGTGATGCGACATCGACAGCGAAACATCGATGTTCAAAATTAAAACATCGATGTTGATAATACATCGCCCCAAAAACATCGATGTTTTTCAAATTCAGTGTATTTAAACTTTTTCCACCCATTTCTTAAAACTGGTTTAGCAACTAATGATGCGACATCGACTCCAATACATAAATATTTTGAAAACATCGACATCGATGTCGCATGCCTACTTTTCAGACCCTTCACCCTTAGCCACTTTGATCTAAAAGTATGTTCAATTTGTAGATTATAAAAATTATGCTACTTGGTTATTTTTTAATTTTTAAATCGGTACTTTTTCCATTTAAAAATAAAACATCGACAGCATAAAAACATCGACAAATATAAACATCGATGTTACAAATACATCGACTCCAATACATCGATGTTAAAAACATCGACGTCGCATCGTTCGTTCCAAGTCTCAAATGTGGACGTCCGAAACCCGGTATTGTCCAAAATCCGGACGGTTTGCTAACTGGCGTTTTTTTTTCTCATTTTATTCCAATATTCCGACAATTTTTAAAGCACAAGGAGTTAAATCTGGCCCTAATTGATGAAACAACGAAAAATAACGTATATGTTCAGAGTAAATACCCCACAGAAAAATTAGAAGTGTAAGGTAAAATTTGTTGCACATTGTATTAAAAAGTTTTTTTTTCCTTTTTAATAAATTATTCCTATTTATATGTCAGCTATTTTACTGTTGCAAACGCAAAATTCGCGCGGGGTGTTGGATAAAGGTTTTTAAGACAAAAAATGGAAATGATCCGAATATCCGGAAAAGTCCAAAATCCGGAATGGCCGAGGTACGTAGGATTCCGGATTTTGGACTTTGTACTGTATCACGTTACCTCTATATGATATAAAATTAACCAAAAGTACAAAACTGTACTTCATATTCTCTTACCAATAAAATGCATGGCAAAAAAAATTCACATCTGAGTCGTATTACCACAGTTAACTTCTGAATGTTCACTTAAGTTGTAGCTCATTCACTTGTTGAAGGCTATCCGAAGTTATTTTAAAAGTAAACCTTTTTTCACATTTGCTTACGTTTACTTTTTTAAGCTTATCTGATTTGAATCATCTATATTTCTTATTGCCTTTTGAAATAAAACTGCTGAAGAATTTCATAACTACTTTAAATGAAATCACTCTAAATAGTATTTATGCAAATATTGGTAAAGATGCTTGTGAAAGGAGACATTTTGTCGCCTAGTGGAAATTTATCGTTAATACAATTGGTTATGAAACCTATTAATGATGAATGAAGGCGGGTTACCAGAATACACGCCAAATCATTCCGCGAACTTTCTTTGCCCAAACGTTATTATGTATAGATAAACATCTGTTTGGTAAATTATTATTTTAAAAATCAGATGTATAATCAGAGAATACTGAAGAATTTTATTGAAGTGGTGATCTCCTTAGCAACATATGTAACTCCATAGCACAAATCAAGTATATTTAAGCTAAGCGACAAAATTGGCGAATGAATCTCGTAACGGTAGCCGACCAACCGGTCTAGTGGTCAAGGTGTTGGCCTCTGGATCGGAAGGTTCCTGGTTCGAATCCGGGTCAGGGCATGGATGTAAATTGTGCTGTCCTTTGTTAGGGACAATGATGGTCCACACACTGGGTGCCCCTTCACAAGTGACCATCACTTCTGGCCTTGTATAAGGCTACAATGACTTCGGTCAATTCTGTACGGTATTGTATTTCTGTAATGTATTATGCACATTGTATTTGTCTGTGCAATCTGTACCCAGCCTTGCCATTGGAAATAAAAAATAAAACAAATCTCGTGACGGTCGATTTTATATGATTTATATATCCACTGTGGGTACTTGGCAATAAACAAATAACATTGATTCCTGCGCCACATACGTTAGCGAAATATATATAGATATTTAGATCCTTTTAAATACCAAAATCAGACATTGGGTCCAAAATTAAAAAGCTTTATCCTCAGATTTTTCCTCGTCATCTAACCGTGGTTAAAAATTACGAAGCGTTGTCTATGAATCTTTCCCTTCGGATTTCATTCCGGACCATTTCGAATAGCCCCCGCTGTGTTGCTTAAATGTAAGTTCAAAACTACCATCTACCTTTCAAATGTACTTTTGATAATAAAAAATGTTGCTCTTTATAGGATATAGAACATAAATGTGTACACCAATAGCATCACTGCAGAAAGTACAATTGAAGAGAGCCAATATCAAAGTCGTCAACATTGTTTAAATAAGACGCTAATAAAATATAGAAACATACTAGGGCTACGATAACGGGCGCAGAGTGAAATGATAATTCTGCAAAGCAACCTGCACTGTCGTTATATTTTAAAGGTTTAAGGCTGCTCTGGCAGAATTTAGAAGTGGACACACAAAACAAACGATATTTGTGTGAGAAATTAAGAACTTTCCAACTTGTCCATATCCGCAATCCCAGAAACTCAATATTATATATTGGATAGTATCGGTGTCTGTGAGAGAGCTTCTGGTTGAACAGGCGTTGGTCGCTGTGTGACTCAAAAAACATGGTCTTTTGGACATGGTCTAGGTTTACCGTCACCAAGGGGATAAGTAACAACTCCTTTAAAAATCAAATGGAATCATTTGTGTGCAGAATATAATAAACCTTTAAATTTTTTAAAACTTTAAGAATCTGTCAAATGCCCCGCTTTTGTTTTAAAAAATTGTATAACACAATAAACACAACAACCTTAGGTTTAAACTTCAAAAAGGAGATCAGTAACAGCTTTAAAAAACAAATTCCTTGGTGTGCACAGTATAATTGAAAAGCACTTTTTATTTCTTTAAACTTTTAGTTCCTTTCAAATACACTTTAGATTTACAAAAATACTGCTCTTCATATTATTGATAGCACAATAAATAAAACCTATCTAATAAAGAACAATACACCCTCGGTCGCCTTTCCATTTCCTTAAAGACCGCTGTTCCGATCGCATCACTGCAGAAAGGAACAGCTGAAAAGAGCCGGTATCAGAGTCGTCAACATTGATTAAATAAGACGCTGGTAAAAGGGAGAAATAACATACTCGGGCTACTGTAACACAGAGCGAAATGATAATTCGGACGCTTGTGCCCATAACTTGGAACGAACAAAAGACTGATATCAGCTGAAACCGAAAAAGAAAAGGAACGCCAAAAAAAAAATGGCCATCTCGGAACTTCTTCCTAAGCCCGTTTTTTGATCATCTGCCAAGCTTCGTGGAAGGGTAGAAGGGGAGTGCCCTTATCGGCGGTCCTCCCTCTTGTAATTTTTCTCGTCCCTTTTTCGTAATATTTCTTTGGTTTTTATCGGTTTCTCTGATTGTTTCTTGTTGTTGGGGTTCTTCTCATTGCTCCATCGTTTCATATGCTTATGTGTATTTTCAGAGCCTCACACACACTCCTTTTCGGTTCGGAAACGATCGTTTGCAAAATATCTTCGTCGTTTGAGGGAAAGGGGAATGAAAAGAGGAAGCTTTATCGGACATTTAGAATTATGTTTTTTGTAAGCCACGTCTAAAGGACCTTATCTTCTGGTGGAGGATGGATCAATTTGGGTTGGGGTATGCATCCCAGTTTTTGTTTGTTTTGTAATGTATAGTCATTGACCATACGTCAATGATTGGGGACATCGGAGTGGTTGAAAGATGGAGTGTTATAATCAAAAGAAACGTGTTTATTCCGATATTATGTTTCCGCTGTACCTTTTGTTATTGGGTCATTACACGGAGTCTGTTCTCTCTAATGATAGAAATTGCGTAGAAGATAGAAGATGTGTGAAAGACAGTTCAGCACTTTGCCTAACAAAAGATACTTCATGACGGAGATGGGTTACACTGCCATATATACTATTGTGTTGACCTGGTTCGAATCCGGGTCAGGCATGGATGTTTCTAAGCGTATGGCGTAGAGGCGGCTGGTGCACCTTAAATCTGTCGAGGCCAAAAGTCCTCTCGTTGGGTTGGTGTGGAAGTTTGGAGAGTGGGGTTCCAGCTCAGATGTTGCCTCGTCATCTGACCGTGGTTCGAAATTACGTGGCGATACACCGAATGGCTTAAGCTGGGACGGTGATAACTAGTTGAATACTATTGTATTGAAAGTTAGTTTTTATAGTGGTGTCTAAGTTCATAATACTCCCCTTCTAGAATTTAGTCGTTACAGAATTCGATAGATGTTACCTCTAGACCAAAGATTGCTATTACTGTATGCGGTGGCCTGAAAGAGATGAGATTGAATATCCTGCGTTGTCGCCTTTAGCAGACAAATATGAGTAACCTTGTGAAGTGAAGGCTGAGTGAAGCCGTGATAGGAATAGTAACAATGTCTTTTCACAGGATTTCAGACAGTTGGAAGTGATTAGCATAGAATTGATAGTTAAACTGTTCAGCGTACACCATTGATGGCGAATCTTTTAAGCTCGGTGTGTCAAAAAACGGAAAAACCTATCTTAACTCGTGCTCCGTGTCACATCTAGAAGCATCCATGGTTTTGTTATATTTGCAGCCCTGGTGAAAAAAAAGCTGCATTTTTTATATATTTATTTGTTATAAAAGCAACAAAAAAAAATTCTCTACATTAGTGATTTTTTTTATTGCAATAGGGGGATCCACCCCCTTCTCGCTTACGCTCGCCAACCCATTCAGTGATGTTCTCAAATTTAAAAAATAATGGTTTTTGCTGTATATATAACCGTTTTAACAAAAAGTAGAGAAATTATCCAAAGATTCTGAATTTTGTATGACCAACTTCTGATCGCATCCAATTTAAATATTAACCGATTTCAAAAATATTAGTACCGTATTAAAAAGAGTACATTCTGAGGTATACTGCGATATTTTAAAAATTAAAAACTAATAGTAATAAGATATAGATACGGCAGTTTTAAAAAAAGTAACAAAAATATCCCGATTTTTCCCGAATTTCAAAAAAAATATTATCAAGAACCAAATTAAAATATCAAAAAAAAAAACTCGACGAGCTGCAAAAATTTACGTTCAGAGGTACTCTTTAAAAAAAACTCACGGCTGAAGACTGAAAATTTGTATGTGTTTTGCTCACTTGAGGAAGAAATTTCGCTTCTTCAATTTTAACACTTAATAAACCCTAAACTAATAGCCGCATCGGAAAAAAATCTTAATAATTGTCCAGGGAATACGATTAAGAACAAACCATGTTAATTTCGTTTTTTTCCGATCAGTACTTTCTAGGGAAACTGTCTAAGAATCGAGCTAAACAACACAGTTTTCAATCCTGCGGTGGCAACTTTTTTTTAATATAGAGAGATTTGCTAAATATTTTTCGTGCGTGCATTTCAAGCCCAAGCAAGCGCTACTAACTCCATCTGTCAGTCGGTTTCTTTTATTTGGTTTGTTTCTCATGCCTACAATGGCAGACCAGAGGAGTGCCAGGCCCGTCGAAGACGGCAAGAGGCGAGGGGGTGCGCCTTCCATGTTATTGAGCCCCATTGAGAGGAAGTCCGACTATACTCGACATACATGACACATCCGTTTTACAGGAAGGCTCCTTTCATACATCCATTCACTCACACACATATCGTAATTTAGATCCCAATCAGAGGCCGATAACCCCTTGATCAGGTACCCCCAGAGGTAGTGATTTGGTATGGGAACATGGGGGACTTCGTGACCACGACCTAATTAACGTTCCCCAGTCACCATTAGTGAACACGACGGTCTTAAACCAGGTCGAAGTGCCGATCTCGCAATCATCAGAATTGCAGGCTCCGCCGAGGACAGAACCCACAACCCTTCTGATGCGAGCCCGACGCTCTACTGACTGAGCTACCGCGGCTCGCTTGGTCATTGGGTTTAATATCATTTAACGTCGAGAATAGGTCTTTACAAAGTACGTAGAGGGAAAAATTGTAATTAAAGCCCTCACTAGATTTTTGAGGGTGCTAAAAATGTCTAATAATCGGTTCGGAGCACTCCATATGTCCTTTTCGTAGTGGCACTCTTCTTCATTCTCTAAACGATTTCTTTCCAGATTCTCAAGTCAGTAAATACATGAGTCCGGAATTCCAAAGTACTCTAGACTACTTCATCAAGAATCTTAATTATTTTAATTGTCTGTTCCAGGCTTCTAAACTGATCAAATATTTCGCCTAATTGGTCAAGTAACGAGTTTACAATATGCTGGTACTTTATATGCATGGGCTCCATTTCATTTTGTACAGTTGTGCAGTAAATAATTTTGTACTCGAGGAAATTACTTGTAAATTTTAGAATCTCGAAAAAGAATCTTACTTGAGATTCTCTCAACCAATATATGAGGATGTTTAATCAATGGTGTTCTATGATGAAAGAAGTAGTTCTCTGATTGGACTTTAATGTAATAGTGACGCTCAAAAAGTGGATTTTTCTATCATTGTTTCATGAATAACGTCTTTTTATCTGCATCCAAAGTATACAGATGAATTAGCTGACTGTAAAGCATTTCAAGCACTTAATGATACAACTCGTAAACTTAATACATTAATTCTCTAAATAGTGCCTTGCTAAACTAAAAATTTTAATATTTCAAACATGATTGACTTTTCAAATTTATTTTTAATATTCCACTGCTGTAATATCTTGTAAAATATATTAAAATAAATATTATTAATATTATTTAATAAATATTATTAAAATATTATTATTATTATTATATAAAATATTATTGTAAAACATCTTGTAAATTGTCAAGCCACTTCGTTATTTTTATAGCGTATTGAATAGTCTCATTTGCACTTCATATTTATTATTCATCAAAATATTAAAACTTAAACATTTCTCACATAAAATCTTAAAGCATCTATCATATTATACAAATATATACCACTAGTTCACTGAAAACTATGATTCATTAATTTCTTGGCAAGAAATCTGGTCTATTATTGGGGGTAGTTGTCAATCTACAAAAAAGAATTTTCCAAAAAAGAATTCAAACTCACTCAAATTTTTTCCATTCATGTAAGAATTAACTTCTACTTTCAACGCGTCCATCTTATCGATTCAACATTCTGCAATCGTGACAATTCTATAGTTCAAGATATCGATCACGCCCTCTTGATATGTCTATTACTCGATTCTGATATATTTCTTTATCAACTTGCTGTTTGTTTTGGTTACTTTTGGCTACTGTAGTATAATCTGTTCCCTACTTATCATTACTTCAGTACTTTAAGACCTTTGTTTCTAAAATAACATTTTTGTAAAAATTTATGTCATTGTTGTAATATTGTTCTAACTTATCAAATATATTCATGCAATACTTTTGTGGTGGATGTAGTGGTAAAAAAGACGAAAACGCGCTTTTCTCTA
The DNA here is from genome assembly GCA_947359465.1 of Metellina segmentata. Lineage (NCBI taxonomy): Eukaryota > Metazoa > Arthropoda > Arachnida > Araneae > Tetragnathidae > Metellina > Metellina segmentata. Next base: position 64,514,103 of record OX375874.1, on the reverse strand, counting down.
AATATTTCAAAGCTACTTTCATACGTACGATGCCAAAACTATGACGTGATTATGTGTTGCTTCGGTGCTAACCATAAAAGAAAGAGCAGAAATACGTTGACCACTGTGTCAAGCTCAATCCAGAATGACACGAGTAGATTAACTTCGCTCTAGTGAATGCTCTCGCGTCCAACGCTATAGTTCAATCAATAATTTTCGGCGTCATACCCAATAGTTATTTTTATCTGGCAGATAGGTTTCATCAAAAGCCATTGACAAGAAAGATTGCAGGGGACTGTTGATTTTCGCCTAAACGATCTGGATGACAAATACTTTGCCATCAATATCGCGGGAGAAATGACCTCAATGCTGACTTTTTCGGGATAGTTAAGAGTTGGAAATAGTGTCATATTCTTTACTTGTTCCCTTAGAATGTCTTATCAATAAACTAGAAGAGCTTTGATGTTACAATGAAATGCATCTTAATAAAGTAGCTGTATGCATTACTTGAGACATAGCAACCCAGTGAAATTTAATGTAATCTAGAGTCCAATTCAGTATTATTTCATCCGTAATGCCCATTTCTACATGTAACAATTATCGCATGCTTTTAAAAGAAATCTCTCTGAACATTGAGTTCTAGTTTAACATACCACTTAAATGGTCTTTTATGTGTAAAAATATATACTGCTCTTTGTAAAAAATACAACACCATGAAGCCATCATCCGAATTCAATGAAATTTGCAGCAAATGTCAAGTATAGGATGTTATGCAAAGTAGTAAAGTTTCAGAGCCACCACGCATGCGTGATGTGAGCAGCGCCCTCTGAACTGATGCTAAAAGCGTATAGAGTGCTGTAGCGTGACGTTGAAAATAGTGCATGGTTACTTTTTAGTGGCGAACGTTTAGTGAGACCTAAGTATGCCTCCACGACGAAATAGGGTGAAATTTTAACAACTTACGGAGTTTGAACGGGGGAGAATCATCGGCCTTCGTGAAGGAGGATTTTCCTATCGCGCAATAGCAGCTCGTGTGCAGCGGAACAGTTCCACAGTCATGCGAGTTTGGAAGCAGTGGACCGACGAGCACCGGACAACTCGAAAAACTGGGAGTGGACGACAGAAGGTGACGTCAGCGAGCGATGATAGACACCTGGTCCATATGGCGGTGAATGACCGTACAGCTTCCTCCAGGCAGTTGGCAGCACTTTGGTCGACTGCTACAGGTGTACTAATGTCGGCTTCGTCAATTCGCTGACGTCTGCTGCACCGTGGACTGCGTGCAAGGATTCATTTATACAGGATCCACCTCACGCCAAACCATCGACGGCTGCGTCTGCAATGGGCTCATGAGCTCAGAGCCTGGCGAATTGATTGGCAACAAGTTGTCCTTTCTGTTGAATCCCGCTTTAATTTGTGGAACCATGATGGCCGCATTCGTGTTAGACGCTATGCCGGTGAACGCTGGCTTCCAGAGTGCGTTAACGAACATGGTGGTCGAACACCCGGAGTTATGGTCTGGGGTGCGATTTCGTATCATGGACGATCTCAGCTGCTACAGATTGAGGGTAATCTGAATAGCAACAGGTACGTCCGTGAAGTGCTAGAACCCGAAGTCGTTCCCTTCCTTCAAGGCATCCCTGGAGCTATCTTTCAACAAGATAATGCACGCCCACATGTTGCAAGGAATGTTCGAGACTTCTTTTCAGCTCAACACATGCAACTTCTTCCTTGGCCTGCTTATTCGCCGGATATGTCGCTTATTGAGCACGTGTGAGATTTGGTTGGTCGGTGTCTCGCTCGTGATCCGCGTCCTACAGCTTCAAAAGACGAACTTTGGGTGCTCATACAAACAATGTGGAATTCTCTTTCACAAGCAGACATTCAACATCTGTTTCACTCCATGCCACGTCGTATAACAGCATTTATTGCAGCGCGTGGTTGCTACACGAAATACTGATTTCGGACACTTGATATTTTTTTTGCCTTGAAAATTGATTTATTTATTTGTACGAATACAAGCCGTTTGTGTATTTAATTTCATTTAACTCTGATGAATCCTTCATGGTGTTGCATTTTTTACAAACAGCAGTGTATAAAGTAAAAAGCGTGGTTGAAAAATTTTAATTGGTCTGTATTTTATTTAAAAACGGGTATTACATTCTGAACGACCCTCGTATAAATATTGTAATCATGCAATTTCAATATTGTTTCGTTTGTAATGCCTTCGTACCTGTAATCAAAATTTCTGAATGACTTTTTAAGGAATCATTCGAAGCACTGAGTACTGTAGTTTGATTTACAGCTTATATGGCTTTTGTTTGGGAGAAAATATGTCTAACACTTAATCAGAGTTTCAAGAAATCCCTCTGAGCTTTATATTATGGCTCAACTGTAGAACTTACAGAAATTATATTATTAACTTGAGGTGCTTAACTTTTTGTTTTTTCCAAACATAGTAATCATACCATTGCAATATTGCTTTATCCATAACGCCCATTTCTACCTGTAATCACAATTTCGGTTTGCCCTGTTACGCAATCCTCCGAACACTTGAACTGAGTGCTAACGTTTAATATACAACTAATATGGCCTTTTGCGTGGAGGAAATGTGTCTGATTGCGAGCACTGACGCACTGATTGCGAGCATCATCATCCCATTGAAATATTACTCCGCTACCAATAAAAGCCTGCTAGCAGGAATGTAATCACAATTTCCGGACACCTTTTTAAGGCGCAATTCCAAAAACTAATGTAGCAGAGAACTGTCATCCTGACAAACCACTCTCGCATCTAAACGGACCTTCTCTGCTCGTGATCGATAGCAGGTGTTCACGCCGTGCTCACGTGAGTTTAGATCGTTTACCTGGAGACTTGGTGAGGGTGGGTGCTGGTTTGTGGGGAGGGCTGAACTTATTCTCTTCTCTTTGAATCGATTTTCGGGCCTTAGAAACATTTTTTCCACCCTTTTGTCCCTCTGCGATGATGGTTTCTAAATTTTTAAATCGATGCGTAATTGTCGAATCGTTTAGTGAAGATATAAATGGAAGTATTTAATAGTCGTTAAGAAGGTGGAATAGTAGACGTACGTAGTGGTTAGCTGTAGATACGTGTTATTATGTGCAGGCTGGCCCAATGTTTGTGTAATTAACCACGGGATTGATCCACAGAAAAGGTTGGAATTGACATTATTTACTGTATGTCTCAGTATTGTAGGTCAGTCTACTTCCCTATGCCAAAGTACATTTCCTCCACATGCAGGGAAATTATTGAAAAGGCATTACTTATTTTTCTAATCACAACGTTATATATCATTGTACTGTTTACTGAGTTTAAAACCTTTGGTAATTTAATTTTTCTAAGAGGACTGTTTTTTCATTATTCTAACTTCTGGTTTGTAAATCACTTGTTTTCGATCTCTCATTCATGTCTTGGGGATTCACCATTTATTATACTGTGTCACAATCCATATTTTCAATTCCGAAAAACTGAAAAACATTAGTTTAATTAATAACTCAATTAGTTAACATCCTCAATATTAAAAACTTCATTCCCTGTATTTTGTGTGTTAATGAGAATACTAATCTGTGTAAAATTAAAATGCTAGGTTTGGATGGTTAGATTTTATGGTGTAAGGGGCCATATTCAGTCTAACTGCTCCAAACAATGCCAATTAAATGGACATGCACGCACAAAGAAAGTATTACTGACACAGAGGAAATAAATGCACATAGAGAAAAATCATAGCTAGTATATATACACATCTATATATATAATCAGAAGGAATAATTAAAATTAAAGAAGCAGTAAATTGAGTAGACGTACGGTAACTCATTATAACTCTAGCGATATTTTTAGATCGCTAGTGACTATAAAAGTACTAGTGTAGATATTTTAATAGCAGATAAAATAATTCAATTTTAGGTCACGATGCATCAAGCTTATGTCATATCTCTCTTCCTCTATTAATTTACTTCTTATTATATATTCCCGATATTTTTCAGTTTTATCCTTGGTGATCATATTAAAATTCTCTTTAAAAGGTAATTAGGCTATTAATTATTTCTCAATACAAATGAATATAATTATTTTAGGCTCTAAATTTGTGAAGCAGCACACCGCAGAAAAAGCTCCTGTGAAATGAAAGGTTACTTGTCCCCCTAAGATCGGAACTTTTTAAAACAGCACTTGTGAAGAATTGTATAAGCCTTTAAAAAGTTAAGAACAACTTGTACATGTACACCTGTTTCAATTATTTTACACAAAAGTGTATAGATATACACATCTCTCTCTCTCTCATAGGGCAACGCCTTCTCCATTCTAAAAATAAGTTGCATGTTCCCTGGTTGTAATTATTGAAGTTTCGTTATTTTGTTTATAATTATTAAATTATTTTGTAAGATATATTTTTTTCAAGCACTAATTCTGCTGTTGCATCCAAACGAAAAATGGGTCATTTAAGTTGTTCCAGTAAAAATAGAGGTTTACAAAAGTTCGGAAAATGTGTTGTTAAAAACCAGAAACCAACAATTACGGGCTCCCTAAGCCCCACTCCTCTGACTATGCCCTGGGGAAAATGAAATGTGTAGGCACTTGCATTTAACAAGTCCTTTTTTATTCGTATATCAAAGAATTCACGAGAAAGATAAACCAGCATATACGGATTCCACAGGACTTTGGATCACTACCATAGTAAGAGATATTACATTATTCAATAAGTTAAAATCTCTCTGGAGAATAATAAAATTTTGGCAGTAGTGTTATAACGTCTTCGAAAGAATGCTTCTTTAAAAAGTAGCTCATTATTTTACGCTTTTACAGTACATTTTCCAAATTTTAATATAATCTTTCGATGCAGTCAATTCTTTAATTGATTGTTTCAGTCAATACCATTATTCCTTATCACTAACAAATAAACGCGTCATGCTAAATTTGTACACAAATCCACAGTTCAATATGTTGAATCCATCAATAAATGAACGCAGAATGTCATCCTAAATTTGTACCAATCCACACTCACAATCCAATGAATCCATCAATAAATGAACGCAGAATGTCATCCTAAATTTGTACCAATCCACACTCACAATCCAATGAATCCATCAATAAATGAACGCAGAATGTCATCCTAAATTTGTACCAATCCACACTCACAATCCAATGAATCCATCAATAAATGAACGCAGAATGTCATCCTAAATTTGTACCAATCCACACTCACAATCCAATGAATCCATCAATAAATGAACGCAGAATGTCATCCTAAATTTGTACCAATCCACACTCACAATCCAATGAATCCACCTATTCGCCATTGCAAAATGTTTCCAAACTCCTCGCAAACTACCAACTCCACATTCCACAACTCCCTGACCTACAAAATCGCTCAAGAAATAAAACCACCATTAAAGACATTACCGCAATCGATCTGAAAGCAATTTGCCGTAATTTTCCCAAACCAAAAAAAAAAAAAGATGGGGAAGAAAAAGCTCCCAGAGATTTCCAAAAGTTTGGCTTCTCTCCTAAAATCTCAGGTTTTGGAAATTAAATCTAGGGAGCATAAACGCGCTTCTCTCCTGTATTATACTCTGGAGGACCGTTTCGCTTCCACCGCAATATATCTGAATAAGTTTTAAGAGCCCTCCACGAGATGTAATTCTTTTCATTTAGGAATTCCCGCTCACAAGCCACGGGAGACCAACCCTTCCTTTGGATTGAAATCTGGTCCATTCAGGTGGCAGGGAGAGAGGAAAAGAAATAAAGAAGAAGGCTGGTTTTTCTTCAGAATTTAGAAGTTTGGATTCAAAGTCGGAGCTGCATTGAAAATTAAGAGGGAGAAAAGATACTCTCTTATATCTTCGAGGTTTAGCTTATTCTTAGAGAGATAGTAAGACAGAAGAAACACTTGAGATTGAGCGCAACATGAACTAGACCAGGGTTTTATCTAATGTTCAATTCAGCATTCTCCTTTATTACACATCTTAATTTTATTTTTATGGATAGTTATTGCTTCTTTTGGTATGCGCCTGTGAGTTGATGGCACAGGTTAGATTTCCAAAATATTCAAATATTTAACTTTTTTTATCAGATGTGAAGCTTCTGGCCACCACTGTTTCTGTGACGGTAAAATTTTCCTTGTATATATCCACTCCCTGAACGTGACTAAAATACATTACCAAACACTGGGCAGATCTGGGTCTTGCGACATAAAAAATATATAACCAATAAATCGTTTGCATGTTCATTTCAACTAGTTCTATCTCCTAGTGTTAAAAAAATACGTTTTCAATTTTGTCCAAATGTGGCAACATTTCCCAAATTTTTCCAAAAGAGTTGTAAACAAAACGAAATTGGAAACAGTACAGCCAAATCAGTTGTGTTAGAAATAGAATAAATGTTGTTAAAACATAAAATCGACCCCCAAAAAATACCTTTTCATCATAAAAATGCATTGGCGAGTTGTGAAGTTTAAAGAGTGGGTACATACTTATATGCATCATTGTATTCATCATTATGCATTATATTCATCTCAGATTGCAATATTAGCTCAGTTATTGACCTCGTCGTCTGACCATGGTTCAAAATTACAGGATGTTGTCCTTGGATCTATTCTCTTAGGACTGAACCCGGACCGTAGCCGATAGACTGTTCTGTTGCTCCAGCGAGACGTCAATTCAACAACTTATCTACATCTTAAAAGCTGCTCATTCTAACAAAACAAAATAATCCTATACGCATAGTTTAGTTTCAGTGTCTATCTATAAGAAATATACTATTTCATCTATGTTAGATGTTAACCTCAGTCGTTGCTGTAATGTATGGTGTGTTCAAAAATATATGTTTTTGGCATGGGATATATTCAAAAGAAAATAGTCACATGAAACTTCTTGCAAAAGTCTCATGTAACTGGCAAATAAAGAGTACTCATGAATGCGTGGATAACTCATGCCGTATATTAAAACACAAAATTAACTTTTTCTTCGCCTCCTGAATTGGTGCTTTGACAGAAAACTTATTTCTGTAATAGCGACGGAGTATACACGCACAATATCGAATTCATATCAAGAAAAGGTATCTGATCTCAAACCAATAGAGTATGCTTGTGATGCCCTCAGACGCCACATTGCAACGTATACATTAGCACCGAAGACCGCACAGGAAGTCTTGGACAGCCTAGTGGAAAGCATGTTTGCACTAAGAGAATCCTGCATTAGTCAGAGACTAGCACATTCACTGTTAGGTTCCTTCTAAAAGAGCAAATCAAATTTTTTTTTCGCTATAACTAAAAGCTACAATATGTTCCATCAAAGCATTTTTTCATTTCTTTAGTTCTCAGTAACACCTTGATGCATCTGAGGCAGGTAATTTCTGTTCCTACTTTATCCCATATAGCTTGTTGTATATTCATTTGTCATTTGACGAACTTTGATACAGGTTCTTGGCATGGGTTTCATATCAGATTGCATTATTTTCAAACTTTGAAAATGTGTGTATTTAAAATTATTACCAGTATAATAAGTGTGTGACAATCTAAGACTGGTTTAGAAGTAGTAATGGTTTTCATATTCTTCGAAGCACTTTCTTAAAAGAATGTATGGTTGAAAGTAGACCCAGTTTTACTTTATATATAGTTTCCTTCTCAATTCTACTAATTCCTACTAAATGTGTGTATTTAAAATTATTACCAGTATAATAAGTGTGTGACAATCTAAGACTGGTTTAGAAGTAGTAATGGTTTTCATATTCTTCGAAGCACTTTCTTAAAAGAATGTATGGTTGAAAGTAGACCCAGTTTTACTTTATATATAGTTTCCTTCTCAATTCTACTAATTCCTACTAAATGTGTGTATTTAAAATTATTACCAGTATAATAAGTGTGTGATAATCTACGACTGGTTTAGAAGTAGTAATGGTTTTCATATTCTTCGAAGCACTTTCTTAAAAGAATGTATGGTTGAAAGTAGACCCAGTTTTACTTTATATATAGTTTCCTTCTCAATTCTACTAATTCCTACTAAATGTGTGTATTTAAAATTATTACCAGTATAATAAGTGTGTGACAATCTACGACTGGTTTAGAAGTAGTAATGGTTTTCATATTCTTCGAAGCACTTTCTTAAAAGAATGTATGGTTGAAAGTAGACCCAGTTTTACTTTATATATAGTTTCCTTCTCAATTCTACTAATTCCTACTAAATGTGTGTATTTAAAATTATTACCAGTATAATAAGTGTGTGACAATCTACGACTGGTTTAGAAGTAGTAATGGTTTTCATATTCTTCGAAGCACTTTCTTAAAAGAATGTATGGTTGAAAGTAGACCCAGTTTTACTTTATATATAGTTTCCTTCTCAATTCTACTAATTCCTACTTAATGTGTGTATTTAAAATTATTACCAGTATAATAAGTGTGTGACAATCTACGACTGGTTTAGAAGTAGTAATGGTTTTCATATTCTTCGAAGCACTTTCTTAAAAGAATGTATGGTTGAAAGTAGACCCAGTTTTACTTTATATATAGTTTCCTTCTCAATTCTACTAATTCCTACTAAATGTGTGTATTTAAAATTATTACCAGTATAATAAGTGTGTGACAATCTACGACTGGTTTAGAAGTAGTAATGGTTTTCATATTCTTCGAAGCACTTTCTTAAAAGAATGTATGGTTGAAAGTAGACCCAGTTTTACTTTATATATAGTTTCCTTCTCAATTCTACTAATTCCTACTAAATGTGTGGATTTAAAATTATTACCAGTATAATAAGTGTGTGACAATCTAAGACTGGTTTAGAAGTAGTAATGGTTTTCATATTCTTCGAAGCACTTTCTTAAAAGAATGTATGGTTGAAAGTAGACCCAGTTTTACTTTATATATAGTTTCCTTCTCAATTCTACTAATTCCTACTAAATGTGTGTATTTAAAATTATTACCAGTATAATAAGTGTGTGACAATCTAAGACTGGTTTAGAAGTAGTAATGGTTTTCATATTCTTCAAAGCACTTTCTTAAAAGAATGTATGGTTGAAAGTAGACCCAGTTTTACTTTATATATAGTTTCCTTCTCAATTCTACTAATTCCTACTAAATGTGTGTATTTAAAATTATTACCAGTATAATAAGTGTGTGACAATCTACGACTGGTTTAGAAGTAGTAATGGTTTTCATATTCTTCGAAGCACTTTCTTAAAAGAATGTATGGTTGAAAGTAGACCCAGTTTTACTTTATATATAGTTTCCTTCTCAATTCTACTAATTCCTACAAAATGTGTGTATTTAAAATTATTACCAGTATAATAAGTGTGTGACAATCTACGACTGGTTTAGAAGTAGTAATGGTTTTCATATTCTTCGAAGCACTTTCTTAAAAGAATGTATGGTTGAAAGTAGACCCAGTTTTACTTTATATATAGTTTCCTTCTCAATTCTACTAATTCCTACTAAATGTGTGTATTTAAAATTATTACCAGTATAATAAGTGTGTGACAATCTACGACTGGTTTAGAAGTAGTAATGGTTTTCATATTCTTCGAAGCACTTTCTTAAAAGAATGTATGGTTGAAAGTAGACCCAGTTTTACTTTATATATAGTTTCCTTCTCAATTCTACTAATTCCTACTAAATGTGTGTATTTAAAATTATTACCAGTATAATAAGTGTGTGACAATCTACGACTGGTTTAGAAGTAGTAATGGTTTTCATATTCTTCGAAGCACTTTCTTAAAAGAATGTATGGTTGAAAGTAGACCCAGTTTTACTTTATATATAGTTTCCTTCTCAATTCTACTAATTCCTACTAAATGTGTGTATTTAAAATTATTACCAGTATAATAAGTGTGTGACAATCTAAGACTGGTTTAGAAGTAGTAATGGTTTTCATATTCTTCGAAGCACTTTCTTAAAAGAATGTATGGTTGAAAGTAGACCCAGTTTTACTTTATATATAGTTTCCTTCTCAATTCTACTAATTCCTACTAAATGTGTGTATTTAAAATTATTACCAGTATAATAAGTGTGTGACAATCTACGACTGGTTTAGAAGTAGTAATGGTTTTCATATTCTTCGAAGCACTTTCTTAAAAGAATGTATGGTTGAAAGTAGACCCAGTTTTACTTTATATATAGTTTCCTTCTCAATTCTACTAATTCCTACTAAATGTGTGTATTTAAAATTATTACCAGTATAATAAGTGTGTGACAATCTACGACTGGTTTAGAAGTAGTAATGGTTTTCATATTCTTCGAAGCACTTTCTTAAAAGAATGTATGGTTGAAAGTAGACTCAGTTTTACTTTATATATAGTTTCCTTCTCAATTCTACTAATTCCTACTAAATGTGTGTATTTAAAATTATTACCAGTATAATAAGTGTGTGACAATCTACGACTGGTTTAGAAGTAGTAATGGTTTTCATATTCTTCGAAGCACTTTCTTAAAAGAATGTATGGTTGAAAGTAGACCCAGTTTTACTTTATATATAGTTTCCTTCTCAATTCTACTAATTCCTACTAAATGTGTGTATTTAAAATTATTACCAGTATAATAAGTGTGTGACAATCTACGACTGGTTTAGAAGTAGTAATGGTTTTCATATTCTTCGAAGCATTTTCTTAAAAGAATGTATGGTTGAAAGTAGACCCAGTTTTACTTTATATATAGTTTCCTTCTCAATTCTACTAATTCCTACTAAATGTGTGTATTTAAAATTATTACCAGTATAATAAGTGTGTGACAATCTACGACTGGTTTAGAAGTAGTAATGGTTTTCATATTCTTCGAAGCACTTTCTTAAAAGAATGTATGGTTGAAAGTAGACCCAGTTTTACTTTATATATAGTTTCCTTCTCAATTCTACTAATTCCTACTAAATGTGTGTATTTAAAATTATTACCAGTATAATAAGTGTGTGACAATCTACGACTGGTTTAGAAGTAGTAATGGTTTTCATATTCTTGGAAGCACTTTCTTAAAAGAATGTATGGTTGAAAGTAGACCCAGTTTTACTTTATATATAGTTTCCTTCTCAATTCTACTAATTCCTACTAAATGTGTGTATTTAAAATTATTACCAGTATAATAAGTGTGTGACAATCTAAGACTGGTTTAGAAGTAGTAATGGTTTTCATATTCTTCGAAGCACTTTCTTAAAAGAATGTATGGTTGAAAGTAGACCCAGTTTTACTTTGTATATAGTTTCCTTCTCAATTCCCACTAATTCCTTCTTGCTTTTCCAGATGCGTTCACATAACAGACGTAGGAATCGGATACCTGTCGACCATGAACAATCTGTGCGCCTTGTATCTTCGTTGGTGTACTCAGATCAGAGACTATGGAATCAAACATCTATGCTGCATGAGGAGTCTACAGATTTTATCTCTAGCAGGTAATTTCTGTTTTTTCAAGCACAAGTTGAAAAACAAATATCTTAAACTTTAAAGTAATGTAGAGTTTACCAGTAATCTTTTGGAACAAGCGTTTCAAATATTAAAAAAGGCAGTTAAAATCAAGTTAACGGTACTGCCGTGATCTTTGTTTTGGTGTGTCTCATCTTACATAATAAATAGAGGTGTGTGGGGAGAATGACTATCATTACACAATGATAGATATTCTCTCCATACACCCCTGTTCAAAGAACAATGCTTTTTGCTAAATTTAAAAAATAAATTTTTATGCATAGAGTTGCTCATTTGCATTTCAACTTGATGAAGAATACTATCATAGTTAAAAAGACAGCACCCCAGTATAAATTAATCTACCTAGTTTAAGTAATTGCCTTAAGCACGTTGGAGAGTCCTCTTGAAATATAATCATTAACTCAATCAATCCATTTTTCTAAGTTATTTTCAGGATAGAAATCATGTTCTTTTGTTCTGGTATGGATATAGCCCATTAACGTTGACTAGTTCTATGCCATTAGATAAATGTTTCTTTCCTTTCTTCTTATTGCATGATAATGTAATTGCTAAGCGATACTTTTTGACATTCAATGAACCGAATAATTTCTGTCTGTTGAAGGATTATAACTTAGGATATCGACACAAAGCCTATGAAACATTGTAAGACTTAATCAAAGTGCATAACCATTAACGAATTGTTCTTTACTTTTGAATTAAATATTCAGCAAATGAAAAAGTTTTAATTATTATGGTGTTACAGACATCATTTCCCACAAATTTTTCTTCTATGTAAAAGAAAGTTAGAGAATAAACTTACATGAAACTTTAAAGGCGTGTTTAAAATACCCTTTACCCTTAAATAAGTCTTTCACGCTCAGCTGAATTTTTTTAAATGACTTTTAAATGAAACTACAAGTGATCTCACACTCATAGACAACAAAACAATATTTTTCTACTTGGGCAATCTTGCATCAGATGCGACAATCTCTAATTTGGCCATCTTTAAGGAAAGGATGACAAATTAATTTAATAAGATATTCGTCACTAAATTTTTTAATCAAATTTATTTTTTCTTTTAAATAACATTCTGTTGCATGCTTAATAATAAACGATCTTGCTTTAAAATTGAATGCCTTTAGTACAGACCTGCATAGATAATCTATAACCATTTTTAAAAAAGTGGTAAATTGATTTGACATAGCTTTTTTAAAAGGAAATCATTGTTTTCCCAATGAACTTTTAACATATTTCATAAATTGCCTAAATATAGCTTCCACTTGTAAAATAATTCACCTTATATTCCTGTCATTATGACAAAGAATCTTTAATATTTCAAAAGATCTAATTCGGAATTTTCACAACATTATCATTTCAATAACGGCAAAATTACGCGTAAAATTTGCCTTATTCTGACTTACCTGGCGCTTTAAATCAAATACCTTGTGGTAGTGTTGTATGTAATGAAAAGTAAATATAATTTATTAAAATAATAAATATTTAAAATAAAAAACAGTGAAATAAAATAAAATAAAAGATGTCGGGAAAAAGGTTGTTCTAAAGAAATTAATTCGTGAAACTTTTTTATCTCTTGATCCCGCAGTTGCTCTGCCATAACTTACAACTAAAAAGTTTACAAAATTTAGAAATGGGAAATTAGTTCTGAGCGAAAGAAACAGAAAATATAACTTCACATGACCAACCAACATGAGTTTCCATTTCATCCCCATTCGTTGATAAATATCGTCTGTCACAAATATTCAGAAATCAGTTATATTTTGCAAAGAACAAAAATACTCGAAATAAATGAAATATCAAGTTAAAATTGCATAAAAATAATTTGTTAAAAAATACTCGCTTCTTCAGTAGTACTGGTAAAATAATCTAAGCCATTGCAATACTTAATATCCCTTCCAGTTACTCCAAAATTACCAAATTATGGTTGATTTAAGTATAGTTACTCATATGTTTCAACATTCAAACGTTCCTATATATATATAATGAAATTTTAAGCAACGCATACACTAAACTCAAATATGGTGTATTAAATTTAGAACATTGCATTAATATATCGCATCCCGGCAAAAAAAGTGACACAACTTAAAATTGCGAAATTTGAGAAACATAAACTTAAATGATACTATAAAACATATTGAAATAGTATATAAGCTTCTTTTAAATTTTTGGTAAGTATTAATGACGGTAACGTCTATTATATTCTATAGAATAGTAATATAACACGCTGGGCCACTTCATACATATTTTTCAATGACGTAACATCAAAATTTTTATTTTTTGACTTGTGTCACTTTTCTTGCCGGGGTGCGATATGTTGAGTTCATTTTATGATACTTGTACAAACACACAAAGGCAAAATCAAACATTGAACGGGAAGATAGACAGACAGATTTTCGCAACCAAGTTCAGTCACTAAATGAATGCAAGTACTCACACTATGCAAAGTTTCATGACAATATATCCAACCATTTGGACGTAGCATGGGCATACACACACATACAGACAGTCACCAAACGTGAAAGAGACGGATTTTGCATCAGAAGGTGGGTTCAAAACGGGTATAAAACTTGAAATGGGTCGAAAATATTCAATCTACAAACAAACACTTCATTCTTATTCGCATAGATGGAGATGTAAACGACATACCTATATCACATGTATGAAAGTGTTGTATTAAAAATGTTGTGATGTGAATTAAAAAATTAACGGAAGAAAAAGATATTGGAGGAAAATTTAAAGATTGGACAAGAAAAGAAGTAAAAAAAATATGAAGTAACGAATAGAAATCATTTTTAGCACTTAAAATTTTTAGCTCATAACAAACAATTATTAGAATCAAGAGTGCCGAAGCGGGATGTGGTTTTATAATAATCGAAGAATTCCAGAGTTGTTAAAAACACATTTTGTTTGCATGGAACTCCACAGGACTCAACATATAAATTAATATTTGTAAGAAAAATCAGTTTCCAGAATATACCTACGCGAAACATCTCCAGGAGTCCATATTCAGCACTACCCAAGAACGTTCTTTTTTGTCGATTGCGTCACCTTTAGGCTTGTACTTCCGCCAATTCAGATAGCGTCAGACACATCATGTAATGAAGTTTATCGGCATAATGAATCATTTTTATCCGTTATGTTGTGGGCATAATACTAAGGCTTAAATGGTGATGTATTTTACAGTCCGTATAGTTCGACTTCTTTCATAATTTGTTACAGTTTGGTTCCTGTGAGAAAGCAGTTGAATCACTTTTTTTAACAAGTCTGCTCTTTGAATTAGGTGATATGTTGGAAGGTAAACAAAGTGCTTGCAGAATTTGCTTGTATGGAGCGGATTATGGTTCTGTTTATCGTTAAATGTCGAAATCGGTAGACTGATAACGAGTTGACGCTGGGAAACCAACCTCGACGATCGCCATTCATATTTTCCGTATGGCAGCCGTCCTAACGATTTTTCACACCTATTCAAAAATCGACTGACCCAAGGTCGACTGCCTTCTCTTCGGAGCTGCTCCATACACCAAGCATGATTTATTTGCAAAGAATCCTTTCCCGAGCGATCGATGTGTTCCTAATCCAGGACACAATGAATTCTAAACAGAGAGCTGATAAAAATCAACTGACTCCACATCGTCTCAAAGCAATTAATAACGTCTAAACTAAATTCAAACCACACGAGCAGCAAGATCCATTTCCCCCATCTCTCCTTGAAGAAAGTACTTCCTTTTTAAACGTGTCATTTAACAAAGGTAAAAAGGAATGCCAAGCCCTGAAGTATTAGTAATTTGTGCATCACCGCCGCTATCTTTACACACCCGCATTCTTCTTTCTCCGCAAAGTGCTTGGGTACGCGCGACAAGTCACAAAATGGATGGCGTTTTGTGTGGAGACTCACACTTATCCACCAAAAGAAGTTTCCGCAACAGGGTCGACATTGTTTGCGGAAGAATGTGACACAACTCCAAGCGTCCTTAAAATATCGTGAAAGTGGCAGGTCGGCGGGACGCCAAGAGTGTCCTAAGGTGAGCACGAACCACCTGAGGAATTCCTTCGTCGCCTTTACTTCCGATGGGTGCTTTAAAATAAATGCAACGGAGGGGTGAACATGGATCTCAGACACGGTTGCTAATTCGATAGGGTGTTCTTTCCTGCGGAAGAAAAAAATGGAATGTCGAGTCATACCTTGTTAAGCAATGCTTGGTGTACAGCTGTAGATAATAGCTCGGTGAATTAAGATGTTCGTGAAGATCTGCTACAATTTCCCGTTGTAAACGATTGCAAAATCTATTGAAATGTCGCAGAGAAGTAGGGGTAAAAAACGCTTGAAAGTTTAAGTATACAGATGTACGGATATGAGATTTAGAGCATTGAATTTATACGAATTAGGTGACTACAAAGATTAAAGGTTGACTCACCTTGTTCCCCAAGAGCTATCATCAGTGGACGAAATAAAGACAGAACACTAGTTTCGATGTGATGCGATTCTTTGTTTAAAGTATAAAGTATAAGACAAATATGCGCAGGCGACCTTTTTGTGCGTAGACGGAATTCTAATTTTGTAAATGATATAATGGTTACAGTTTTCATGATTAAAAAATACATTCACAGTATCGTCACGTGCGCTGCATAACAAATATATCAAAATGCAACAATGTTTGCAAACACTAGTACTAGTTGAGCGCGTTATAAAATTAAATCCACGGAGAGTTCGCACTCACTCATATTATCATAGTAAATAAATGCATAATAAGAATGTTCATCACGTGGCGTCCTCTTGTGGCTAATCTAAATCAACATCCTGCGAGGGCCGGCATGAGGGGAGAGGAAGGACCACCAGTCGATTCTGAGCACGAAGCTTTTCTCCATCCCTGGTCCGCACGCTGGCTACCCTGGTGATCTGATCTTTGCCCGGGAAGATGTTGGTTACGCGACCAAGAGTCCAGGAACAAGGAGCAGAATTTGCCTCTTGAAGAAGAACCATGTCTCCAATTTGCAGAGGTTGTTTCGTTGAATTCCACTTTTGACGAGGCTGGAGTGTATGCAGGAGGTCTCGTGTCCAGCGGCGCCAGAAGGATTCCTTAACCTGCAATAAGAGTCTCCATCTGCAAGAGAGACTTAGAATTTTTCGATTAGTGTTTGTAGAACTGTCAGTGTTTTCTGGAAGTTCCAGAAGGGGAACTCCGATTAGGAAGTGTCCAGGGGTAAGTGCACGAAGATCACTAGTTGCCGAGGATAAAGGTACCAGAGGCCTTGAGTTTATGCAAGCCTCTATTTGACATAACACTGTAGAGAATTCCTCGAAATTGAGAAGTGTGCCTTGACAAGTTTTTGTGAGATGCCGCTTAGCAAGTTTAATTGAAGCTTCCCATAACCCACCTTGGTTAGGGGCATAGGGTGGAATAAAATGCCAATGAATGTTTCTTTCCGATGAGAAGTTCTGGACGGATTGCTCTTTTGTGAGTTTAAAAAGTGCTTTTAGATAGGCAGACGCACCGCGGAAATTAGTACCATTGTCTGAGAATATTTCCGAGGGAAATCCTCGACGTGCGACGAATCGTCTCAATGCAGCCAAGAACGAGTCAGTAGAGAGACTGGAGACGGCTTCCAGATGTACGGCACGGGTACACATACATATGAAAAGGCAAATGTATGTCTTGAATGTTGTCGCTTTTCGCTGGTGCTGGCATTTTGTACGAATTGGACCAGCGAAATCAATTCCAACTTTGTCGAAGGGGCGTGACTGCATGATTCTTGCAATAGGTAAATCACCCATCTTTTGGTATACTGGCCTGGCCAATGATTTAAAGCATGTGATGCAACTGCGCACTACACTGCGTACTGTGGATTTGCCATCCGGAATCCAGAAGATTTGACGGATCAACGATAAGACAAGTTCGGGTCCCGATTGAAGACTTGTAAGATGGAAATGTCGAATCACTAAGGCAGTAATTGGGTGTCTCTTAGGAAGTAGAATAGGAAATTTATGATCGAATGCTAATGTCTGATGATGTGATAAACGTCCTCCAACGCGAAGAAGTCCTACTTCGTCAAGAAAGACATTTAAAGACAGTAGTTTGCTGGATTTAGGGAGAGGTTTATTTTTTGCTATAAGCTTAAGGTCGGAAGCGAATTCTTCTTGCTGTACAATTTTTAGAATAGCCGTTCGTGCACCGGTCAGTTCAGAAGTTTGAAGAGTACCTTTAAGCTTATTTCTAGATTTGAGGTTGTGAATGAAACGTAAGATCCAGGCTGTGACACGTAATAATGTTGTGTATGAAGAATACTTCAAGATAGCATGAGAGATTGGAGGTGATTCTTTCACTGTTTGTGGAACCAAATCCTTATTCTCGTCACGAATAAGTACTGAAGAAGTAGAGAGTTCAAAAGAAGTGAGAGCTCCGTATTTATTGTTGACAACAATCCAGTTTGGACCAGTGAACCACTCTAAATGAGCCAACAACTGTGAAGGATAAAGTCCTCGACTAGCACAGTCTGCTGGGTTTTCTTTGCCAGGAATGTGGTTCCAAGAAGTTACTGACGTCAGGGAAAGTATTTTTCCCACTCGATGTTGTACAAACTGATTTCCTGAAGACGGAGGGTTTGTGATCCAACTCAATGCGATTGTTGAGTCGCACCAAAGGAATATTTGTGGGTTTGGAACTGGGATTACTTTTAGAATTGTTGAAATTAGCTCGGCTAGCAGCAAACAACCCTGAAGCTCCAGCCGGGGTAGAGTTACTGGTTTAACAGGCGCAACTCTTGTTTTTGCTGCGAGTAAGGATACATGTGTCGACTCAGAAATGACCTTTAAATAAACTACTGAAGCATAAGCTTTAAGAGAAGCGTCGCAAAAGCCATGAAGTTCAAGAATACAATCCTCTGAAGTATGTATGTAGCGAGGAACTTTAATTTGTTTAAAGTGATGCATTTCTGCTTGGAATTTATTCCACCGTTCTAGAATGTCTGGTGGAACGGGATCGTCCCAAGCCAATTTTGACTTCCACAAGTCCTGAAGCATAATCTTCAGAAGCAATATGGCAGGTGCCATTAGTCCCAGAGGATCAAAACTACGCGCTATGACCGATAACAGTTCACGTTTGGTGGAGACGGTTGGCTCTTCCACAGTCCGAACTTGCAGCGAATCGGTTGGAAGATTCCAAACGAGTCCCAAGATTTTTTGTGAATACTCTTCAGCATCATTGAACGATTGGTTAAGGCTTTTGGCTTTTAACGAATAAGGCAATTCGCTTAGTACCTCTTCATGACTAGATGACCATTTCCGAAGAGGTAAACATCCTGCATTCATGAAACGTAGCATTTCATCGATTAAGGATTTTGCGGCTTCTACGGTGTCTGCACCTGCTAAAAGATCATCAACGTAGAAATGATTTTCAGCAATTTTAGAGGCGTTCGGAAAGTTGTCTTGTTCGTCTTTGCACAATTGTTGCAACGTACGAAGTGCGAGGAAAGGCGAAGAAGACATTCCATAAGTTATAGTGTTTAGTTCGTAGGTAATCAATGGATCGGACGGGTTTTGTCTCCAAAATATTCTTTGGAACGCGCGGTCTTCTTCCGCAATGAGGATTTGACGGTACATTTTACATATGTCTGCAGACACTGCAACTTTATAACTTCTAAAGTGAATTAAATTGTCAAATATTTCGGTTTGTAATTTACGACCTTTCAGTAGAAGGTCGTTGATTGCATGCCCATTGGATGTTTTACTCGACCCATCAAAAACAACGCGAAGAGCAGTTGTGGTTGAATGAAGATTTTCAACACTATGGTGAGGAAGATAATAGTGGTTCTGATCTATCTCCAAGGTGGAAGGAGGTAGAGGTGACATATGCCCTAGGGCTAGATATTCATTCATGAACTCACTATATTTGAGTTTTAAATCTGGCTTTTTAGCAAGTTTATTCTCTAATGAAAGAAAACGGTTGAGAGCTTTCGATCGACTTTCACCTAAGTCTCTGTCATTACGAAAAGGGAGTTTTACTATGTATCTGCCCTCACTATTTCGTTGTAATGAATTTGTGTAAAGATCTTCACACTGAATTTCTTCATTATTTACCAGTTCTTCACACGGAATCGATTCAATTTGCCAGAATTTTTGCAGTGTGCTATCAATACTGGCATTAACAGAAAGACAGCCGATAGAAATGTTCGAGTGTACGGCAGAGTTTATTTTTCCGGTGAGTAAATGTCCTAATTTTGTAGGAATAGCAACTGGTGAACCACTTTGTCCAACAATTGGAGAGCCGTTTAGTAGCAGAGGGAAAATGTCTGCTCCCAGAAGAATATCTATCGGTTTTTGACTTGTATAGTCTGGATCGGCTAGTATGAGTCCATATAAATGTGTCCATTTACGTTTCTGAATATAGAAGTTAGGGAGAGGTGGAGTCACTTTGCTTACTACTAATACTTCAAGGTGAAAAGAATCTGACGAGAAGTGAGGAGAAAAAACAACGTTGGCGATGTGCAACGATGTTTCCGCCGTGACCCCATTAATTCCCATTAATCGATGTGTAGTTTCCCGCAAGGGTACTTGTAAGCGCTCCGCACATTCACGAGTCAAGAGAGAATTTTGGCTAGCTCCATCAATTAAAGCATTAAATTGCAAAAATTCCCCAGTTTTTGATTTTATTTTTATTTGTGCGGTGGATAATAAAACATTACTTGTTTGTATATGTGATTGGCATTGGAGAGTTGTAGAAATGGATGATGACGGATGTTCCGGAGGGGCAATCGCGTTGTTTACTTCAGAATTTCCTACTCTATAAATGTGCAATAAGGTATGATGTTCATTCGAAGAACAATTTTTACACCCACTTTTTATCCGACAGGGATCAGTGTGCCCACGCAGGCAATTTGCACAGAGTTTATTCGTTTCTACAACTTTCCACCGATCAGTTACGGACATGCGATTGAAACATGTACACTTATAAAGAGGATGGATGTTATTGTCCCCACAAAGAACGCAAGCTTTCCACTTTACAGCGACCGCACTCGCTACTAGAGGTCTAGCAAACGAACTGCTCCTTTCCGGTTTTTTACTCCCCCCGAACCTGTTTACATTAGCGTTTCTCCCTGGCCTTTCACTCCCCCCGCTAGGCAACGCAGAAAAAGAAGAAACAGAACGAGCTTCACACTCCAAAAAGGTTCGGAACGATTCGAGATCGGGATAAATGTCCTTCCTCAAGGTCAAATGCCATCGCTGTTTAACTGCGTCGTCGATTTTCGTTAAGATGTGAGAAATGATGATTAACTCACTCAAAGAATCTGATTTTAACCCTATGGTTTGCAGATTTCGAACTGCTTCGTTGCAATTGTCTAAAACATCCAACAAAGCTTTAGTGTTATTGGCTTTGTTAATTTTCATGCCAAAAATTTTATTTATGTGGACAAATGCCAATTGAATTTTGTCTTCATACCTATCGCATAATATCTCCCAGCAATGCCTCAAATTCCCTGATTGCATTTGAAATCCGCGAATTAATTTTGCAGCATTGCCACGTGTAGATGCAAACAGGTATTGTAATTTCTCGATGTCCGACAACTCGGTGTTGTCGAGAACAGAGGTTTGAAATAACTCCCTAAAGGTAATCCACTGTTCCAGTTCACCGAAAAAATGTGGAAGTTCCAATTTAGGCAGTTTTGTTTTAGACTTATTAGCTGAATTTTGAACATTATTGCCACTTCCCACTGTTGAGACTTGTTCATGTTTATCATTGACAGTTTTATTTTCCAAATCAACGGATAAATTTAGAAGTATGTCCTGATAATTAAAATACGTATCCAAATAATCATCTGTGTCCTTCGAAGACAACTCCGAAAATGAATTGGATAGCCGAGTATCGAATGAATTGACTTTAGTTTTTAGCGCCTGTACCATACTTTGCTCAGTTATTTGACATCGTTGGATCTTCTCCCCAATTCTGTCAATTTCTTTACACAGAATTTCAAAATTCTGCGTAGTTTTCGCATTTTTAGGTGCCATAATTCCACGGCGGAACTCCGGCTCGACGGACCAAATGAAAGTTTAAGTATACAGATTTACGGATATGAGATTTAGAGCATTGAATTTATACGAATTAGGTGACTACAAAGATTAAAGGTTGACTCACCTTGTTCCCCAAGAGCTATCATCAGTGGACGAAATAAAGACAGAACACTAGTTTCGATGTGATGCGATTCTTTGTTTAAAGTATAAAGTATAAGACAAATATGCGCAGGCGACCTTTTTGTGCGTAGACGGAATTCTAATTTTGTAAATGATATAATGGTTACAGTTTTCATGATTAAAAAATACATTCACAGTATCGTCACGTGCGCTGCATAACAAATATATCAAAATGCAACAATGTTTGCAAACACTAGTACTAGTTGAGCGCGTTATAAAATTAAATCCACGGAGAGTTCGCACTCACTCATATTATCATAGTAAATAAATGCATAATAAGAATGTTCATCACGTGGCGTCCTCTTGTGGCTAATCTAAATCAACATCGCTAATGAATTACAAGTTTTTACTTGATTGTTACAAGATTTCTAAGTGGCGTAGCATTTCTTTTTCCCCGCAACACGCGTAGCGACTAAATAGTCACATAAACTGATTGAAAAATATCGTAGGAAATATTTTATTGATCAAGAAGATCAAAACCAGAGATGTCATGCAGGGAATACTGCAGGTTGCAAAACGGAACATGCTTGTAAACCTCTCGTAGGGTTAACTTGAATCCAACTTCTCACTAGCGATAAGTGTAGAATTGCTTAGTAAATCTACTAAACTTCAATTGATGCTTTTAAGTCGATGAACATGTAATGTTTCCATTGCTTTGAGGGTGGCTAAAGTCTAGTATGTACTTTTTTGGGTGCACCAATGACTGGCTACGGAGAGAATGTGGAAAATTTTACACGGGTAGATACATTGGAGGGCTAAAGATTTACAAATTTAATTATTTCATTTTTTTTGTAATTATGGGCTTTGGGAATACAATATAACAATTTCTATTACTTATTAAAATAAATACATTTTCTGTAAAAATCAAAATTGTGTGTGTAATTAAGCATTTACGTAAATTAAAAAAATTTCGCACATTATATTTTGGAAATCATTCTTTGTGTTTAAAATTGCTCTTTTGTGGGTTTCAGAAGTTCAGATTTGTTGTTCGATCTAGCTGAAAAAGTTCATTCAATAATTGTTTCCACTATAGTACTAACTCAAAAACGGCAGTCTGAGTTATGACGTTGTTCCAAATTAATATGCTTAAATTCAAGTATTTAGGTACATACAAAGTCTATAAAGCATCAATATGGATTTTCTACGTACCACTCTAGTTACACAAATTTGTTTTCAAAACATTTAGTGGTTATAAAATTTCTATTAAAGTGCTTATTATAATTTTTTTAAACTAACCCCTCTTATACTATGTTTTGTATATTCAAAACCAGTTGGTAGAGAATTCAATAACTCTTCCGTTAAGACAACATTGATATGACTTTCCCCTGTCATTTAACACCTCGATTTATAGTCAGTTTGGGAAATTAATAACACCAAATTATGCTTAGCTAAAACCTAGCACCTAAAAAAAAAACTACTTTCCTTCCTCGAAATCCCGTCTTATATTTTATACAATGTCTTCATTCAATATTGTTCAAATTACTAATAGTTCGATACAAATATTAAGCATAATTTAACGACTAATTATTTTTCACTGGATCGATTCCGATTCTTCAACATGTCCTGAAGATCCACTTCACAAAATTCACAAGCAGTGCAGGGGCAATTTTCCATCACATACCCGAATCCTTTACCCTCGCCGTCCCCTGACTGTATGGCATTGAGTGCTGAAGTGTGCAGATACTTAGTCAGAACTAGAGTGATCAATTCAAGCCACATCGGCAAAATAAGCCACAAGGCAAGTTTCTTCATGATCCATGTCACGGTAAAGGTGATCGCTTTACTGCAGCCCTTCGGGTAGAAGGACTTGCCATTATCCTTCTGGTATCCAGGCCTTGGATGTCCGCCGGAATCGTGGATGCACGGGCCACCATAGGATGGATCACAACATGTGAATGGGACACCTCTGCCTTTGACTTTTTTCAACTCTGGTCGGATGTACTCTTCGGAATACCAGGAGGTCTCTGTCCAGTCTCTAAGGATGAGATTGGAATTTAATATGGAGCAAGTTTTGTTTCCTGGGATAAATCCAAAATCACCTAACAATCAATCAACTAACAAGTGAAACAAAAAAAGTCAAAATTTTCGAGACAAGATTTATAGTTTTTTCTAGAGAATATGGCGATATAATCTTTTAGATTTGTGAAGTCATTTTTCTTTGCATGAAGGATAGATTCCTTCTTGTGACCGCTTCACAGCAACAGTCAATAAGGGTTTTCTATGTGTACCGTTACATTTTCCAAATATTCTATGTTTATAAAATTTAAATGTTGAGTAAAAAAAAAGATCTATCAATTATTCTAAATTTACTGCATCCGAAAACCGTTGGTACAAGATCCAATAACTTACATTTAGGCAACAATTATACGACTCTCGCCTGTCACTCATTTAACATCTCGATTTGTACTCAGTTTGGGAACCCAGTCGAATCTGAATACAGTCGGAGTTAGATTAACTAGCGTAGATTCGGATGCACTTAAGCGAAACCCTCCAAATTCAGGCACTTTGTCAATGCACACTGCCTTCGTACGTTTCTACTAGTTCAAATTGGTTCTGATTGACCAAGATTCTGTTGGTTTGAAACCAGTATAGCAAAACCAGTTTCTTGAGTATAGCATAGTGTGTAGAATTTTTCCCTGTCGTTTACTCAGAACTGTTTTCTAACTAAATGTTTCTCTTGTAATCCTACGCCATAATCATGCCACATAAGTGTGAGCTTTTAATATTTTTTGTCATTGCGCTCAGACAATATTAAATAAAAAAAGTTAATTTCTTCTCAAAGACTTGTCTGCGACGTCACGATGATTGGGCCATCGACCATCTATATATATAATTCTCTTACGTGGCACGCAAAAAAGACGTTATTTGTAATCGCGTTTTGGCAACACTGTACGATTGTTTGTTTATCGCGAAGTCTCGCGCATCGATTGAATTTATAGCGTTATCGGATGAAATTTTATTGAAAAAAAAAAAAGGAAATTTTAATGAGCTGTTGCAGTTAGTTTATAATATAAATCAAAGAAAGCGGAGGATCTTTTCAGGGCCATTTAAAAAACGGTTCTTTTCAGGGCCAACAATTATAGTTCAACAAGACGCTTGCACAACAACTTTTGGCAACAAACTCAATGAAAAAGTGTGGGTCGTTTGAGTGCTGGGAAAATGTACACACAAACAACATGCTGGGTATTCAATTTCCAAAGCAACGCTCACATTTCGAGTCAAAATTTGCACAAAGATTTAATTTGAATTCTGATTTTAGAGATACTGTATATATTTTTTCTGTAATACAGCAAATTTAGATTTGAAAAACATTTTTTTGGTAACATATTTTGTAAACAATCCCTTCTGCTAGGACACATGTCTTCATTGAGGCGAGCGAAGCGATCATAGGTTCGCGCAGCGAACCAATGAGGATTGCTTCGCAATCCTCCGGAGGTTGGCGAGCGTTAGCGAGCAGGGGGCAGGCCCCCTAGTACAATAAATAGATGGAGCATGTAAGGGAGTCGCTGTCGTATGATCTCAGAAGTATAAGTCTCGTGGGCTTGGTAATGGACTTGGGCCGATAGGCTATCAAAACGCAAATTAGTATTTTTTTTTTTCATCACACTTGTCACAGAGGATTAGTATTCGTTTTTTCTTCATCATTTAACCTACGCCCGAATTTAACCTTCATCATTTAACCTTCAAACCGAACGAAGCATCGTCGGTTTTTATCGTCGAATTGAATCGACGATAAAAACCGATTGCATTTTATAAAAACAATTTCATTCTAAAACATACAAGCAGTAGGTTGTGGTAAAAATGTTTTATACTGTCTCACAATTGAAATGACTAGTTTTATTTATTTTCATGATTGCAAATTGTGACTTGCAAATCGTTTTTTTTTTTTTAATTACGCCATTCGTAACGCGGATATCACACATTATGGAGCATTACACAAATTCTGAGATGGCTGCATGCATAGGGTTGACAGTAGAATTAAGTAAGACATCGGTTGGTGTTCAGGTTTTATGATGCAAGAGCCATTTGTAAGAAGACATCGGAGCTCGTCAAAGATTATAGGTACCGTGAGCGCTTCCTCAATAGATTGATTCCCTCAACCTTGCATAGAATGTCTTCCATTCCTAATGCTTGAACTTCTCAGCCGGCCCGCATCATACATGTTAACATGTCATGGTCCAGTTTCATACAGATGGCAGGCAGTTCAAAATATTTACTAATAGGTACTTGCCTATTGGGAAAACTTCACAGTACGATCGTTGAGCAGCTCTTCCGTTGAACCCCCTGCAATCCTTTAAAATTTGGCTAAGGAATAAAATCACTGCTTTTATACCTCTCAATATTTATACCGCTACTACTTTCAATTTTATCTAATTTTTCAGTCTATATCTTTCAATTTTTAATAAGCGCGTTTTGTCATTCACTTACATCACACACACATGAATTAAATGGAATAGACATTTTTTTTTTAATTTCAGTTAAGCCAATAGAGAACATTCCTGAAATTCTGAAATTAGCAGAATAGAACGGAATCACAGGACATATACACTCACTGCCAAAAGTTAAGCACGGAGAAGAAAATGTTAATTTCCAGAAGCCAATCTGAATTAGAGAGGCTCCAATTTGCTACAGAGGTAGATGGAAGTATGCAAATATGTTATGTAACAGCCAATCACGGTTTCGTGTCGAGAAATATGCAAAAAAGGTAGTCTTTAAGAAGCCAGCATTGTGAAGGGCTAGAGGAGTTGCATGTAAGAGTGCTGATAAAAGGTGTTTAGAACTTTCGTACGATTAGTTTTCAAGACAGACGTGTTTCTATGGCTTCCAGGATACGAATGGCAGTTAGTGAGCGCTGGCATTCTGTGGGATCGACAGTTGTCCGAAGACCTGTGGCCGGCCGCCCAGGGGTTACGACCCCCGAGGAAGATCGGTATATTGCTGTTATAGCGATGTAGAATCGAAGGGCAACCTCCACACGTGTAACATGTATGGTTGCAGCGTCTATTGGTAAGACGATATCTGCCACTACTTTGCGCCGAAAGCTGCACATTAATGGACCCTGTACGCCCGGGTACCACGAGTTTGTATTCCTCTATCCGTCCAATCCAGAGGTGCATGATTAAAGTTGTGTCGGCAACATGTGAATTGGACTGTGTCTGATGGGGCTAACGTTATGTTCAGAGATGAGTCGAGATTTGCCCTGTAAGCAAATGACAAACGTATAAGGGTCTGAAGAAAACAAGGCACACGCAATCGGCCCCAGAATATCATCGAATATCACGCATTCTGAGGTGGAAGCATCATGGTGTGTGCCGGGATTTCGTTGGAATACCGCACCGACCTGCACATCTATAGACGGGATTCTGTGACGGCTGTCTGGTATGGGGATGAAGTCCTAGAATCCACTGTGAGATTGTACGTTGCAGCAGTTAGTCCTTCTTTCGTTTTAATGGATGATAATACGCGTCCCCATAGATCTGGGTATCGTCGACGACTACCTGAAGAGTGAGGGGGTTGTGCGTATGGTTTGACCGGCGTACTCGCCCGGCCTTAATCCCATTGAAAATCTTTGGGATGCCCTCTGTCGTGCTGTGTCTGCTCGTTTCCCACCCCCAGCTTCTCTCACAGAGTTACAATCTGCTCTACAGGAGGAATTGCGATTACTTGACTCAGGAGTGGTTGATCACCTCATGGAAAACATGGTCACACGCTGTAAAATTTGTATGAGGATGAGGGGTGGTCAAATACCCTATTAATGTCGGTTTTGTTTATTTGTTTTGGATTTAACATTATTTGGTTAATGACTTCATCTTATAATTTATGAAAAATCAATATTGTTTTCATCTTTGTATTTAATTATTTGCTATGTTTCATGCATAAACCTGTTTGTTACTTTCTTGCCGCATTTCATGTCAATCAAAGCTGTACTTGTCGTTTTTTTCGCATTTTACCTTTCGTGCTTAATTTTTGGCAGTGCGTGTACTTAATTTGGTGGTGGGCTGAAACCGTGTTTTCGAGTTATACCTATGAAAAAAAAATTATAATTACTTATATCCAGTACTGCCACAGCATTTATGCACAATTTGCATTCTGTTTATTTGCTCCTTCTTTTCCTTGTCTGAATCATAACTTGACATTAGATCTAGGAATCCTTTCTCAAAGCCTTGTTGCAGATTCTTTATAGCTGAAGCACAAGATATGCTCACAGCGATCAGAAGAACAAATGCCACCAGGAGCAAACCTAAATAAATTAGCATAAATCCTTGGACATTTTCTCGAGTTTGATAGTTTCCATAATCCGAGCATACCTTTGCACCCAGAAGGTGGAAAACAATGAGTGCTAGTCCGGAAAATATGATGAGATGCGTGTATCTTCTGTAAACAAAGTCCTTTAACATGTCCTTCTGCTGACTGAAAATTACTGCCAGAATAATTCCTGTCACAACCATAATCAAACCCATCATGGCGATACTGAGATTCAGTAGTAAAAGGGTGACACCAAGACATTTACGACCTTTCTCACTTATGGCAACCACGCAGACAGCCATACTTTAGTTAATCCACTATTAAGAATATTGGAAATACCAGATTTATTGCTTAAAGTTAATTAATATATTTTTTTTATTTATTTGGTCGTTGTATGTTGGCATGTGCTCCAACTCTTCAGTTAGTTTTCACCGGTCTTATTACATTTGATTATCTCGTTTTATTTTTCGAAACAGAGATCATAGTTTGCTAGGGAACCTTTATGCATAAAATCTTATAATGGAATAGACTGCTAACGTGAGTGGAGTTGTTATCATAAGATCTCATAAGTGTGGATCACGTAAGTTTGGGAATCGACGTGAGCCAATGGTTCTATCGAAACGCAAACAAGTGTTTTTTTTATCGATCTCGTTAATTTGTATTACATTATGATTTGTGCTTTCGTCTAATACCACATGACCTTCATCTGGAATTCGGTAAAAGATTTGTTGGCTGTCGTCAGTCAGCTATTGACTAAGATAATCGCTTTTGGTGTCCATTATGTGTTAGTCGGTTGCCAATTTCAATAGATATAATAATAAACTTTCTTATTCCAATCTATTGTATCACATATTAGGTTATTTACTTGAATGACGACCTCTGCGACTGCTCTTAGGTATTTCACATATACGACTTCAAAGAATTCGCTCTATAGGCTTCAGATGGAGAGCTCAAATTCGCGTTACTCTGTGCAGAAGCATATTTCAAAATTTCTAAAAATAAAATCATACTTTTAGAAAATTGACTTTTGAAGTTCGTCAATTTAAATTAAGCGTGGTTTGTTTCTCCCCCGTCACCTTCAGATACACAAGGACCATTTCAAAATTGGTCACAATAAACTATACATAGCTAATTTCATAGCTCATTTGATAAATCATTGAGTAAATTAAATATTCCCATTTATTCATTCTTACTATTCATGTTTTGCGCCATTTTATGGGAGGGTATTTGTAATAGGCACATAATCCAATGTTGCTACTTTACAAACAACATTTTTACTAAATTTAAAAAATTAAAGATGAATTTGTTGAAAGTCCCATTAAATCCTTTTATTTTCATTTTCTAGGTTGTTCTCTTATGACTGCTAACGGATTATCATCTCTGATTCAGTTGCGGCACCTTCAGGAATTGGAGTTAACTAACTGCAGAGGTGCTACAAAGGAACTGATTCAATACCTGCATCAAAACCTGCCTCATTGCCTCATCATTGAGTGATAAACTATTGCAAAAGTTTTGACATCGTTAGCTAATTATAATGTATTCAGTTTTCATATACGATTTTTATAACTTATTTTAAACAGAATAGAGATTGATGTACAAGAGTTAAGTTGTATTGATGTGTATACTACAGAATCAGACATAACCAAATTTGCTGTTAAAGTAACATATTTAAATCCCTTATTCAATTTTCTCGATATTTGTTATATTTAAAGCTGAATTAAGTTAAAAGATTTTAAAGATTATCTATTTTTACCTCATAAAGTCTAAGTTGAAAGTTGCCATTATGGAAACAAAATGGAAATCGCTTCGATGTCGGACAAAATTATTTATGCTGGCTTTATGAAAGAGTTAGTGTTATTAAATTAGATTAGTACCAGCATAAAACTATTAATTGATTTTAAACATACGAGTTCGTAAATTTTCAGGCTGATTGATGATTACATTAAAGTAATGATAGATGTTTACATGGTTATTAAAAGTGAAAATTCACCAAATCACAAAGGTGTAGCAACAATTTAAGTAATAACCTTCAATGGAACAAATTATAACATAAATCAAAATAATCAAGATACAGCTGATTTAGAAGTATAGCAGATCAAGTACAGATCCATTGAAGTAGTAAATTAAGTGAGAATCCGAAAATTTTGAGTTTATTAACAGACATTTTTCTTGAGACCAAATATAAAAGAACTATTCTAAAGGACTATTTTGCAATAATTTGTATTGTATGGTAGCGAGATTGACAGCTTTGATTTTTTGTCTCCTCAGAAAAAACTTTTTCTGCTAGCATAGAAATACAGCTAAAGACAGTTAAAAATTTACTATTTCTATCAATTAAAAATACATGAGATGACTCACACAGTAGTCACAACTGTGTGATAATTTTTATTACAGTACATTTATTTAAGAATAAGATTATTTTTTGCTTATTCTGGAAAAGACTGAAATAAATTATTAATTCACTATTTCACAGGAATTTTGCCAAAGCATAGAAAGGTATCTCCAAAATACAATATGCTGGCAAGAATAAGTTCTAAATATTTATGCCTTTTGGAACAGCAACACTCTACGTTTATAAATGGTGGCAACGGCCTTCGCATTTTTTTTATTTTTTTTTTATTATTATTATTTTTTTTTGGCGCACTTCTAAAGTCGCCAAGGAAATATTTATTTCACAAATCTTTTTCTTTCAAAAACATTTTTCTTTTCACAACGGAAAATGAAAACTTGAAAACACATTTAAAAACGTTTTGAAAAGAATCTTTTTTAATTAACAAAAATTAAATACATTACAAAACACCATTGTGTTCCAACAGAACTAAACTTCGAATGTTGGGTAAGAAAAAAATATATATATATATATACCCTGAACTTATCAATTACACTAAATACAGGGGCATGTTGAAAAAGAAAAGACTTATAAAAGAAAAAAAGCAAGAAATAATACAACCTGATAACGTCAGAACTCTTGCGTGAAAAAATAATTAAAACGAAAATAGCAAAAACACAAAAAACTCGTAATCCTTTCGTGAAAAATATTATAATAAAATAAAAATTCCACAACTATAGAAGTACAAATAAATGGACATATGGTATCACAGGAAAAGATATAAAAGGATCAATGCAATCAAAGAATAATTTGAAATCAATATAACCAATGGGAGCAAAGAAAAAATTTTAAACGAACCAATGAAATCAAACGACTTTAACGGATTTTGGAAGAACTTTCTAGAATATTCAAAATGAAAATTGAAAGTTTGTTTGCCGAGGTTGCCATGAAAACCACAACAACCGTAACGACAGATGGGTTGCCTTAATTTATCGTAACTCGCTAATAGAAGTGCGCCAAAAAAATCGCCAAGACGTTACCATCACTCATAAACGTAGAGTGTAGCTGTACCTGTCTTTTTATTGAAGACATTTGTATCAAAAATATGGTTCAACTGTCTCTTATGCAAGGGAGCCTATACAAGCATACATATTATAAAGCATGTTTTTAGAATAGATCACTGCTTAACAATTCCGATAAATTTTTGTTATATTTTTTTCTTATAAAAGTACTACCTTATGGTATTATAAAATTCAAATGTTGTGTTACGACAGAGATAAGTAAATAAAATTAAGTTTACTAGTTTTAAACCTTTTACCAAATGAGGAAACTGCAATTTCCAAAATGTAAATATGAATGTGAAAAGCGCCTGAATTATCCACTACGTACACTCTATGAGTTGATATATGTCAAAGTGTGACAACCACTAAATAAAAGAATGTAGGAAGAAGTTTGTAGGGACTTTTCAAACTGTAGATTAACATTTCTACTCGCTACAAATTTTATCTTTAGATCATACATAAATAGAATTTTAAAAATAAATTATGTGATCTAGACTTACTGAAAAAGTAGTTTATTCTGAATATATTAAGTAAAAAATATAATCACATTAATTCATAATTAATAGCGTTTGAAACTAAGAGTTTCAGATTGATAACTGTAGAGTAACTTCTTTTCATATTGAATATAACAGATAGTAAGGCAATTTACTCTTGCCTTAGATAAGTTTACCAAATATATACGTAAGATATTCCATTTGTGAAAAGGGAGAGCATCTAGGTTTAAAATGTATTCAGCATATTAATCATCTTTATTATTTCAAGGTCTTCCAAAGAAATAATTGTAGAAAACATGGCAGTTATAACCATCTCTATCATTACAGTGAGTTGTAAGAACAATGGAAATATACACAGGGTTTTTAAACATATGTGATGTTTCTGGATTAATAAAAGTAAAAATGTGAAGATCATTTCAATTTGCACAAAATGTGTTTTATTTAAGTATGGGTAAAAAAGTTATAAGCTCATTTTGAATAATTTAATTCATCTATTAGTGATGTGATCACAGAAGTCATGTGACAAATTAAAAATATATTTCCTAATTATATGCACCAGCTTTACTATTAAATTGATTACAATGGATATATTTATATTATATTCTAACAATTATGCACATTTATCAAAAGTAAATCCAGAAAACAGCAACAATGAGAACTATTCTATCCATTTATAGGAAATGAACAATATTCAAATCTAATGATCAATTGAAATACTTTGAATAGAAAAACATATATATTTAAAAATTTGCAAGATGTATACATAAAATAAACTATAATTTATTAATTAGTTCAGAGAAATTATTCCTAAAAAAACAAAAAAGTTTAAACTTAAATAACAATGTCAATGAAACCATGAAATAGTTTCTTGATTAATCAATATGTATAATACAGTATGCTAATTTTCTTTTTAAGATGCAATAAAAATTATTGATTTTAATGGAATGGATAAACCGAATCTTGTAAATATTTCATTTAGAACTTCAATTTAATTACTCATGAGCAAATGTTAGTTGAGTACAATTATTTTATTTCTGTAATAAGTCAAAAAATGTTTACAACAGGGCTGTGAGGAAGCTTGTATTAAGTACCTAACAATACACAAAAAATATGGTCTTCCTCTCTATATATATTACTCTAATTTTTAAATAGATTTTATTGGAATTAATTTAAATGTCTTGTAATAGTAAATGTACTTGATTTCCTGCAGCTGGTTATACCAGTCTAAGTGTAAGATTGAGGTTGTCTGATAAAAGTAGGAACTGTGATCTATAGTCAAGCAAAAGTATATACAGTACTTGTTACACTCTTGTTTAATTACTCACATTGCTTTATGATATGTGTAGAGGATGTATTTCTTGTTGCTGGATAAATAATCTATTGTTAAATATTGTCTATGCAGTCTATTTTGATGCAGTCATTCCTCTTGTGATATAGAAAATAGTTAAAATGTTTTATGCATTTTAACTTGGACCATTGTCCTGCATGGGTTTCAGAAATATGGTGTTGCCAGTTTTGCTACAAGGCGAAGTATTGTACCTTTTACTCCCTTTTACTCAAGTATTAGAATGGGGATTTCATGACCAGAGACAAGATAATGCGTAATGGCATATGTGCGTACAGTTCACCTGTCTAATTCACTTAATTTATTAATGTTACTTTATACACACTGTGACACTTTTTTTTAACTTTATAAATGTGTAAGTAAATAGAAAATGCGTAACATGAAGAGGAAAACTTTTTTAAATAAATAACTCATTGCAATAAATACAAAATTATGTGAGACAATAAAATACAACACCCAATAAGAAGCATTGATAAATATAATATTGTTTAATACACAAAATGAATGATTAAGCCATTTTGTAACAAACCTATCTTAAAAGGTAAAATTATTTTTAATTTTTTTAATATATTGAGCTCTGTATTGAATGATGCATGTTATGTTTTTGGTCTTGGAAACAAATTTTTAGTCGGTTTGGTTTATTGTTTTTGTCATTTTTAAATACATCATCCAATTTATTTTATCTAAATAGACTGGAAACTACAGTTTAAAGACATAGCTTTGGACAATACAAAACTTTACTTCACACTGAATAGAACTTCAATTCCCATGAAGTTCACAGAAACTATTTACTTACATTCAAATTCCTGCAAAAATTTATAAAAATTAAAATTTATGCTGATTTTTCAAATTTTTTTTTTTGCTTAAATCTAAATTTTTGAATTAAGAAATTCAAAAAATGACAAGAGACAAATTAAATTAAAAACTAGATTAAATAAAATTAAGAGTTAAATTTAGCAGTAAATACTAAGTACCCATATGCCAATCACATTAGTTTTGTTTTCAGAGCATGCAATCCATGCTGTACAAATATAATGACAACCTATTTTAAGACAGTAAATTAAAGATTAACTAACCAAATTACGACACAATTAAATTGAGAAAATATTCTTACACAAATATATATATATATAAAGAGATTGATAAAAAAATATAATTAATTAATTAGATGTACGAATTAAATTGAGAAAATTTTACTTTCAAGCGTATAGATTAAATTCCTTCACAAGATATATTCCAACCACATTAGTTTTCAGAGCATACAAACCATTCTGTACAAATAATGGTTGACCTGACTCCTGTATAAGATACACCTATTTCTATGTTGCAACCAGGCTACTTCCTCAGGCTTGCACCAACATATACCATGTTTTCTGAAAACCTCTGCAGGTATTTTCTGTAAAAATAGTGATTAATGTATATATTTAATTAAGTTGGTAATAAGCTGCTTCTGTTTATAAATACTTGTTACTGCTCAGAGAATCGGATCTCAAAGAAGCAGGAAGCACATTACAGGTGTGATATTCCAATGCAATATTCTGTAAATGTTAACAGCACAAAAAAGTTATGTAATGTTTAAATAAATGTAAATACTTATTTGAAAGAGTGGATTTTATTTCAATAGATCACAAGCAAACAAATGCAGCATCTGCACTTTAGTTTCTTAATTGTTCACATGCTAATTGTAGTTCACTTAATTGTTTATTGATGGTAGTGTTGTTGCTCACATTTCGTATCTTATTTAAATCTGTTTACAATGAATATTTGCAGCGATGTGGACATTTGATTCCTACATTTTTCATAAAATTAATTAAAAAGTATAAAGTAGCATTCCTTGTACATTCATATTTAATTTTCTTTCCAGCAAAAAGTGTACACCTTAGTCATGTCATAATTAGTTTCTGAATATCTACTTCAATTGTGCATCCCACTCACCATGTTCATTCACATTTCGTTTTCTACTGATTTTAATCTCCCAGATTTCTCATTGAATTCTGTTATCAAACTATGGGAGAATTTCGTTAGATTGATAAGTTCAGTCAAGATTTAGCAATACTATGCAGCTCTATAGATCAAATCCATATTTAAACTAAGAAGCAAAATCCAGTAGTTCATTGCTTACATCCATTTGTTACCATGCATCAGTTACATACAGTGTCAATTTCTGTGCCACATACGTTTAATTGAATATATATACATAGACAAGCTTATATTTATAATGTTTATAATCTTAATATGTAGTAAAAACATAACTACTCTCAAAGTGACACCCAACGACCTGACATTTTTAAACTGCTCAAAATCCACTAAAATGGAATACTTGTCTTGATTGTCAACATAAGAGCTTGACCAGAATTCAAGTTCTGAACCAGTTCAAAGCTTTATTCAATAATTAGTTAAACATGTAAATACAGATCCAAATGACTAATCACTATTATTCTACACTTTCTGTGCTCTAAAAATATAAATGAAATTAAAATTATGTTGCACATTATTAAGTAACAATTTGATTTTAATTTCATAATAGTTAATAAAAAATTTCTAATTTTATGTGTTTTTAAGCATGTCAGAGTGACTGACAGAGTGTGTAGTACTAGTGACCAAAAACAGAGGGACACTGTACACCTAAATTTGACATGGACATTTATTTACAACTAGCCACTGTGTGGCTAGCCCGGCGTGGCCTGTGCCAGTTGCTTTTGTAGCCTATTGGATAACATTAACAATTTTATTCCTTCATTAACATTCATAGCCTATTGGCCTTAACGAAGTTGCCCATGGTGTTGGGTTTTCCGTGACAATTCTTTTCGTGGAGGTCACATTGCCTGTGGTGTTGATTTGCTTTGCAAACCAAAAATTATAAATATTTAATTGATAAATTATTTATTAAAAGAAATATGCTATAGATTTGTCAGGACTTTTTTGGCAATAAAATAACAGACAAACACTTCCTTTTATAATATTAGAGATACAACATAAAGTTTCAAAATAGACGCTGCACCATCCAGTGCAAAACACGTCCGACTCCTCAGAATTGTAAAACAATTCTATCTTCTTTTCAGAATAGCAACCAATATTTCATGTTCTTAATTGTATCAGAACTCAGGAACTTTCATGTCCGTCCACTAGAACAAGTAACAACTAGAACACAAGAATAACTGTTCTTGTAACCTATCTGTGTTCGTAACTAACGTGGTGAAAGACAGGGAATCGTACAAAGCATAAGAAAAACATGTCAGCACTCTTCAAGCAAAAAAAAAATTAGGGCCTCTTCAAGGCTATTGAATTTTTGAACACAACATTTCCTATACACCACAGTAGTTCACCTCGCATATGCACAGGTGAAGAAACTTTCCTGAGTGCTATGTTTGGGTCTCACAAACCCTATGTTACAGCATCGATTTTTATCAAACTGGTCTTGATTTTTAATGACACTTAACCTTGGACAAGTATTATTGGACTTTTATTTTCGAAAGGTAGATGAAATAAAACTGATGGGGTAACAGTCTTAAAGGCCTCAGAATTGTATAATTTGCAATAATAATTATAACTTGCAATTAGCTATCATTAACTGTTATGAAAAGCTCATTTAATAATAACAATAAGCTCATTTACTAGTTTCAATAAGTTTTAAATTCATCAACTGTTAAAAATTGAAGTTGACAGTGAAATAAAACAGTAAATGTTGACTATCATTCTTTGCAAATTTCTCATCCATCAAGATATGGTCAATTTTGCTAATGACGAGATATCTCGTAGAGAAAATCACCAAGAGGATTTACGTTTATCATAATCTTTCAGATGAGCAACAAAGTAACAGTTCCTGATCACCTACAAATAATCTCGATCTACGCATAGGAACTTTCAACTTCTTGGAGACGATCCTTGAAATGGACAATGGCTTTAAAATTGAATATCTCCGGACATAACGACATTAAATTCATGAAATTTGGTATTTGAACTAATTTGACAATGTAGGATCTGATAAAGGCATAGAAATATGGTGTTGCCATTGGAAATGTTGTCCATACAAAATTTGACATGAACGTACCTTATTGAATATTTTTACATTTGAATTTGTTGATGACAGTGTTGCCATAATAACTATACTTATAAAATAGTTGCTTTAGTAACCTGAAAAGTTGAAAAGAGTAGTCAAAATTGTGTCTCCTCCAAGCGATAATTTAGTTGCTTATCCAGCCCATTTAGTAGTCTTTTTCCGTTATCTTTATATGCTGACTCAGATAAAAAAACATGACATATATTACAGTATAGAATATTTTGAAACATAGCTAGACAAAGCTAAGTATGAGTCTATAACTTTTATGCAAACAGAACTTTGATTTCTTAAGCTAACCTTTGTTACCTTCAATAAAGAAGAACTTATTTCTTTTTATACCTTTCTTTAGTTCATTAACTTTAGAAATCAGCTGTTACAATAATAAAAAAAAATAATATTTTTCTGTCCTACCTCAAAAAATAAATGTTGTGAATAAAAGTACAATTAAAACAAAGACTTGAATACTGTTAACTTATATATTACCAATTAGAAGTTTAAGATAAATTAAACAATTTTGCTACTTAAAGTTATTTAAAGTGGATTTAATGCAAAAAAAAATTAAATAGTTTCTAAAAGTTGTCACTTTTTTTTAAATAGTCACTTTGGGGCCTATTTTTGACGAAAAAAGTCGCCATAGTCGCCCAAGGTTGAAAATAGTCGGAAATAGTCACCTATTAGTTGGCAATGGCAACCCTGATATGACGTTATTCCCTATTGCATGATATTTTTTAATTTTCTCTATTATGGATAGCACTCAAAATTTTGTTTACATCAGGTTTAACAAACAAAATCGATGATCCCTTACAGAACAGTAAATCAGGATTCAACTGTACTTGTGTTGAATGAATGACAAAATTTTTAAATTGTGTTTTTTTAATTAAAAAGTTATACAATTCTGCAATAAAATCAATATACAGAATAGTGGAGTAGATGAGACAAAAACAAGCATTGAAGAGAGAAAAGGGTCAAAATACTCATAGGGATCTTTTGAGAATCGATTCTTATCACAAATAATCATTCAAAAATAACAAGCATTTTTGAATTTGTTAAACTAGATGCAGCTTTTTAATAAAAGACTATAATTATTTTTGGTAAACTTGAAAAAGTTAAATATTTGAATGCTTGGAAATATGAACTGTTCCATCCAAGACATACTTTTTAAAATAATGTATAGCATGATCTAATAATGCAACTAACAATTAAAATAACAA
This sequence comes from Metellina segmentata, assembly GCA_947359465.1. NCBI lineage: Eukaryota > Metazoa > Arthropoda > Arachnida > Araneae > Tetragnathidae > Metellina > Metellina segmentata. The sequence goes on along the minus strand of OX375874.1, from coordinate 64,475,786 downwards.
TTAATAAAATTAAATATGTGTAATGAATTTAGTTTCCTGTACACTCAAGATATTTATAAATATTAAAAACACTAAAATTGGTTCCCTTTGTATTCAAAGCAAGTACAATTTCACTGTTGATCATCTTTTTACTAAAGATATATTAAAACACCAGCTTTGCAACACATACCTTGTCACTACTCATTCCCATAAATCTGGAATCATAAAGTTAGGTTCTCAGTGAAAGTAAATATTTAGCTGGTGTTAGAAAAAATAGTTTTGCAAATTACACTGACAAAATGAAGTTTGCTCAGCTTTTACAAGCCATTTTAATATGAAAATATTTACAAACTATTTTTCTTAACATAAGAAAAAATATTTTTATTATTCTTCAACTCCACCATGAAAGCAGTCCCAAGCCAGATTCATTTATGGAACCCTGGAAGAAAATGTACAGAATTTAACCATTTTTCAAATTATAAAGTAATGTGTTTTATCTTAAAAACATTTAAATTTCGAAATTGTTAAAAACATAAAAGAGATGCTAACTATTTTATGAATCTTGAAAGCTAAATGCAGTAAAATCTCAATTTTATAAAACTTCATTTCAAGAATGTTTTATCCTAAATTTCTTGTATGAATTAGGAAAAAGTTTTCCAAAGGTAGTAAAATTATGCATTCATAGAAAAACTCAATGGAAACTGATAACGAAAATAAAAGTAAAGACAGTACAAAAGTATATTTCATTTAAAATAACAAAACAAACCACAAAACATGTAAAAAAAATTAGTAATTTATGTACCGCATAATAAACTAAGTAGATCACATTTTCATTATTTTAGGTAGTTATATAAGTAAGTTATAAAAATTCATCTACCCATTGAAAAAAATCTATTTTTAGAGAAGTAGACAGTAGATTTAATCGCAGAAATGTTTGAATTTTAGAACTCAAAAACACACAATCATTGAATCACAAAATAAATTCATGACTGTTAAGATATTTCGTATATGGTTTTACTTATGTTTCCTGGATTTAAATGTAGTAGTCATTCAAAATACATATGAAATTTGAGTCAAAATAAGTATTAATTGTAATGCACACTATTCATTATTTTTTGGTCAACAACAGAACTAAGACATCTTTCAAGTTCAAATAAGATCGTATATAGAAAATATATTTGAATTTTCATTTAAAAAGTATAAAACGCAAGTTATATTGCAGGAACTTTTGTTTTTAGATTAAATATAATTTATTATTTTGTTGTTTTTGTCTGAAAAGGGGTGTAAAAAGGAATGTGACCCTTTGATCACAATTACAAACACTAAAGCCACATAAAATAAACTTGTGTTACTACAGCAATTTCAGTTTTAAAATGAGAAAACTTTATCTTTAAAAAAATAGATACTTCAGACATACATTAAAAAGTAAAGTTAAGGACTCAATAAAAAATAACTCTGGTTTTGCTTTCAGGCACATTTCAGTTTGAAAATTAGAAATATTAATGCAGCAAAGCCCTCAATTATCAGAGGCAATGTGGACCAAGGCTCCCTCAGATAATCAGAAACTGGTAATAATAAGTACATAGTAATAGAAAACAGCCCATATGAAACACAGAAACAATTTTACTTCACTACTGGATAGTACTATTGTTCTGTACGATTCATTAAACAGGGATTACAAGGATCTGATGTTGTGACAAGCAGTATTCTGCACACAAGACTAGTCAAGGAGAAAGCATGCACTTGTGCTTGAAGCTTTACTTAAAGTTTGAAATAATTGGTCTTAAATTTGGCTCAGGTGCAGGCTAAATTGCCAGTTGAAATGACAGGCCTTTTTCTCCCCCTCACCCATGTCCCTTTTATGTTTGAACAGATTTTGAAATTTTTTCAAGCATTTTCCATATTTTAATTCTAAACGTGCTTTATATATAGGTTTATAAGAGTGATATATACACCAGAGGACAAACAAGCATTTTGGTAAAAAAGTGTTGAATAAACAAAAATAAACGTTTGGTTTATAAACATAGTTACTAGTATCATAGTTTTAATATCCAGAAAATAAAAATGTTACATGTATATGTAGAGTTCTACAATTGAAATTAAAAATCAAAGCAACACTGATTAAAAGAACTCAAACTTTAATAATACTTAATAGAAAAGGTATAATTGTCCTCCTTGAAAAACACACATGAATAAATTATTTTACATTTTTCTTGGTTTCATCATGGAGAATGTTACATTTTAGGGATTTTTGGCATTTTAATTTGACACGTGAAAAGTTATTTTTAACATCGTCACCAGTTTTATGAATATTTTTTTAAGCACACTCTTTTGCCCCTTTGTGCTCCCTCTAATAATTTGCAATAATTTTCTTAAACAAATTAAGGAATTTTATTATCTATTATGAAGTAGCTGTTTAGCAAATTGTGAATGTTAGTTGAACCCTTGAAGATGAATTTTAGGAGCTTGTAGAACAAAATAGGTCAAGAGCAGGATTTTCCAAAGTATGTGCCACGTCACCCTGGGGTGCCACAAAGAGAGATTAGGAGTGCCGCGAAGCGCCCATGAAGCAGTTGCTGTTATACGGAGCAAATATCGTTCAAAAATTAATGTCGTAAAAGAAATACGAGTAGCTGCATCTTAATTCCACGGTTCGAACAAATGTGCAGGGAGTAGCAGGCTCACCTGTCGCACTAAACACACACACATATACCTCCAAGAGCATGTTGAAGGTAATTTTATTTGTTTTATTTATACTAAGTACAATTAAAGTATTTGTGTGAATTTTAAATGCGAGTTATAATATCAATTATGTCTATGTTCTTACCACTTACTTCTCTAATTTCTTCTTCAAAGTCGTACAAATATGAAATATATATAATAATAATAAACCACAGATATAGATATTATATGACGAGGGTGCCGTGAGAAAATTCTAATTCTCTTAAGGGTGCCATGACTTGGATAAATTTGGGAACCCCTGGTCTAGAGAATATCTTCATTAAACATTTATGTAGTGCTTAATGTTGGAAAAAGAACTCTACACAACTACCACTTAGAAAATGTCATTCTTCCTTATTAAATTATGCAAGTTAAATTTAATCTTGGGAAATTTTATCGAATAAATGAAGTCAATTGATTGTTTTTTTTAATTACGGAGGGCACTCGATTGCTAATCATAGGCCACTGCGAGGCCAGGAAGCGATGGTCATTTGTGAAGGGGCACCCAAAAGGCGACCATCACTACCCCTAACTAAGGACAGCACAATTACATCCATGCCCTGATCCCCGATTCGAACCAGGAACCTTCCGATCCAGAGGCCAACACCTTGACCACTAGACTGGTTGGTCGGCTAGTCAATTGATTGTCAAAGGTAGTGAATCTAGTAAGCGAAATTTGCGCAATTGTAATGGTTAAATGGGGTTTTTTTGTGATGTTATTTGTTCCGATGACAATTCACTTACATTAAAGTTGCCTGATTCTTTTGCTGATGTAGATGAAAACATTTATCTTTTTTTAAATATTGAACAAAAGCACCAGTATTTTAAAAGGACGTAATCAGGTACAATTTTTATAATTCCAGATAATTAGTGTAGAATATTTGTACTAACTTCAAAATTAACACAATATTCAGCTTATTAAATACAATTCTGTTAGAATAATTATTAATTGAACTGCAAGAAAAATTAGAGTGTGCGTGTTTTGATTGAACAATAAAATGTTAAAATTTTTCAGCATAAAATAATTTACAATACTTTTCCACGTTTGTACATTACATGTTTTAGTTATAGTAAATTGAAGTTGAGGAAGATCCCTTAAGCAAGTTCATCATGAAATATCATTGACAGAAAGAGTTTTCAAATTGAATTCAAGATATAAAACTATCATTTCAGAATCCATGGATCTGGATTACTTTTAAATTAATTAGTCAGTAAAACCTGAAACTTTTCTTCAGATGTCAATGATTGAAATTATAGCTGGTGCCACAAATTGTTTTACTTCTTGATCTCAAACTACATATTAATTTATGGTGAAAACAAAACTCGATTTAGATTTTTAATTTAGATTATTATAAAGCCTATTTCACATGATTGCAGGTTTGCTCTGCACCACTTCATTTAGTTTGACAATGTTCTAATCCAAATATTGGTTAAAGAATATAATTATTTTTCTTTAAAAGTGCAAATTATGATAGTCTGAATCACTCCAAGTATAAAATTTATACACAAAAGAGAAATACTTACAGCTAAATAATAAGGTATCTTCCTATCTTTTTCTTCTGATTCCATATTTTCGGTCTCTGGGCAAGATGGTGTAGTGTCAACAAAATTTCCTTCTAATACACGAAATCTGTAAATAAAACTATATAAACTCACTTTCAACACCCCATTATATCAAATCATATATACTGTCAAAGAATTAACAATCATTAAATATTGATACATTTCTTAAGCAATTTTCTAAAAATTAAAAGTTAATAGCCTGTATCTTCAACTATACACTTTAACAGCACTATCAGACTGTAACTGACTTAAGAGGCATTGAAAGAAATTTAACCAATTTAGATCTAGCATTAAAATGTAGAGATGTTAACTAGCACATCTGAGGAAAAAGTATAATCTAGAACAGTGCTTATCAATTGAAGTGCTACAAGACTCAAATTGTCAACTCAGTTTAAATAAAAATGTGACTAAATAAATTTTATGGAGCAAAAAATGCAACTGTTTTTGAATTATAAATCTTATAATGCTACATAAAACTCATTTCCCTATCAATGCATCTTGCAAATAAGTAAACCGATAGGCAAAGCCATTCAAAATGTAGATGTGCCACTCAGTAGAGCTACCATTGCATTTCAAACCTAATCCCTAAACTGCATTAGTGTGAGAATTCTCCTGTCAGTATTTTTAGTCTCAAAGCAGGCATTACGTATGTACCAAGTGTAATTGTAGTGTCATTGAACTCAATATATCACCTGCTTGTTAGCAACACATTAAAAACATTAAGCACAATAAAAACATAGATTTCTCGCTTTACTGTTACTTTTTAATACACTGAGGCTAATTAGACTGGGTTCTACAGCTTAAAGTAGGTTCAGAAGCACTATGAACATCCATATCGTGACCAGGATTTGAACCCAGAACATGTTGAACCAAGGGTCCCAACATTAATCACTCAGTTACAAGGTTGAGTTATGCCTGGAATATTTATTGATAGTATGTCATCTAAAGGGCATTCCAGATTGCTAATAAATCGAAATGATTATTTGAATTGTATCTTGTATCTCCTGCTTCTAATACTGTCAAAGAGAAAATGCTTTGCAAGATCAGATGAAAACATTTATGTTGGTTATTTTTACTACCTAACCAAAGACATACACACAATAGATGGGTCAAGTAGAACATCCATTTATGTGCAGAGGGGTTGCATATATCATATTAGACTTCTCCGTACCAGTATATACATTGGACCCCATACCAAGTTCGGCGATGTGCCCCTCATGAAATACAAATATACATTGCAAGCAGGCAAACTACTTAACTTAAACACATCTTTCTCTTTTCCATCACATATCAAAACCTATGAATTCACTCAGATTTAATAATTCTCAAGTTTGAAACAGGTGACACATTACTTTATAAAAAATTTTCCTCACCCTATAGAACTTCAGTCACAGTGTTATGGTACCACCTATATGGGTGCTCTGACATATCGTCAGCTTAGAGTAGAAACTCGTGAACTGGCGAAAATGATTTCTACCATGCATCTGTTTAAAGACTAACTATTAGTGTTTAGATAAAAAATATAAATTATAATCATTTTGCTAGTGTTATAAAACTATTGCAATATGATAATGCATTTCTAAACATAATGAAAATAAACAATTAGAATAACTGAAAAAGAATCAATAAATGAGTCATATAAATTATAATCATTTTGCTAGTGTTATAAAACTATTGCAATATGATAATGCATTTCTAAACATAATGAAAATAAGCAATTAGAATAACTGAAAAAGAATCAATAAATGAGTCATAAATTATAATCATTTTGCTAGTGTTATAAAACTATTGCAATATGATAATGCATTTCTAAACATAATGAAAATAAACAATTAGAATAACTGAAAAAGAATCAATAAATGAGTCATATAAATTATAATCATTTTGCTAGTGTTATAAAACTATTGCAATATGATAATGCATTTCTAAACATAATGAAAATAAGCAATTAGAATAACTGAAAAAGAATCAATAAATGAGTCATAAATTATAATCATTTTGCTAGTGTTATAAAACTATTGCAATATGATAATGCCTTTCTAAACATAATGAAAATAAACAATTAGAATAACTGAAAAAGAATCAATAAACGAGTCTCTGCTCTAAGCCGGAAATATATCATTCTTGGTCCTTGAATCAAATATATTTATGAGCAATGAAGTATCCATTTCTGGCCAAAACAAAAGCACTTTTATAGTTGTGAAATTTGCAGCATATCTATGCTCGTTAAAGGGAAGGCACATCAGTACTGATCAAATTGAAAGAAAATCTAGGCTGTTTGAATATAGTGCATGTACGATGAAAGTTAATATCTAGCACTTCCGAAATCAATAACATACTGTGTTCTTGGGTGTTTTCTAATATACTAGAAATAATATGCAGATGAACATTTTAGGTTATGCACACAACTTTTGTAAATGTTAATAAATAATATTTTTTCAAAAAATGTTCTAGAAATATCATTTTGAATAATTCCTGTTCCTTATGATTCCTTGGTTGAAAGGTTTGCCCAAATAAATGTGTTCTCAAAATATTCACAAGAATCATACATTCTGAATTAGATCAAATTACTTAAAAGTAAAGCAGAGCCATATATTATGAGGAAATTGCAATTTTCGACATGCACATTAGCCACCAGACACAGTCGAAAGGAAATTCAACTTTCCTTGAGGACAAGAATGTCTCAAGAGTAAATACAATACAACAAGCATATCTGGTTAATTGTATTCACTGTCTAATGAGCAAATGCATCAATTTGGAATTGCAGACCATTGAAATTATTAGAATAAAATATTTAGATACAACAGTCGTCTAAGGATATATTTTGAGCAGAGATTGGAAATTTTTTTCATTAATATGGTATTTGATCCACTGACCACTATAGTAATAAAACATACTCATAAAACAATTTCAGTGGTTCTCTGTGTACTCTCCTGATTCATTTTTTCAATCATAATATTGTAGTTAAATAAGCATTACATTCCATGATTTTTAAAACTACTTGCAGGCACATACAAAGGGTCGGACAAAATAATATGAACACTTGTGAAAAAATAGCACCCGAAAGAAACTTCTCGTATACTCCTGCCCTCTAGCAGTGAAGAATGCCACCTAGTGGATAAGAAAGTACACACATCAGTCTGCTACTAGCAGTGATAGAAGTCGGATGTGAAATATATTTCTGTGTTAAAATTGCATTATGGCTGACCTCTCTGATTTAGCAAGAGGCATGATTGTTGGGGCCCGTCTTGCTGGAGCCTCAGAAACGTTAACGGCCACCCTTCTAGGAGTTGGGAGAAGTACAGTATCGACTGTAATGTCAGCATATTTGAAACAGGGAAAAACATCCTCTAAAAAACACAACAGTGGTCGAAAATCGAAGCTGAATGGCAGAGACAGAAGGGTTTTGAAGCGGATTGTGGAAAAAGAACACAACAGCATCCCAGATAACATCTGAGATGAACACACATCTACAGGAAGCAGTTTCATTAAAAACTATCTGGCGTGAACTGCATATGGCAAATATTCATGGTAGAGTGGCTATTTCAAAACCATTGATTACACCATGCAATACCTTGAAGCGAATATGGTGTCGCGAGAACAAAAATTGGACACACCAACAATGGTAGAATGTAATAGGGAAAGACGAATCATCGTTCATATTATTCCCGACAAATGGACGTGTTTACGTTTGGAGAACGCAACCAGAAGCCTATCAAGTTGACTGTCTTCGGCCTACGGTTAAGAATGGCAGCGGCTCAGTGATGATCTGGGATGCGATATCACATTGTAGCCTTGGCCCACTTGTTGTTCTGAATGGCTGTGTTACAGGAGAGGATTATGTCAGTCTTTTGGCCGACCATCTTCATCCAATGGTGCAAACTGTGTTTCCTGATAAATGACCAGTCTTCCAAGATGATAATGCCCTCATTCTCACCTGTAGAATTGCCCGAGACTGCTTTTATGAACATGACAATGAAACAGAGCACCTCATCTGGCCCCCTCGGTCCCCTGATCTCAAAATAATTGAACCTTTGTGGGGTATTTTGGAAAACAAGCTGTGCAGTCGATTTCCATCTCCAAGGACACTTTCTGAATTAGGAACTTTTTTGCAATTTGAGTGGGAACGTATCCCTCTGAATGTTGTACGTGACTTGTATTTGTCAATTCCACTTCAGATACAAGCTGTAATTTATGCAAAAAGAGGACCAACGGCCCATTAATAAAATAAATCTCTTTTCACAGGTATTCACATTATTTTGTCCAACCCCTGTAAATTGATAAAATTGTGATAAAAAAAATTTGAATTTATGGTGTGTATACATTAGATTTAGTATGTATTTTAATTGTCTTAACACCTAAAATATGTCGGTGAGAGCTCAGGACCATCCCTGAAAATGTCCATGGAACATATACCTTTGTGCTAACTTAATCATTTGAATTTTCAATTTAAACAAATTGGTAAAACAAAACGATTCAGAAATTAACCATTTTTAATAATGATTTAATATGTTTTAATTGTTCAAGGGAATATGAGTGAACTACTGATGATTTTCTTCTGTAAAGACAAGAGCAATTTTAAACTCAAAGATAGTTTTAACCAACAGTCAACATTCTTTTTAACAAACTCCTATATTTTTAACTCAAGTTATTATTATTTTTTTAATTTCAATAAGGTTACAGTCGAATATCATAGATAAAATTTCAAATCTTTGACTAATTTCCAGTTTTACACATTTTTTTTCAGCCCTTTGATGATAGAAAGCAGTATTGAACTACCCATTAGGAGAATCCAAACGGACATAAACAACATATTGGTGATGTATATACAAAGGAAATATTCTTGCACCTGTACATTTAGTGTGTATAGATAAACATACCCACATTAACTGTGCTGAGTACCCATACTGACCACAGCTACTTTGGAACACGATTATTACCTTGTGATGAGAGAAGTTATAGAATTATAATTCAAGTAACATACTACCACTGTGTAAGTAAAATTCTAAAAGGTTGTATATCATACTCTTTTACCTTTTAACCATACTAAAGAGAATACAATTTAACTATTGAGAAATCAAGGACCCCAGAGACCTTTTAACCTAAATTGCGTCAGATATTAATTTAAGCAGCACATGCAATGTTTATGTACATTAGTTTTACAACATACACTCACATTTTATACTTTATGCAATATGCTTCTCATAAAGTATTAAATGAAAATCTGACTACGTAGAAACCTTTCTTTATGACACATGAAGTGAAAATAATTCAATTTCAGTAGTGAGGTGTGAAAATGATTTGTTAGTATGCACACTATAATTGCAAAACTTTAAAACACTTATTGGGCAGATTGCTAAAAACAATAGGAAAAAAAATTATTAGCACTGATAAACAGTAGATATCATTGTGAAATTCCATTTCCTGAATAACAAGTTTTTTAATACATTTGTACAATCACAAACGAAAATTATATTTAATTTAGTAATAATTCTTCCCAACTGGTATAATAGTCCTTGTATTTGTCTGATATCCAGTAAGTTCTGGGTTCGGTCCCCGGATTTTAAGCATTTGGATGTTATCCCTGTTGAAGCAGAGGCTGTGTACTCTTACTTAAATTGCTCAACACCATTGACTGAATTCCTCTAGCAGATTAATGTATTATTTTAAAAAGTGAAAGTTTAGTAAGCTGTTTAAATCACCTAAAATGTTATTTCTCTATTATGATTGATTGTATTGGTATGAATTGTTGGAGTTTGCAAATTCATACCTTGATTGATTGTAACTAATTACCTTGAAATTGACTGTCAAATCACTATCAATATTTCAAATATTGACACAGTAATTAATAAAATGTGCAAAAATAACAGTGGTGACAGTAACATTTCATACATCATAGCTGCATTTTCATCTCTGCAGAAAATTGGGTTTATTTTCAAACAGAAGCTCCTTACCTTATTGGTTCATCTCGATCCATAAATAAATCATGGCACTGTCCACTTTCTTCACTTTTAAAAACCCAAACCCATAATTGCTCTTTTTCATCACTAGGTATCATTAAGGAAAAAATACATTTGTCTGACAGAGCAAGTAAATTCAGATTTTACAAATAAACAATTATTGGCAATAACAAATTAATTTTCAAGATGATTTCTCAAATGTGCTTGAAATGAAAACGAAGTACAGCATTCTGAGAACATGAGATGTAAATTACATTAGAAGTAATGTAAATTATACTAGCTTTTTATGATTTATTCTATTTCAGATTAGTTACGGATGAAAATAATTGCTAAATGTATTGAACTTTAAAAATTGTGAAAATAAAATTCTTTACACAGTGATTATACTTATAACAAAAGAATGCACCAGCACTAAGATTTTTATATTTTCAAAAGTAAAAAAGACGAAAAGTATTCCAGAAATATATTTTATCACTCAAGAGTCAAAGATGTTAATATACATAGCTGATGGAGAACATTTATCTACAATTTTTTCTGAGTAAACTCGTATGAGTTCAAATATATTCTTAAAATATTTTGAATTGAGCTCCAGCATATTTTTTATGGGGGTGCCAATACTTTGAAATCTTCCAGCACATTAAGCAGCACACTATATCATATTCAATCAAGCAATCATAGATGAATAGAAAAGATAAATAAAATAGAATGTATAAGAATAAGGATGAGAGCAAACTTTTATTTTAAATCATGCAAGTTTACTTAGATTTGAGAAAGCTGTTGAAAGCAAATATAAACATCACACAATTATTCATATTGAGCATAGACAGGGCCGGTCAGAGGCCCATGCGATAGATTCGGTGTCATCAGGCACCAAGATGAGGGGCCCAGGTCAATGCCATATCTAGGGGGTAGGGTTGGTCCCCATCAAGGGCACAAGTAATAAAGGGGCACCAGTTGGTGCAGTAAAACATGCTGTCCACACAGGCATAAGAATATTTCTACTTTTTTTTCTTTTCCAGCAAAGATATAATAATGACAATGACGAGAGAATTAAATACTCTAGTCGGAGGTATATTTGGGGCTTTAGTATTCGAAGGATATTAATGTTGAAGACTTATTTAATGAAATTCAATGTCTCAAAACTCAAGTTGTGGAACTCATTGAGGATATAAAGTCAGTTACCCAACTTGACTCCCGTTATAGGGTATCTATATATATAATTCTCTTACGTGGCACGCAAAAAAGACGTTATTTGTTATCGCGTTTTGGCAACATTGTATGATTGTTTGTTTACCATAAAACCTCGCGCCTCAATTGAATTTATAGCGTTATCGGATGAAATTTTATTGAAGAATAATAATTTTAGTTGAGCTGTTGCAGTTAATAGAAATCAAAGGAAGCGGAGGATCTCTTCAGGGCCATTTAAAAAAACGGTCCTTTTCAGGGCCAACAATTATAGATCAACAAGATGCTTGCACTACAATTTTCGACAGCAAACTCAATGAAAAAGTGTGAGTGACTCTACAGGGTGGCAACAAAATCCTTGAAAAAAAGTTCCCTGATATTTCCATGATTTCCCTAATAGTCTCACAAAAATTTCCCTGATTTTTCAATTCCCTTAAGAAATGTTGTGATCCGTGATTGGTATCGATATACAGTGTATCCACACAACACTATTTTAAATATTTAGGGTCAGAGGGTGTAAAAGGATAATTCTCCACAAATATTTTGTATTTTTTCTCTACTGATATTTTAATTGTTATTGTAAGGGTTGGAAACCTTAATGGAACTCTAAAATTGCAATTGAAAAAACTGGAGAAAACCTACATTGTCACACTATTCATCGAAAACAAATGCAAACATACAAAAATGTAAATGTAAACAAAAATAATTAATTTAATACACAAAACACATCATTTGTTACACAAATTTCAAATTGTATCCCACAAGTTGTATCGCTAGCCTCACGGCGACCAAGATGCTGCAGCCCCGAAAAAAATGGCGGCGGCGGTTTTCGCGGTGTTAAAAAATCACGACGTTAAGGTTCTTTATTCGAATTACAATTTAGGCGAATACAATTTATTCTATTCTCAAAAGTACTCGTAATCGCACATCTCTAAATAGGACAAACAACAATAGTAGCAGTTTAAATTGTAAAAAATTCCCTGATTTTTTGTAAAATTTGAAAATTTTCCCTGATTTTTCCATAAATAAAAAATTTCCTGAGAATTCCCTGATTTCCCGGTTTTTCAGGTTCTGTTACCACCCTGCTCTAGTGCTTGGGTAAATGTACGCACAAACAACATGCTGGGTATTCGATTTCCAATCAGCGCTGTCATTTTTAGTCAAAATTTGCTCAAAGTTTTCATTTGAATTCTGATTCCAGAGGTACTATATTTTCTGTAATACAACAAATTTAGATTTGAAATTTTTTTTTTGGAATATCATATTTTGTCCTCAACAATCCCTTCTGCTAGGACACATGTCTTCATTGATGCGAGCATAGGTTCGTGCAGCGAACCAATGAGGTTTGCGAAGCAATCCTCCTGGGGTTGGCAAGCGTTAGCAAGCAGGGGGCGGGCCCCCTAGTATGCAAATATTCCCTTAAAGATCCAAATCCGAAGGAAATTACTCTCAGGATTTTGTATCTATATACATTTCTGGCCTTTTGCAAAGCAAAAGGCCAGAAAAAAATACATTTTGATGTTTCTATTTTCGTAGTTTTTTTCTTCATCAGTGTTGAACAAGTGTTTCATAAATCATATAATAAGAATATTTCTCAGCGTATTTTTTTCCCATAATTTTTCAAGTACAACAAATGTGTTTAACATCACAAAATCCATTAGCTTATGAAAGTCTAGCAGGAAAAAAAACCTGGGAATATAAAATAAGTATTACATGCAATGAAATAAATTAGTTTCACAGTAGTCTATTCTAAGGGGAGGAAAACAAAATGGAGAATCTTTCAAATGGAGGGGAACCAAATCATCTTGCATCTGCAATAAATTTCTCTTGGACTGGCCCTGAGAAAATTATAATACCATGCAAAGGATACAATCTCGATGTTTGCTGCAGGTCATCTTTAGAGATAAGTATATCATCAAAAAAACCCAGAGATACTGAAATTAAATCTATTAAATACAACATGGACAAATAACATCTGTACAAGTATTTAAAGAATAGTTAGAATTGTGTTTTACGTTATATATTATATATAGTAATATATATTATGAAAATCTTATTAAAAGGAACAATGCAAATCTTTAGAATATATCAGTAAAGAAAGTTCAATGCTTTTATTTTCTTCTAGGCAGAAAAATATTTATTTGGTGTGCACTTTTATTTTATTGTGTAGCATAATACAATCTAACACTTGAATAAGAGAAAAGATTAATGGAATTCAGTCTTTAAAGTAAAGTGTTAAAGATAAGTCACATTAAAAAATAGTAGATACCAGTTATGTTACAGAAAACTTGCCAGATGAAATGAAAATGATTAGTTTGATAGTAAACTCTTATTTAACTATGAAAAATCAGAAATTTCTTGTAAAACGGTCTGAATGATGCCAATTATTAAAAACATATTTAATGTACCTCTAGTTAAAAATGAAACACAATCTGTGAGAGGTGAAAAGCGTGTTTCGGAGAAAATGTTTTAAAAAGAGAGGAAAAGAAATATTTGTTTCAATAATTCTCTTTATGAATATATAGTTATAATTAGACTGAAATTTCAAATGAAATAATAAAAAAAAAATTAGTTTTATATTGTACAAGTAAAATTGGGAAAGCTCATGTTTAATTATATTAATAAAATATTAAAATGATCACTATTCAATTCTTTTGAAAGAAAAATTTGAATATCCTTTAGTGTTTGGACAACTAGTAAATGAGGAAAATTCCCTACTCCTTTTCAACGATAAAGAATTTTCCTCACTCTTACTATATAGCCACTCAGAATATCAGTTGTGTATAAATTTTTTAAATCTACCCTCAAATGCAGTTAACTTTCTTTAACATCTTCAAATCATATTGAATGAAAACATTTAGCTAAATGTCTCACTTTTTTCATCATGACAGTATGATATATTAATCAATTTGATTTAATTAGTAAAAACCTAGAATCTCAACTTTCACCATTTTTTTATATGATCAAGGGCCTGCTAACTACAAAAAACGGTTTCCTAAATATTATATTTGTTTCTGAGTATAATTAGGTAAATTTCGTTTTAAACATTATTATAGTATTTTAACTGTTACTTGAAATAAAAAAAAACTTGTTACAATTCTTAAGGCTTCCCTGATGTGATTTTATAACTTAAACATATTTTGATAGCATTATTGTGGTATTCATAAAATATATAATTTTTTTTTTACTTATTTTACTCTAACTGCATTAAATGCATTTGTATCACGAGAAATACTGATACTTCATTGGATAAATTGCAATTATCTTTCAAAAGAAAAGTATACTTTAGTTAAAGTCAACTACTTGAGCTTTTTCACTTAATTGGGGTTCTTGTTAGTGATGGCTGGTATAACAGGAAACATTAATTTTAATTACACATTAGCTAAATGAACAGACAAACTAAGGAAATAACGCATTAACATTTATAGTGCTTCCAAATTCATTTTTTAAATTCACAGTAAAATTAAAAAGAAGCCAAATAATAACATACAAATTATTTGAAGGACATATTTTATCAGCTTCTGAACAAAAAGTAAACAAATGTAGTAAATACCATGAACTCCTTCTCTACTACAGCTGCGTATTTTTCCAACCAGCACCTCATTCATGAATGGACGAAACACTATATAACTGAAAAAAACTATAAAAATCCTGTTATTATACAGCCAAAGAGGATAACCAACTGCAATAACAATAACTAAATAATTTTTAACCTCTTGGTAAATTTAGGAATTCAATAAATAGTTTTAACTTCTCAAAATTATGTATGTTTCAAGTCATACAGGAAACAATTAATTTTGTAAAAATTATTAGACACAAAGGGTACAACATAACTTACCCACATTTTTTTTCAAGACAATCAAAATTCAGTTTCATGAGTAATACATGTTGATATTAGTAACATAACATTTTCAACTGGAAATGCAGATTCATTTTGCTCTAATATAAATTATGTATAAATAAAAGGGCTGGTTGGATTTTTTCCCCCAACAGCTGCACATTTAGCCTGCTAATGATACAACATCTTGAACCATGATATAAACAAAAGCATGTAATTTTTTTGTTTACCACTCTGAAGGACTGTAAAAGGAGTCTTGATTTTAAATAAACGTAATTCTTTGTAGCATAATTGGCATAAAAATCCAATAAATGCTCATCCTTTATGTAAATATATCTCATAAAATTGCAACACTAAAACAATATTTGATAAGTAGGACATGAGGAATAAAAAAATATTGTCTGTAACTCAACAATGAACAATGCAGCAAACATGCATGAATTTTATCTAAGTTCCAAGGACAGAAGACAGTATAGATGATGCACAAGAGCCAACTGAGCATATCAGCTAGACTGAGACTGGCATTAATTGAATAGGGGATCTACTGCACATGACAAAATAGCTGTGTACAGATATGTATATACTCATAAAATATATTTTGTACACATATGTAAGCATGTAATAATGCCTAAGACCAGAAACTCATTAACAGAAAATAACATTTTTAGTCTGCTGCTTAGTTACATTAGTTTTATTTAAAGTTAAAAATAAAATCTTAAGCAATTTGATACTATAACATTTATGTTCAAACAGATTATAATATTACAGCACAAAGTCCAAAATCCTCTAGATTTCAGACATTCCGGATTATTTGCATTTTTTTGTCAATAAAAAAACTTAATCTAACTCCAAGTTTGCTCAAATTTAACCAAAGTTTGCAAGTTTGCATTTGCAATAGTAAAATACCTTGATCTAACCCCACCCCGCGCGAATTTCGCGTTTCCAAGCAGATGTATAAATAGGAATAATTTTTTTGAAGGAATAAAAAACTTTGTAATACAATGCAACAAATTTTACTTACAAATCTTCTAATTTTTCCTGTGTGGTATTTCTCTAAACATGTCCGTTATTTTGTGTTGTTTCATCAATTAGGTCCAGGTTTAACTCCTTGTTCTTTAAAAATTGTCAGAAAGATGTAAAAAAGTGAGAAAAACAAAAAAAACGCTGGTTAGTAAAATGCCTGGATTTTGGACAATTCCGGATTTGGGACTTTGTACTGTACAATGTACTTGAAGTTATCATAAAATCAAGCATTTAGTATTGGAAACACATGTCCAAAAAATGCCAATGAGTTTCTACATAACATTATATCTGTACATAGATAATATGAACCTACACTACACAACACATGTTGTAATAAAAAATAATATAAATCAAAATATGCCTCAGGTTTCGTTACTTGTCTTTACAACTAAACCAAAAATCTGATACTTGAAGTTTGTGTTTTACAGCAGTTTTGCAAAAGTTCAAACAGAAAATGCACTTACTGAATAGAAGCTACTATTCAAAGAGATAAATGTCTCATATATAATAAAAATGGGGCATTCATGGTGTGCAACACTATAATCAATCTCAGCAAACCTGACATTTTTGTGACACAAGAGATTTTTCAAATATTCTCAAAGGAGTGGGATTTTGTTTAAGGTGGTGCCAACCGGCAAACCACATTTTAGGAAAGGCTGCTTGATTCAATAAACTTGAAGACCTAAAGTAAAAATGATACTCTGTTTTCTTCCGGCAAGATCTTTGTCAAGACAAAACATCATACAGCTTTTTTTTTCAGTGTAAACAATTCAACCACCATAACAAATGCATAAAATATTTGTTTTCGATTGAAAGGCAGTTTGTATTCTTTTCTGACACTTGAAACAGACTTATGAGGTGTTTCATAGGAAGAAATATTTAAAGTGTACATTTTATTTGCAAAAAAACAATGTTATTGATATATTTATCTTGCATGTTTGAGGGCAGATAATTGAATTTATGTCACACTGGTAGATATTTTAACTAATGTCGCACAGGAGCAACACAATGGGCTATTGTCGACAACCCGAGATGAATCCTGAAGGGCTGGCTGGGGTTTTTTATGGCACAAGGGTCATATTGGCCACGCTGTGCCAGACATACAATACCAAGTCATAGACAGACACGAATGAAAATTTTACTGAAACAGACGAGTGAAATACACCCAGTGAGGAATTAATCGAATCCTGAAGGGAAAGAAACAAGTGTGGTACTTCATAATTTGAGCCAGTCAGATGAAGAGGTCAACGCCTGAGCTGGCATCTCATTCTAAATTTCCACACTATGCCAAAGGTATGTTTGAGTGAACTGGGCCACAATCATAAAATTAGGAGGCTCAAGAGATTCAAGTCCCCAGGACTTGGAACCTGTCTTATGACATTGCAGCTTTATGACTTAATAAGTGAGTTATGTGACACTACAATTTTAGGTTACTCATATTATGTTACAATCCCTTATGCTTGCGGGGTCAGGTCAAAAACAAAATATATTGTCGGCCTAAGTTTAGGTTCCTAGGACTTAAAATTCCTAAACATAAATAAGAAAATAAACACCTCCAGTGTGTGATGCTCCATCTCCAGGAAATATGTAAGAATCCTCCATCTTCGTTATTTCGAATAAAGCAATACAAAGACCAACATCTTTCACGATCTGAAAATACATGATATTCAGTGTCATGCATTAGACAATAAATACAGAAATGGAAAACCTTAAATAACATTAGCAAATTTTAACCTTATTAGCGAATTTTAATCGTAACTCGTCGGCCACAGCATCTTTTAGGGGTTTACGGAATTTCCAGGGAGGTATGCGTACGATGTCTTTCATTTCAACTAGAATAAACATTGTTTCCTCAAATGTGAGATCAAAAGTTAGTTACATGGAATCAAAGACCAGATTCTAAATACTAGTAAGGTGAGACGTGATGAACGTAAACAACAATCAATAAATTAGCCTGAATGGAAACACAAAAAAAGTAATGATCCACTGGTATTAGAACTCCGCAAAATTTAATGGTTGCTTCGAGGAATATCCTTATTAAATAGTTTAATATCTGTAGTTCATATTGCACATGCCAAGGTTTGTTTACTTCTATTTTTTATTTTCTACTTATTTACTCAGTTCAGTTCCTTTGGGGGTTGCCAGATTTAAACACAGAGTAAATACAGAGGTATCACTGAAGGTTTTACTGTCAGCGACCTCGAATGTAGTTTCTGTCCTTAATTCACGAACTCTCCTCACTTCTAGAGCTTTTTAATTCCATTCAGAGCAGTCGTCATTTTGTAATTTCTATATTTGTTTTCCTCAGTAACTGGTAATTTGACTTATTAATTGGTAATTTAATTTATAACTTGGTAATTTAATTGGTTAATTAACGTCATACTAGAGCAACACAACGGGCTATTGAAGAAGTTCTGGGATCAACCCCGTTTATAGTGGGGGGTGGGCGTCCGGGATATTTCCCTACAGGGACAGATTCGAGATGCATTTTGAAAAATTGAAGATTCTTCTGAGTGTGGCCAGTGTTTCCTGATGGCAAAGATGGTGGCTAATGCAAGTCTGAAGTAAATCAAGACGGCATTTACATGAAAGCATGTTTGTCTTTCAAAACTGACATGAAAAAGTATTGGTATTGGTATTGGTCAGACCAAATACTTAGGAGTAATCCTAGACTCTCATTTTAATTGAAAGCCCCACATAGAACACATACACGACAAATTTCCGAAAACTTCCGCAGTCTTGTATCCACTTACTTCTCGGAGCTTAACATTATCACTAGACAACAAGAAACTAATTTACTAAAACTTGGTTCAGCCGATCATGCGTGCCCAATTTGGAGTGGCTGCACGTAAGATCAAAACTAAAAAATCGAAAGTATTTTTAATCTTTTCCTCCTCCAAATTACAAAAGACAGATGTTTCTATCGTAATGGGGATTTAAGAAAAGCCCTCGAAATTCCCTCAGTTAAAAACTCATAAACAAATTCTCACACATTTGTTTTTGACATTGAAAGAAATACCAAACCTGTAGTAAAAGAAATTGAAATTTATGATCCAACGCTCTCCCAAAATAAAACAAGACCTCGTTAAACTCTAATTTTTGGAGACTGAAATACTGCACCTCCCCAATTCTACCATTCCTACCCTTTGTCGTACCGTCAATGATAACAATGTATTTCATTTCGTACAGCCATTGAGAAGCTCTTACACATTTTTTATTTTGTTATCCTTTCTTTGTCTTCGAGATTTCAATTATACAAATTTTCTTTGGGCTGGACTTAACCTAGTGACAGAAAAAAAACTCAATACTTAAAACAAAAAGGAAAACACTCTTAATACATTTTTTATTGACTTTTCTTATCTACCAATTTATTAGGATTAACAAATACCAAGTCAAGTCCATTTATCAAGTGCTATACTATCAATACTGGAGTTTGAGGCCACTTCGAGACCAGGTTCTCCATGACCTGATCAACACCTATTGAGTGGTATTTTTAATTAACGTCATACATCATTAATTAACGTCAAACGAGTTGAATATTGGTACATCTGTGTTTATGGTATGGTTATTTTTATGTCCTTGGTTTGGGGATTCTTTGATATTATTATCAACGCTAATGCAGAGTTTATTTTACCGCTGACGGTATGTTGATTATGGCTTTCATCAATGATAAGGTATAAGAAATACACAGACTCAGTTTAAAAGGAGAATAGTGAAGCAATAACAACAGAACAGGTGACAAAACACGCCAGCACAGATTCAATGAAATATCTTAGAAGTCAACAGGTTGATTCAACTCAGAGTTGATATTATCGACCACATAAGTACTTACAATGATAAATGAAAATGTGAACACGTCCTAAGAACAACCAAGAGCATAAAATTTCGTTTGCGGAGATTCACAGAATGCCTCAATGAAATGAAACCATATGAGAGAGGAGTGTTTGTGGATACGCTTAAAGAACCTAAAAAGGAAACAACTTTGCCAGTGGGGATTCACCTAATGTTTTTGTTGAACGAGACGGGATATTGGAAACTTTCAAGGGGCGAAAAAATTTGTTAAATTTGCAAGTGGAAATTCTCTGAATGCATCTGTGAAACAAGGTACAAAATTTACAAAACATATTCAGCCAAGAAAGAGCACTCATGTGCTTAGAGAGAGATTAGAAGGCCTGTATAGGCAAGGCATAGAAGAACAAAGCGGAAACATTTGTGGACCACTGAGGTCATTGAAGTCATACCTGGCCCTGATTACTTCTTGAACATCTTCCACTTTTACGTTCAACGTCGCTTGAAAGGGTGCAATCGGATGGGAAAATACAGTATGTTCCAAGTTTGAGACGCATTGAAGAAGAGAGAGACATTATATTAAAGCTGAAGCCTTTAGACGTGACTCAATGTCCAGAGCAGAGAACTAAACATATCCATCAAGAAATGGAAATGGACGCAAACTGAAGAAGACAAACTGTTCCAAAGAATAAAGGAAAATTATATATATAAAAAAAAAACGAATACAGTTGTTTACGTTAGAAGTAAACCTATTAGTATTATAAGTAGAAAGTAATCGCAGTATTAAGGATTGATAATTTCTTTTAAGTTTGTGTTTTATATGTGAATATAATGCATGCTTTTATAATTTACAATTTCTTCAATACGAGTATTAATAGATCGAATTATTAAGGATTGACAGTTTTGAGCATATCTTTATTTTTATGGATATTATCTCTACTATTATAAAAAGAAGTGTTTATCTGTGTGTGTGTCGACTGTCCTGACGAATCTATGGTATTTACAATAATGAGATTTAGCACACACGTAGTCCGAATTTATTGATTTAATTTATCTATAGCGCCCGAATTTTAAAATTTACTCTAGAACATTTTAAAATTAATTTAATTATTGTTAATGTTTTCTTTAGAATGGCAACACTATAAAGAGATGACAAAAAATGTAAATTAATTTTTTCGTGTTTCCGTTTTATTTTCCTAGGAACAATTTTTCAGCAGACGAAAGAAACAAATAAAAGTTTTAACTGGAGTTAAGTAGTTCTATTTTTAAACTAAAAGTTCTAAACTAAAGTTCTAAAATAAAAAAACATTTTGACTGGGATTGTTAATTCTTTTTGTTAAAATCGGAATCGCTAAAGATAGATTGAAAATTTCAACGGATTTGAAATCTGCGGGAAATTTTACACCCGATTAATAAGTTACATCACCACAGGCACGGGCAACGCCGGGCCAGCTCAAGCCGGGCTAGGAGGCAGTGGCTAGCCATGCAGTGGCTAGTCTTTTCTATTTTCGCAAGAGATTGAGACGTCACGTGAAACAGATTGCATCTTCTGCCCTTCGCGTTAAAAAAAAAAGAAACAGGCTACATTTCCTGTCCTATTCCATTTCAGGGAACGAGAGCAAAAAATAAAAAACGTTATGATTGGGATTGTTAATTCTTTTTCGTAAAATCGATATCGCCAAAGATAGATTAAAAATTTTAATGGATTTGAAAACTGCGGAAAATTTTACACCAGATTATTTACTTGCACCACAGGCACGGGCAACGCCGAGGTAGTCACGCAGTGGCTAGTTTATACGATATTCATGATAAACTTATTTTCCAACAAATACATTTTTTCTTGAAAATTCTATTCAGCATGTGAAATAACAACTTGTTTTAAAATTAAATGCCTTCACTTCAGACAAAACAAAGTTAATCGATTACAATTTTTTAAAAACGGCAGGCCAATTTTAAAGCGTTTTTAAAAAGAAAATCAATGTTTTCAACAAATGTTTTAGATAGCAAAGTTACATAAGAATACCTTCAACTCGAACAATAAAGGACCTCTACCTTTTCTCTTAAACAAGAACGTCTAACTTTTCAAAACTTTTAGTTGGAGTATTTTATTACCACGATATAATTCTAGAACAGCAAAGTTTATTTAAAACTTGTTTCACTCCAACTGGCATGTTGTTTTATATAGATTCTTTGAGTGTTTTTTTTTTGTCAATTCAGATATTAGGAATCAAAATGTGCCTATTTAGAATGATAGAAGCTTTTTGACAGTTGAGAATAAATTTCAATAGTTCAATGTCTAATATAACTTGAAACTTGAAAGACAAATGCAAGTTTTTACAAATTAAATATTTGTAATCTTTTTATATCCTTATTCAAATATTTATAAATTATTGATACTTAAGAAAAGAAATAATAAATAAGTATTTTTTTTATATATTGTCTGAAAACTGTTTTCCAACAATACTGTTAAGCGATAAAAGTTTTGTATCACAAAAAAAATTATAGGGATTACGAATTATTTTTAGCCCCTCTCCACACCTAGGACAGATTACTATGTAGTCTATCTTACTCGCTGGGGAATAAAAAAATAAGTGCATCGAATTTGGTTTGGATTGGTCAAACAGTGTATTTTGTATAGAGTACAGACAGATACCAAATCTGTTTAGTGGGTCCCTAGACGATCAATATTATTGTCAAAGTGATTGTCAATGAAGCTGATTGGGGCAACCAATTGATCGTGTAGGAGGCGATTGACGCGATTTCAATCGATTGACTCACATTGATAGAAATTTTGATTGATTGACATTGACGGCGCCGATTGATCGTTTAAAGTACGCAATTGTCAAACTTTCGGGCAGTAGGGCTTTTTTATTACTTAATCCAAATTTGTATTTTCTCGATCAATAAAGACAGAATAAAAATTTCAAGGGTTTTGAAATCTGCGGAAAATTTTACACCAGATAGATACCTTAAATGTAAATTTCTGTTAATAAATAAGCTTTCAGTTGAAACTTTTATATTTTCGCAACACGAATTTACTACGAAATATTTATACATTTCGTAATATGAATACGTCGAAGTACACCTTTGTGTGTGTATATAAATATATATAAATTTCAACCATCAATGTTTTTAAACATCAATGTTTTAAACTTTCAGTCAACTTTAAAATATTAGTGTATTTCAGCCCTCGAAATACCCGGGTGCACAGGTGCACTGTGCACATGAAAATAAAATTGTGCACCTAATTTTTTCCCGCTAGGTGCACGCAGCGCACCTAACGTTAAAATTAATTTGTTAATTATGTTATTATGTTATTTATTTATTTGTTAATTATGTTGTTTTGATGTTTGAACAAAATATTAGTATCTACCTCTCGCTCTAAAGGAACGTAATTGAAATTCCTAAATACACAATATGCGAAAACAAAATCGCTAGATCGTAACAGGTTTTATACAGGAGGAATGTTTATTTGTGTCACTGCTACAAGAACTTTCCGATGGTTGAAACATTTTCCAGCTCTATTGAAGTGATTGTAGCAACAGCCGTGCGCCGGAGAAAGGAGAATTTAGATGTTTAAATATTTTTATTTACTATCTATTACTAAAACCAATGTAAACATACCCAACTAATAAAGTAGTTTCTCTCTATATTAAAAAAAAGTTGCCGCCGCCGTTGAAGGACTGAAAACGGTGTTGTTTAGCTCGATTCATGGACAGTTTCCCGAGAAAGTACGGATCAGAAAATTACAAAATTAACATGGTTTGTTCTTCATTGTGTTTCCTGGACAATTTGTAAGATTTTTTCCGATTCGGCTATTAGTTTAGAGTTTATTAAAAAGTCAAAGTTGAAAAAGCGAAATTTCTACGGGTGGCGAGCGTAAGCGAGCAGTGGGCGGAACCCCCTAGTAAATAACATTTATGCTCTTATAATACGTTTATTTAAAGGTGCACCTAAAATGTAGCCTGTGCACCTAATTTAAAAACTTACAACCTGTATTAAAAAATGTATTTCTAGGCCTGGTGTATTTAAACTCCCTCCCCCCCCATTTCTTAAAACTGGTTTATTAACCTCAAACACGAATGGGCGGGGGGGGATTTAATTTGTCATTTCCTGTGTTTATTAATTTATAACTAAGATTTTTTTTTAACTGTCAAGACAAAGTCAAAAAAATTAATAGGAACAATTAACAAATATTTTATTTTCAAATTGAATAATATAAAAATAATAATTTTTACAACAATTTGACACAGGTATATTATAGTTTACTACTAACTATAAGTATAATTAAGTAGGTACATAACAATAATTATTGTTAGTTATTATTAATTATTTATCAACTTATGGAAGGGATAAATACAAATATTGACGACCAGCTACAGGCTCAAGCCCAACAAGGCTGGTCCTTTGTTTATGAATTCCCCAATTTCCCACTGACTATTTATTACATTACAACCTTTTTTTATTTACTGTAAATAAAAAGTATTGGGGCCTATAATTATTATATGCCACAATATTTGTTTTTTATAGTTTGTAAAAAAAGACTTAACTTTCTTCACCTTAAACCGACTTCTCTTTTCACTAACTGCCACACCAGTTATGGACAAAGTTCTCTCTGATGGGACGGATATCGACATCACTGACAAAAACTTAGTTACACGGTTATTTTTAAAATTTTTACAATGGTACTTGTTTTATTTAAAAATAAAACATCTACAAAGTAAAAACATCGATGTTAAACAAACATCGGCTGCAATAAATCGATGGTAAATACATCGATATTTCTTATAAACAGCTCTCGTTAACGACACTTTCTAGAGAGCGGGAACATTCCAAGCGCTCGGATTAGTTGTTGGTTACCATTTTTTGCTAGAGGCACCGTTCCTCCTCTTATCCTCGTCTTTTAGACCCTTCACACTTGACCACTTTGGTCTAAAACTATGTTCAATTTACTAATTATAAAAATCATGCTTGTTTTTTTTTTTTTTTAATTTTATTTTTACAATGGTACTTTTTTTATTCAAAAATAAAGCATCAACACGTGTAAACATCGATGTTAAAAAACATCGGTACCAATGAATCGATGTTTTTTATTATACATCGATGTTTAGAAAACATCGACATCGATGTCGCATCCCTAGCTGAGACTTTCTGTTATCTGCCCGGGCCGAGCAGATGGTCTTCGACAGCCGTCCAGTTGTTTTGAGTGCATGCGATTTTTAACAATTCCTTTCTAGAAAATATGTCGACCTAAAGGGATCTGGGATTCAAATCTCTATTATAATAAAGCTTATGCGTATATAGTTTTTTTTTTTTTTTGTAGAATAAACACAAGCTAATTGTAAATTAGGCGAGCCCCACAAGAAGTGATTGTGTCTGGGAACGGGAGTTAGTGAAGCTTTTAATTACTTTGTATAATGATTATACTGAGTTCTGGAAAGTTAAGGGCATATATAAGAAAAAATAATAATTATTGCTTTGCAAAAAATTGTTAAAGTGTTAAAACAAAATAAATCAGATTATACTGAAGAAAAATAAAAATAGAAAATTAATATTATGCGTACGATTCAGTATCTTGCAGAAAATTTCGTAAATGTTAATGAGTAAAGCGGCTTCTCAGTTTATATCACTCTTTGGTCCAGCGTATTTTCCTATTTTTTTCCTTCGAATGCAAACAACCAAAATCAAAGCAAGAAAACCCAAATCTGAATTCAAAACCATTTTAAAACTCCAAAAATGAAACACGCTACACTCTTTCGAAAGACATTGACCGAATGAGATTGACGGGTTTATTGAAGCTATATTGAAGTACCTATCATTCGAAACCGTTAATCACATTGACAGTAAAATTGATCGTCTAGCCCTCTACGGTCTGAACGATTTTTTTTTTTTGGGGGGGGGGACAAGGCGCGGTCACATATTTTTGTATACCCTATGTAAATAGCATTTTAAAATTCTTAATATTGATTTTAACTCTTCTCAACTTAATATACACTCATTACCATAAAAATTTGCGCACCAAGAAAAAGTCGTCAAAATCAAACGAAATTTTACACATGTAAGTACTACTTTGATATAAGTAAGTGATTAGAAAATCAAAGAAAAAGGACCATTTATTGCAGAAAAACGTACAAATGAACGGAAGTTTTAGAACTCTGTTGGACTCCCTCTAGCGCGAATGCACTATGCGATACGAGCGGGCATTAAAGCATACAAGTTCCGTAAGATTTCCTGAGACATCTCGTTCCACAGTTGCTGTAAATGCGCCTCTAGTTCGACCAAACACGTAGGGTGTCCAACTTGCCGCCCCAAAGGATCTCAGATATGCTCGATTGGTGACAAATCTGGGGATCGAGCAGGCCAGGGAAGGGTGTAGTGTGGTGGAGGTAGTCTTGTGACATCCTTTCTGTGTGTGGCCGAGCATTGTCTTGCTGAAAAATGACTCTTGGGAGCCCTGCAATGCGTGGCATCACGTGTGGCTGAAGGATGTCATGGACGTACCGCTGGGCTGTCATTGTGCCATGGATCAATATTAGAGGTGACTGTATTGTAAGCAATGGCACCCCATACCATCACACCAGCTGTGGGAGCGGTGTGTCGCTGTAAAGCGAAGGCAGGATTAAGGCGTTCACCACGGGGTCTCCACACACGAACATGATTGTCATCACTGCTCAAATTGAATCTAGATACGTCGCTGAAGACGACCTGGTTCCATTCCGTTGCAGTCCAACCCCGTCGTGCGCGACACCACTCCAAACGGAGGCGTCGTTGGATGGGTGTCATCGGCGGCACACGTAATGGGTGCCGCGATACCAGATGTCCTTCAGCCAGGCACCTTGCGATGGTTCGGGAAGACACAGGGGCCCGTAGTGAAGGTGCTGCCTGTGTCTGGATAGCGGCCAATGAGGCAGTTCGCTCTACGCGTGCGTTTCGTATGATGTGACGGTCTTCTCGACGACTGGTCTGTCGAGGGCGTCCTGAGCCTTGTCGCCGTGTAAATGACGTCTCTTCTGTCCACTGATCCCAACATCTCCTCACAATAAAATCAGAACGGCCTACTTGAAGAGCTACTCGCCGAGATGAACACCCAGCATCCATCATCTCGATGATTCTTCCCCTCTCGAACTCTGACAGCTGCTCATATTGTCTTCGATGGCGGCGTAACGGCATGTCTACCTCAGTGTTTCATTTGCAAAAGATTAAGTACACGCAAACAAGCTCTGCTTACCTATTTTATACTCCAAGGTGAACGAAGTTCAACGTACTCTAGTGACATTACGCAATGCGCAATCACGCTGCATTTCTAATCATTTGCATATCTAGCCGACATGTACCTTCATGCCAAATTTCGTTACGATCCCACAATTATTTCTAGGTGCGCATATTTTTATGGCAATGAGTGTATTTTGATAGTTTTTTAGTCACCGCCAATTAGATCAAACCTCAAACGATGCCAAAGCTGAGATAAACTACATTTTTTGTTATCCACGATAGGTTAAGAAATCATTTGGAGTAAAATCTTCGCAGACAGTCTGGGTTTATTTGCTTACAGAGAAAATCCCTCTCATAGAGATATCTGATATTGAAATGCGCAATTCCCAGTTTTCTACTACTTTCTCTTCTATTTGTTGTTACTTAAAATTCCATGCGAAGACGCCGGAAATATATGTATTGAAATTCCGCGTTTGTTTCTGGTTATTTTAGTTTTATTTCCCCAGAGTAGTTTGTTGGTAAACTTACTTTAAATATTTAAAATTAATGCTAGGGGCCCGCCTCCTGCTCGCCAACCCCCGGAGGATTGCTTCGCAATCTTCATAGGTTCGCTGCGCGAATCTATGCTCGCTTCTCTCGCATCAATGAAGACATGTGTTCTAACAGTAGGGAAATCAAAATTTGATGCTGTTTTTCAGAAAATATATATACAGTACCTCTGAAATCAGAATTCAAATGAAAACTTTGAGCAAATTTTGACTTGAAATGTGAGAGCTGATTTGGAAATTGAATATCCAGTATATTGTTTGTGTGTACAGTTACCCAGCACGCGAGCCACCCACACTTTTTCATTGAGTTTGTTGAACTATAATTGTTGGCCCTGAAGAGGACCCTTTTTTTAATGGCCCTGAAAAAGATCCTCCGCTTTCTGTGATTTCTATTATTAGATGCAACAGTTCGATTAAAATTCGTTATTTTTCAATAAAATTTCATCCAATTACGCTATAAAATCAATTGAGGAGCGAGGCTTTGTGGTAAACAAAAAGATAAAACACAATGTTGCCAAAACGCGATGACAAATAATCTTTTTTTTTGTGTGCCACGTAAGAGAGTTACAAATATAGATTTCTCTCTATATTAAAAAAAAGTTACCGCCTCCACGGTCGCCGCAGAATTGAAAACTGCGTTGTTTAGCTCGATTCTTAGACGGTTTCCCGAGTAAGTAAGGATCAGAAAATTACGAAATTGACATCGTTTGTTCAAATGTGTTCAGGGAACAAAGCGAATAAAAAAATTTTCCGATGCATCTATTAGTTTAAGGTTTATAAAGTGTTGAAGTTGAAAGAGCGAAATGTCTAATGCGATTGAGCAAAACACATACAAATTTTTAGTCTTCAGCCGTGAGTGTTTTTAAAGAGCACCTCTTAACGTGAATTTTTGCAGCTCGTTGAGTTTTTTTAGAAATTTCAATTTGGTTCTTGATAACATGTTTTTGAAATTCGGGGAAAATCGGGACATTTTCGTTATTTTTTTTTGAACTATCATATCTATCTCTTATTACTATCAGTTTTTAATTTTGAAAATATCGCAGTATACCTCAGATTGTACTCTTTCTTACGGCAGAATTATTTTTTAAACTGATTCATAAATAAATTCGATGCAATCAAAAGTTGGTCCTACAAATTTCGTATTTTTTAGATCGCGGAGCCATAGCGTTCTCCTTCTTCGCGGAAATTAAGGTTACATTTTATGACTACGGGTTTGCCAGATATCAAATTTATCGTAGCAACAATTACCATAGAAACTATTTTTTTTATTTGGCGAAAATCAGAAAGGCTTCACAGGCCTAGTGCTCATTCGATATTTCCAGACATAGTGATACAGCTATATTGTTAATGGTGCAATATCTTTAATCGAATTTCTTGACAAAGGCATCCTTCCAGAAGGGCGCTGCTGACACAAAGTTTAAAAAAATTCTGAATTCTGAAAAATAATCACTACAAAAGAGAGCGCTGAGCTGCAGGAATCCTCTTTCTTTGTACGAAGACCCCCCCCCCTATAAAAAAGAGATCCCATTACAATATAATAAAACTTTAAAAATTGTATTACATCTTATCAAGGTCAAGCGTAATGTGAGTTTTAAAAGTTCATGGGCTATTATCACACGCTAAATGCGCGATATTTAAAATTACATTTACAAGAAACGTTATTCAAAAGTCATTATGCAAAATTATATGTTTCTGAAGGTTTCTTGGAAATGGAGCGGCAGACCACCCACTTTGAAAGTTTTTATCTCTCTATATTAAAAAAAAGTTACCGCCGCCGCCGCCGCCGCCGCCGAAGAATTGAAATTTTTGTTGTTTAGCTCCATTCTTAGACGGTTTCCCGAGAAAGTACTGATCGGAAAAATATGAAATTAACATGCTTTGTTCTTCATCGTATTCCCTGGATAATTATTAAGATTTTTTTCCGATGCGGCTATTAGTTTAGGTTTTATTAAGTGTTAAAGTTGAAGAAGTGAAATTTCTTCCGCGAGTGAGCAAAACACATTCAAAATTTCAGTCTTTAGTCGTGAGTTTTTTTTTAAGAGTACCTCTCAACGTAAATTTTTGCAGCTCGTCGAGTTTTTTTTGAAATTTAAATGTGGTTCTTGATAATATTTTTTTGAAATTCGGGAAAAATCGGGACATTTTTGTTACTTTTTTTTAAAACTGCCGTATCTATATCTAATTACTATTAGTTTTTAATTTTTAAAATATCGCAGTATACCTCAGAATATACTCTTTCTTACGGTACTATTATTTTTGAAATCGGTTAATAATTAAATTGGATGCGATCAAAAGTTCGTGATACAAAATTCGGAATCTTCGGATATTTTCGCTACGTTTTGTTAAAACCGTTGTGTCTACGGCAAAAACCATTATTTTTTAAATTTGAGAACATCACTGAATACACTACATTACACTCTTTCTTATGGTACAATTATTTTTCAAATTGGTTAATAAACAAAATCGATGCAATTAAAAGTAGGTCATACAATTTTCGGAACTTTCAGATCGTAACTTCCGATACAAAACTAAAATGGTCATATCTATATAGTATTACTGTTAGTTTTTAATTTTAAAAATATTGCAGTATACCTCACAATGTACTCTTTCTTACGGTACAATTATTTTTAAAATTGGTTCATAAATAAATTCGATGCAATCAAAAGTTGGTGACACAAATTTCGTATTTTTCAGTTCGCATAGCTGGTTCGGCAAACAGCAGTGGGTTGCATTTCCTACTATCGGGTTTGCCAGATATCAAATTTATCGTAGCAACAATTGCCATAAAAACGATTTCTTTTTATTTGGCGAGGAAAAAGGCTCGCTTTTTTCCCTCTGTTCTCAAGACAGTTTACCGACAAAGTACAATCGTAAAGTTTTGATATTAACACTGTTTACTTAAAATTGTACAGGGAACAAGATACAGAAGATTTTTTACTGATGCGGCTATTATTTTAGGGTGCATTAAGTGTTAAAGCAAAAAAAAGTGAAATCAATTGCGAAAGAAGTATTGGTTTGAGAAAGCAAACCAAACGGGATTGCGTAGCAATCCCCGGGGTCGGCGAGCGTAAGCGAGCAGGGCGCGAAGCCCTCGCTGTGACGTCATGTACCGGAAAGTGAAATCAGCATAATACGAATTATTCAGATAGTTTCACTCTGTTAAAGGAATGTTGGTTTGCGAAGCAAACCAAATGACATCTGTGAAAGGAGTGTTGGTTTGCGAAGCAAACCAAATGGGATTGCGCAGCAATCCCCGGGGGTTGGTGAGCGTAAGCGAGCAGGGGGCGGAGCCCCCTAGTACTGAAAAAAAGTGGCCATTGAAATGTTTGTGACTTTGAACTGTATTTAAGAGAGCGATGCCCAACACCAAGAAAAGACTGAAATGAGAACTGTTAAAATTGTTTACTGTAGAATAGAGTGATGAAAGTTAAATTGAGTGCGATTTTTGCAATAGGCTATTCCCATAAGCATCTGCGTAATTTTTCTAAAAGAAAAACTTATTTTCAGCGTAGATAAGATTAAAATTCCTTGTTTTCCATATCACATTGAGACGCATGAATATCTAATTCAGTGATGTCTAACCATTTTAGCTTCCCTGGGCCACATTGGAAGAAGACGAGTTGTTTTGAGCCATACATAAAATACACTAACACTAACAATAGCTGGTGAGCAAAAACACGGAGAATATATGGCTAACACATTTAAGTAATTTCAATTTCATTAATTCATGAATTGTTTACTATAAAAGTAAAAGACAAGACAGCAACATGAAATTAGTGAGATGTTTGACATTGTTTTTGAGACTCTAATACTTCAATATTTGGTTCGATAGAAATAGTTAATATTATCTGTGAGTTGGCAAGGTGCTCATTAGATATTTTGGTTCTACTTTTATTCATCGTGCGCTTCATCCTTGAGAAGTAACTACTCGCATAGGCGGATATTTTTTCAATGAATACGATTATTTGAGAAACATTTTATGAATCTCTCATTGCTAAAGTACGTGTTGAATTCAAAAATTCGTCGCTTATTAAATTAATAGCATGTGAAATTGTATTTAGTATTATTAATGATATTTTTAGTGGAAATCTCAAAACGTTTGTAAATTTATGATTTATTTTGTTGGGTCGCATTCATAGACGTCCTGTGCGTCGGGATGGACAAGTCTGATCTAAATACTCCTGGGATTCTATCGGATTCGTTTCTTATCTTCTCTCACTTGAGAAAATGGATGCAATTTTAATGCAATATTGTAATAATTCATGCTACTTAAATTATTAGAAATATATTCAAACTATAAAAAATCCTCTATAGTTTGTCATAGAAATTAAATTACGTTTCGAATGCTGTTGTTTTATGATCATTTTTGTACATAGGTGTAAATTATTGCATTTATTGTGCGATTATAGTTTTGATATAATAGGGAATATGCACTATGTCACAAAAGGTCCTAAAATGGTACTTTTTTTACAAATTCGATCATGAACAATCCGATTATCAACTTTAAAAATCTCAAAAAAGTTTAATTTAAGCGTAATAAGCGATTAAAAAACGCGTTGAAGTCACGTGACTGAAAACGGGGTGGAGCTTGGTGTAACGTCTTAGTACATGAAATCTCTCGCTACATTCGCCGGCTGCATGCTATTTCAGGTTGCTTTCCTTGATTTTACACTAATTTTATTTTTTAAATAATTGTGTTGAATTATAGTCTTTACATTATTATTATTATACAGATTTCTTCTTTAAAAATGACGATTGTAGAACAAGGCTTTGTAAAAGGCCAGTCGGATAATCTACCTAAATTGGATGCTATATCCGTGTTTTCTTTTTTGAGAAAAGATCCAAATTTTATGGCAGTAGAAATGAAAGGCGTAAAAGCGAAGATTATGATAATATTTTGTACACCATATTTTATTTTTAAAAAACATGTATTTTTATATTGCTTTTAAAGAGTAGTGCTATTATCAAAAAGTTGTACTTAAGAAAATAGAATATTAATATAGTTGTTCTCTTTTCCTTAATAACTAACACAATTCTTTCTGAAACAGATTTTTTTGTATAGATAATTAGAATAGTATATCAAATAAGAGCTTTATATTAGGAAAATAATTTCAAAGTAGATTAAAATTGTTGGTTTATTAAAATGGTGTATTTTGAAAGCTAACTTAAAATTAATTTTCTACATTAATTTTTTAGCAACATTACTTTTGTTAGTTAATGAACAATATTTTTTTTAATATATTTAAGCGATAAAACGTAATGTATTACAAGATGATCCAAAAATAATATGTGTAGAGAAACTTATTGCGAGAATTGCAACTGCATTAAATACTGAACACAACATTTGGTAGTCAAAACATTATAAACCATGAAGAAGGTAATGTGATAATTTGATTAAAATTGCAAGAATTTGAATTCTATAATACTTATCATTCAGTTTAAAGAAGAAATATGACACAGTTTTACCAACTGCAAATTAATTATCATGAGTATAATAATTCAATGTTTATTGATGTTAGCTCTCTGTATATTTTTTTAACCAGTTTTGATCTATAAATATATAGTATTCCTATATTTATTTATTAAATTCTTTTTCATGAAACAAGAAATTCTGCATTATGAGTGTCTTGATACCGAAAAAATATTTTTTCGTTTTAGCAAAAACACAAGTAGTTATCCACAAGATTAAATCACACAATTCTTAATTAAAAACAATTAAAAATACAAATAAATTTTGGTATTTTAAACTTACCAAAAATGATCTTCATAGCAATGCAAGCAAGAAGTAGAACACAGCTTTTTGTTTTTCTTTTAATCTCTTTTCATAACGCTGCACCATCTTCTACGAACTTGTTCATATTTTGGTACAACAAAAAAAAATACTTTTTTGGTGTTTTAATCGTTGAATTATGACACAAACGGAACAATACAATATTTGTAATTCTACTTTTTAACTATTTTCGAACCTTCCATTTCTGAATTAATCAAAAATCTGTAAATATAAGACTACTAAAAAGATACCCATAGAGACAACACAGTTCAAGGAACGCTTGATGAGAAAATCATGTACTATGACGTCACAGGCAAAAATCGTCAGCGACTTTTGCCTGTGACGTTTTTTTCGTTAAAAGTGACGTCACAGCAATTTGAATAATGTTTTAAATATAATTAATGTCGTCAGATTGCAGTTTAAGTGGAATTTTTCTACGTAGTTTTTCGTGCTCTTTCATTTTAAAATGAATTTGAAAATCATGCATATTGTCCATTCTTGTAACGTATATTTTTATGTTTTGTTCGGGGAATTTTCCTTCAATCGTCCTTAAAAATTGAGAGGTTTGTGCATTTCTTGATCTGTTTCCTATAAATACATTTCTAGACTGTTATTCAATGTTTCATATCACTACATGAGAAAATGACAATGTATTCCCGAGTTACAAAGATTGAAACAAAATGCTTTGGGGGGCAAGTTTTTTTGTGTAGTGTGGTTTTATTTCAAAAAGAGCTAATCTTTCCTAAAGTGGGTGCTGCGGACCCTATGGACATTGAAGAAATCTCGGAGCTGGCTAATACTGGCCTCAGGGGAAATAAGGGCGTTTAAAAACAGGAATGGACAATAAGAAGATGCTAAAAATTTTTTTGCCTAACGGTCGTTTCAAGAAAATACTTATCCGCTTGATTATATAGACATTCACTGCAGTGATGCATTGTCGCAAGAATTGTACGTCTTAAAATGCAAAATTACGGTCTAAAAACAAGACGAAAGGATGTAACAAGCGAGTGTTAGCACATATGTATTTGCATGGACTTCCGACTTAAGTTGACTCGTACCAAGCCTGAACCTTGCCTAACTTGCAACGGCAGGAATCTGTATGTGTTATGTAATATATACTGTACAATATATTAGTCGGTGAGAGGACTTAGATCACTTAAAAAATATTGGTCCAGATACACTTGCAAATCACAGTTAGTTGAGATAGTTTTCCAGGGAGCCGGCCGAACAAAATTGTCTTTGAAAGGGGGCGTTACGTTAAAGTTTGGAACTAGGTATTCGATTGACACCATTTCGAGTTTTTCAATACCCAAGAGAATTATTGGATACATTCATGAAAAAAAGCAGTTCTCTTACAATGAATCGACACTACAGATTCCATGAAGGCTCTTACTGCTTCTTTTTAATAACATCATAGATTCTCAACATAAAAGATTTGCTTCGGCCGTCATCCTCGTTTTCAGTATCTGCCAGAAATCGATTAAGAGATGGGGGACAGGGCGTGTCCCCAACAGGGCGATTTACTTTTTGGTTGTTTTTCCCTTTTACTTCCCCCGTCTCTTTCTCTCTATCAGGAAGAGAGAGAAAAATGCATAAAACACCAAACGCAAACATTGCGAGCAGCACCATTACCATGATTGAGATGGATAGCGTTGGAAGAGGAGGGCTCTCTTTTTCGTTGTTTTCAGGCCATAAGATATCATAGAACATTTTTCAAATTGCTTCTGAAGAGATAAAAGAGTTCCTACTTATTCATCGAGGCATAGTAACGGAATTATTTTTTTTCTTTCTTTTGGCGAGTCCATGATGAGTACTGATAATTACCTTCATTCGGTAATGAATTCGAAGGAATCAGTGGATCTCTTTCGCCACTGCGTTTTGTATATTTTATTGATAGTTTCATTCACGAAAACAACTTGTTTCGACAACCTCATTTCCTAAATTGGGGACGAACATTTGATAATCTAAGCAATAGTTTAGAAACTTTTTTGGCTCAAATCCCCTCTTTTAAAGACAATTTCTTCTGCACCCGTCTACAAAACTCCATCTCAATAAAGTAATAAATTGCAACCATTAAATGTGCCTATAATTTTTTAGTTTCTCCAAATCATTTATGTAGCTGTAAATACAATTTTAGAATTTGAAAAAAGTTAGTTTTGAAACAACTTGGAACAACTTGGAACTAAAATTATGGAGCTATTTATTAAAAGGAAATAGCCAAAAAATTTACACATAAAGATGCTAGATTGCTTGCTAATATTAGTCAAAAAATAAATAAATCAGTAAAATGAAAACTATCTATTAATAAGAAGGTTGAGCCTGAGTTTTTTATTTTAATTTTTTGCAGTTGCACTCCAAAAACATTCATTCCTTAGAGTAAACACTCAGCGCAAAAACATGGACAAAGAATAAAGGGTCAAAACATCAAAACCGGATAAACAAAAAGGCACAAGTAAACAACAGTTAATCAGCCTGTATGTTTGAAGTAGATCTCCTGACTGCCGAGATCTTTGAAAAATGCCTCCTAACAATTT